>JBBPDA010000145.1:21262341-21309066 GCA_037974385.1 Arnoldichthys spilopterus
AGAGAGAGAGAGAGAGAGAGAGAGAGAGAGAGAGAGAGAGAGAGAGAGAGAGAGAGAGAGTGTGTGTGTGTGTGTGTTTTACAGGGCTGGATAGCTGGCAGCATTAGGCAGCTCTCCTCTGAGACTAATCCCTGCCATGGATCACTACGTGGTTCACTACAGAAGATCCTCTGATAAAATCAGGCTTGAAATGAAAACTGTTATCACCTCTGACAACCTGAAGAAAAGGATTCGTACTCTCTGTATTTTTCTGGCCCTCTTATGCCAGCAGCAATTTCAAAAGACTAATTTACCTCTTGACTACCATCAGGTCAAAGGCTATTATGGTGTCACAAATTGGCAACACATGTCATGGATCCTTTAGGCTATTGCCTGTATCTGTATCGAATCCAAATACCATTATTAACCACCACCCCCACCCCCCCACATACAACACATTGGTAAAGGCCAGATAACTAGCTACATTCAGGCAGGACCATTTTTACTTTCTCCACAGATGCATACCATGTACAAACTGGGTCCATCCAGGGCCATATTCTCTGGTCAACTGTTCAAAGTCAGGTGGAAGGCTTCATTTGAAAGTTGTGCCCCTCCTATGCAGAAGTTATGAAGAGACAACACTGTGTGAAATAAAAAGAGGTAATTGAATTAAAGTAAGCCTGTTGTTCAAAAAGGTATTAGTGCTTTAGTCCTGGACCTTTGCTTAGAAGCTTTCCTTTGCACTAGGCAATTGCTGAAAGCCCAATGAATAGGGTAGAGTGTCAGCTTTAGTTAAGGGAGGAACATGGCACAATGCAGAGTGCACTGGACTGAAAGCTTTCTTTGATGTCTCTTTATTAGCTGCTGTTTCATGTGCAAAGCAAAGGCCATGTGTCCTCACTTTATATTCTCATTTAACAAGCCGGTTCTCTGTACCATAACCGCACACACACACACACACACACACACACACACACACACACACACACACACACACACACACACTTTATTATAGTGAACATTTCTTTAATAGTTACCTATTTGGAATATGTCATTTTGAATGGATACAAAATTAATACAGTTACAAGATACCTTCTAGTGTTACCTACTTAAACAGCTCAGTATAAATTATGTTTTTGTAATCAATAAAAATTTGTCTCATGTATATGTCAGTGTTGAAAAAGCAACTTGGTTGTATTTGTTGTTATTAATTGATTTTTTAAACAAAAAGAAAAAAGACACACACATGCACGCGCACACATACACACACACACACACACACAGCTTCACACAGATACTGTAACCATGCAGTGGTAGCCTGATGTAAGTGTCGACTCTTTATTACAGCTTCTCTCCAAACCTCAAGGTCATTAACTCTTAGAAGCTGCAATTCTTCAGCCAGACTTGCACAAATAAAGCAATACTGAGAACTGATTTTGCATGCATATGATTTCAGTCGAGCAAAAAGAAAAGAAACACAAGCCATGAGGCTGAAAGAAACCCTCGCTTGAATATGAATGCAAGCAAAGTTCCGTAAAGCTAAAATTAAGCATACCCTCTATACACGTCACCACCTAACTAGAACAGGTCAAGACTCTAATGAAACACAGGTAAGCAGGAGATGCTGGGACAAGAACAAACCACCAGTAGGTTTGGAACAGGCGGAATTCACAACGTAAACTAATCCACCTGAGTGTAGATTCGGTTTGTATTGTGACGGTGGGCAGCGGTAAGTGAATACCGGGGGCTAAATACACATAATGCTGTGCGGTCGCCGGCTGCTGTATTTTTAACGTTTAGGAGACTAGTAATGTGCTTATGAATGTTATAAGGCGCACATGTTGTTCTCCGGATGCTATTGTGTTATGTTTAGAGCAGTTTATCTGCGTGATAATCACCGTCATGGTGAAATGTTTGGCAAAGAGTAACCTATGAGCTTTGCGAGACACTCAAGTACACTCGTAGTTTATGTATATGAAAAATAATTATATTTCCGACCCCTTTAGTAAGTTCAGAGAGGTGGTCGAGAGAATACTCCGCCCGCTTCCGCAAACGGTGCAAGGTCTCGCTATGGGTAAGAAGGTATGTGCCCACTCCCGCAAATGGGCATTTATTTTCTGAGTGGTCGTGCCACCCCTAACAGAACACTGCCCACGACTTATATGTTACAGTAAGGGTCTATTGCTGCATCCTGAACAAATCACTACTGTGCCTAGTACATTCTTGAACAGCAGTGAAAACACAGTGTTGAAAGAGAGTGAGTGATTATTTGCAAGTGAAAATAGGCATAGAGAACTTGTATGTGTGTATGACTCCTATCACACATGGTTGAGTGATGGAGCGTTGTGACTCTAAATAATAGGCTGAGTGGTAAAAAGTAAAGAAGGCCTTTATTTAGGCAACAGTAAACAGTGTAATCTCCACCTGCTGTTTCCCCTTTTTCTCATTGTGTGATGGATCTTCCACTCAGCATAACGTCGCTGCTCAGACTCCTGATGAAGCCCTAGCAGCAAATGTGGGGTGGACTTGAAGGCAAGCAAACTGCAGAAACGTGTGTAAAATAGCATTTTATGGCCAGGCAAACAACAAATGAACGACTTGCAAGGAACTGAATAAACTGAACAGACTATTTTAGAAAAAGTATTAGAAAAGTCTATATATCAGTCATAACATTACAACCACCCTGCCTAATATTGTGCAGCTGATCCTTATGCTGCCAAAACAGCTCTTACCCATCAGGCATGGACTTCACAAGATCTCTGAAGGTGTGCTGTAGTATCTGGCACTAAGACAACTAGAATCAGATCCTGTAAGTTGTAATTTGAGGGCAGAACAATGCTCAGGGCTGTCTCTGTGTCACTGCCTTTTTCCCATAGTGCATCATGGTGCCATCTCTTACCTAACTATGCAACACACACACACCCAGGAACCACATGATGTAGAAAAAAAGCATGTTTCATCAGACTAAGTCATCTTCTGGCATTTTTCCATTTTCCATTGCTGTAGTACTGATACTGAGGTTAAAACATTTTTTCTGTGATTCTCTTTTCAGAATTGGTCTTGGTCCCATCCCCCTTTTTATGTTCTCAGCAGTCAGGGCTTGAGGGGTGCTTGTGTGGCCATTTGCTGAGAATCCTTTAGTCCCTAGCTAGTGCACTGGCTGCATCACATGAGGCTTGCATTTACCGTCTCATGGGCTACTGGGTGTGGCCAGTTGTGGCATGGAAGCCCTATATATGTTCCTTGCAAGCTCCTGTGTGCTGTGGGTCATGGCGCAGGAGGCACACTCTTTGTTGCGACGGTTTACACTTTGGTTCTGCGTGCTCCTGCAGTCTCCACTCACAGCACCAAGGCCCACACCCACATTCATGGCGTTTATAATTTCTCCCAACCCAAGAGCCTTGTTACAGGCATCCACCAGAGTGGATCTACTGTTATCTGTTAGCCGCTTTTCACTGACATGTATTTTCCACCTCTCTTTGTTGCAGGGCCTCTTAATTGCTGCAGGTCTCTTCCCCTCCGCATGGCACGATACCAGGCTGAAACTGGATAAATTCACTCCTAACTAAAAAAGTTAACTCGTCTGGTTTCCCAGTGTGCCTCTCCCCCACTCGTGGTACGAACCATATCGCATTTGCCTCTAGCCATGGAAGGACGTGGGGGTTGTATCTTACTCTTGCTTTATCTTAATCAATTTTAACACACCCCAAACCACATATTGTTGTTTTGTAATTTAGTAAGTAATCTAATAGATCTGCTGATGTGGTTTCTGACACTGTATATTGCATATTGTTATTTATAAACACAAAGGTACATTTTAGAAGCAACATACCAGAGTTAGATCTACATCTCCAATCTTTCACAGGAGAAGAAAAGTTTTAACTTTCAATTCAAGTCAACATAGCAAACGTTTATTCTGTCTTTTCGGTCCTTTATATGGTCTATTCATCATGAAATTTGGACATAGTATAAATGGCAGTTTGTATTTCTCAAATAATATGAAACAGTTAACAGATAAAGTTATGAAGAGCAAATCTATATATAAAAAAATTGAATAAATCTTATAATAACTGTAAATATAACTTTTACTTTGTTATTGAAAATCTGTTGTTATTGAAATGTTTGCCTAAAACCAATACAAGCAATTTATACAGTGAATAAAACATTAGTGAAAATCATTCATATACACAAACACAAAGCGACAAAAGTAACAAAATGGTTTTGCATTGCATGTGGGTGTGCATGTGTGCACATTTGTATGTCGTGATAAGCTCTCAAAAAGAACAAAGTCTAGGGACACAGCAGTGGCTTAGGAAGTGTTTGTAGTGACATCAGTGTAGAAGCGTGTCTGGCAGGATGTGTGCTTATTGTGGCCAGAGCAGTGAAGCGTCTTCTCTCGATTCTTCCACTCCTCTGAACTCAGCAACTCAAACAATGGAAGCATTTATATATTTACTGCAGTCTAGAGACCAATGCAGATGCATTTATCCATGCCAGCTATTAATAGCTGCTACTATTACACAGCATGAATGATGTGGTACAAAGACAAGGATAAATGGTTGGAGAACAGTTCAGGTGCTGTGAGATGGTAGGGAAGAAATTAGGTTAAATGGTATTTGTTTTGAATGATATTGTCCAGTAACACATTATGAAGCACTTGAGTTGAGAAAGCAGCAGACTTAAGAGTAAAGTCCATAAAGGGTAAGAGGAAATGGACTACATCAGAGTGGGCATTCGGCTGTAAATGGGGGCTGTGGTTAATTGGGGCTATATTGTTGCATTAGCTGTACGTTAGTGGCGCGCATAGCGTGTCTCATTGGTATGGTGACAGGGTTATAAATCAAACTCCAACTTAATTGGGGCAAGGCAGGGAAGCATAATCTTTTAACACATGCTGTGTTCATTAGAAAGAAAGAAGGTGAACTTGTGATGAGGTGCTGTGTGATGTAGAGGCAAAACATGGGTGAGGTGACCTTAGCTTCATTAATGAAAATCTTGTGCAGTAAAAAGAACAAACATAAAGAAGACATGCCAAAGTCTTTAGAGTCAAATGTCTAATCAGAGCACAGGGTTTTAGCAGCTGCTCTACTGTTGTATAAAGACATTTCCTATTTTATGTAAATATATGAATTTAGAAAGTATTATGTGTAACAACATGTTCCAGTAAAAAATCGGGAATATGTTACAGTTATGTCTTACGGGTTCAAATGTCCTTGATTATTTCATTATTTAGGTAGTATTAAACCCAGAAAATAAAAATCTGAAACTCAATGATAACATTATATAGTGTAGTATAATATACCGTATAATACAATATCAGGCTATCAGGTAAAAGAATGGTGGTGTATGTCTGAGTGAATGTTGAGTAGCTAGGCTGTAACTGGCTTAGGTTATCAATGGATTACCAGTTATCCTCAGAGATGTGTTAGATCAGCTGTACCATTTCTCCAGTTACTGCTTGTTCTCTCCATTCCTACTGCTACTTTCCGGTTCTTGAGTCCTCCATGTTCTGCCGAGGTAGGATAGGAGAAGTAAAAGAGGGGATGGCAGGGGCAGCAGCAAATGTTTCTGGATGTAGCCCAAATTGATGTGGTACACTAGCATCTGGGGAGCATGCGCTGCTGGAGCTGTAGCTTCAGTAGTGAGCCATCTGTCTGCAGATATATATGTCCGTTGTTTTTGCCCGCAAGGCATGCATTTACATTTTCCATGCTTTACATGCTTTACTGTGACAAAACATTTCTGTTGTCCACTCAGGTCTTTATGAAGGTTAATATTTCCTCCGTTTGGCCCTCCAGATATACATTTAAACACTTAAGACTAAAAGCAAAAGCAGGGCTCTCCTTTTACCAGTAAAAGCACTGGAACAGTGGAAGGTCAGACACTCATCTGTAATTCAGGACACATGTCTCCCTCTTTTGGCGACCTGTGCATTTATTGACCAAAGGAAACAAAGGAAAATGACCCGTTACAATGATATCACAGCTCAATGAGGAAAGGTCTCTTTTCCAATAGGTACAAGGTGAATGCACTGTATTTAATAGCTGAATCATTTGCTGTTTATTTATCAGCCATGCACCTATGTAGAGGTAGAAGAGGAAAGAAGTAAATGCATGCATGTACCAGCCATCCAAATAACTATTTGTCACTTTTATGGGGTGCAAATGACCACCGGCTCTCATACCAACTAAATAATGTATGCAGTTCGCAGAGGGGTAATATAGTTGGTGGAATGACACACAGGGCAATGGTCGCTGCAGGGCAAGGCTGATATTTGTGGCCTCAGAGGGTCAGATATGTGTTTCTGACCTGAGATCAGGGAGCAGCTCAGTCCTGGAATAACTATAAAATACTTGCCTGGCTACTCATCCTCTATCGCAGAATCCCCTGGTGTTGTCAATACCTCTCAAGATTGTATTCCCCTCTCACAGTACTGGAGAATGAGAACATGATGTGGCTGACACCAGCACTGACTGCTCTCACACACATAGAACCAGCTGCATGATATGAAAAACAATCTGAAATCAAATCATTAATCATTAAGTTATTTTACATTCCACCATTCGTTTTTTACATCAGCATAAAACATAACATTTAAGAGAGCAGTTTCAGACTGAATGTATGCAGAAATCAATACAACTCTAAAATTAAATTTGGTCTGAGAACAGTCATCTGAAATGGAGGACAGTCACTGTAAATGAGATTATGTAGCATCAGTCTGTACAACTGTGTGTTTCTTGTAGATTTCTGGTAAGATAAAGCTAGCTAAAGTGACAATTGTGTATGCATGTAAAAATGCAACAAAGGCACTTAAAGTGCCTCTACATTTAATCTTATGCATTTGGTAGATGCTCTTATTCAAAGAGATTTTATTTATGATAAAGATGTAGGCAAATGCCATTAGCATTAGCATTCTTAATGGTGTCAGTTAGCTGCTTTCTAACCACAGTCTGCTGCATGGAGTACCGTGATTTTACTCATCACTTTATATCAGCTAAATTTTAAATTAGCTAAAGTTTAAAACAGCTAACATTATTACTGACATATTACTATTACAGATAAGAGAAATAAAAAACAATACACAAATGATTGCTGGTAGACAACTTGTGTTCTGCATAGGATAAAGTTAGCTAATATTTTTGTGATACTCAGAGGAGATAGTAATAAACATGGCAATTACCAAAGACTCATGGATAAGTTTCATCAATATGAGTAAGGCTTAACCACTAAACACAAATAATCATCCACACAATTATTGCTTATCTAAACCTAAATGAACAAACTCATAAAAATATTTTTACAGTGAATCAAACATTTATGAAGCTGCCTTTAAATTATATGTTAGCTCTTTTTTTTTTCTTTTCTTAAGTAACAGGCACTGGATTAATTATTTCAAAATACATCTAGAATGAGCATTGCCATTTGACACCTGGTAACCAATCAATGTTTCCATGAGTATGATTTTGCGTCAACAATTTCTCTATAGCTCAGAAGAGAACACAAGTAAATTTGACAATAACGTCATTTTGGAAACAGTGTCCAAGTCTGTGAGACATTGCAAAGACACTAAAAAATAAGGCAAGCCAGGAGCTAATGTTAGCAAGCTAGCAGACATGTTACATGATCTAGATCATATTAAAGCACTTTTTGTTATTGTCCATACTCCCGTAGTCTGTGTCTGTTGTTCCCTGTTTAGTGTTTTTTGTGCAACCTGTGTGCTTAATAAACCCGTTTTATTCAAGATCTATCTGTGTTTGCTGCCCGCAACCCACAAAACGTTACACCTGCATTTCAATAGGCAGATTGGTGGTATTGTGTGATTGGGACAGTCATAACAGGTTGGTGGAATTGGAGATGACTAAACCATGGAGAAAAATAATTAAAAATGGTGGTGCTTGGGACTCTGTCTTCACTTGGACGCCACTTGCCTTGGTGTCATAATGTCTCAGATTTCAAAGGTGGTCATAACTCCAGCTCTAGGTGCAACCATCTAAATGTTCACCCCAACATTACAGTATTCCAGTGCTTTTATCCCAGCAATGTCACTACCATCCAATAAGAGAAAATGCCTAGTGGGACTAGGTGATGGAAAGAGAATCACAGCTTGTGGGAAAACTTTTTTGTGCTGAGACAGCACCTGTCTGTGAGGTAAAGACAGGGCAGGTGGGACAAGGAGGAGTGTAGATCATAACGTTTACTGTACACTGTGAAAATGGTTATTGTACAGTAATGTACAGTCTGCACAGATTTCATTGGAACTGCAATATAAATTGCTTTTGTTACCAGAGCAAAAGCCAGTATTACATTAGATTGATGTTCTTTGTGTGGATTTGAACATGTGGTACTGGTGTGTAAGATTGATTCAGTGTGATGTGCAAACCTAATCACAAACTACTTTTAGCTGACCATGTCCCTACTGTGAAAAATCACCTCTAAGATGAGTAATAGCCTTAACCCATTTCACACTGGGATCAAAGGTCTCAGTGGTGGGAGTTTAAGGCTAGAAATATCTCCACTATGATGCTGGTTTAGGTGTATTTTACTGACAAGAGTTATGTGAGTATACTTGTAGTCATGTGTTCAAGAAAAGTATACTTACAGAGTAACACTCCCACTGGTTTCACTGGCTCCAGTCCAGCTTTAATATTGAAAAAAATATTTATAAATTGGAACCTGAACATAAAATGTCAACATTATTCCAAAAGTGCTGAAGAGGCAAACGCATGCCTTTATAAAATTACACATTTTTGTGTCAGCACACACAAACTAATCTGACATTTATATTAAGAGATTTGGCAGAAACTCTTATACTGATAGACTAACAATTTATGTTTTTAGATTTGTAATATAGACATGTAATGTTTTGAACATAGTGAAGTGAAAATTTGTCATTGTAAACACACTCAAGCACCACAACAAAATGTGACCTCTGCATTTAACCCATCACATGTGCACACGTGGAGCAGCAGGCAGCTACCAACAGCGCCTGGGGAGCAGTGTAGTGGGATGGTACCTTGCTCAAGGGTACCTCAGTAGTTCCCAGGCCGGGACTCGAACCTGCGACCTTCAGGTCCCAAAGGCAGTGTCCTAACCACTAGGCCACCACTGCCCACATAGACTCTAATTACACTGAAACTTTAGATATAAGATAAGAGATAAGAGTTACAATATACTAGAACTATAGCAGAAATAGGTCTTTCTGCAGTCATTTGATTTGCTGTGTCAATATTTTACTCAACTAACCTTAACTTACATTAGGTAGGAGAGTGGCAACAATATATTTCAGTTTTTATTTTTAAAAATATATAAAGTTATAATTACTCTTTTACCTCATGCTTGAGTTACACAAAACATATTTTGATGTTAATTGCAATCACATTTTATATTGGGGTAAAACACTTTTAATGCTGTCTCTGTGCTTGAAGACTAAATTGTGTGTGTGTGTGTGTGAGTTGGTAACTGCATACTACCCAGAAGACCAGAAACAATAATATTAATAATAAAAATATTGTCAAACATCTAAACGTGTCAGTTTGGTAAAAATGTAATTTATACAAATTTTCCCTTTTCCCTTTCCACCTGCTGGAGGCTAATTCAGTGTAATTTAATTCAGTTTTATTTCTATTCTAACTGATGTCACATAGCAGCTTTACAGAATCCAGGTCTGAGCTTTGAGCAAGCCAAGGCAACAGAGGCAAGGAAACTCCCTAAGCTGAGAAAATAACATCAGGAGAAACCTTCTGGTTGACACTGGACAGCAATAATGAACAAAAAAGAAAAAACAAAAAAGAGTATTAGTTTATAAAGGTGGCATTGGATAAAGCCTATAACTTGGAGCAACAGCCTGTTTTGGCTGGGGGATGGTTAGCATATGAAACCCATGGAGATGGCCATAGTAATTGAACTTGACTGAAGACAGACGAGCAGGAGGCCCCAGTGATCAAAAGTACAAGCCTGCTGGAAGCCCCAGTAATAATAGACCAGGCTGAATGTAAGTGCAGTAATCCTAAGTAGTTCCTAGTGTACAGGTGGGATGTGATGGCTGTCAGTCGGGTTGAACAGATGGACAGCAGCTCCCCTCGGCGATGATAGCCATATGTAAAACGATAGAAAATAAAGTGTTGTTTTAGATATTGGGGTAGAATGTAGTATATGAGTGTGAAACAGGACTCCAGTAGACCTCACTTCAACAGTCTACCTATAAAGGGCAGATCCAGGGGGTATCACAGACATAAAAGCACCCTGCCCCCCTCCACCTTCATGAAATGTAGTAATAGTAGTCTAACCTAATGTAGCTAACAAGGAATAAAAAAATAATCACCAATAAGCATCATGTAAATTTGGCTCAACCAGACTGTTAATTAATCTCAAATAGATTTGCATACTGTTTCCTAGAAAAATGTGCAAGCATATATCACATACCCAAAAATAGGAGGAGCAGACATTTTTAAGCCTGAATCTGGTCTGTATTTCTGTCCATTTTATACAAGGCTGCAGAATGTGAGCCTAGCAGACTGAGACACTGCACTAGTCCCAGGGAGGCATATCATGACTTTACTCTGATTGACTGTGCCACAGGGGGCTACCCAGCATGTGATGGATTCACTGCATGGCATCAAGCCATGTATGTAGCTGTCAGAAGTGTGTCAGACTTCAGCGGCCAGGATAAGGTGTAGATAGGGCTTCAGGGCTGGGTGTGATGTAACACTTCTTTTCTGAAATATAAAGAGGACCAAACAAACAAGGTCTTATTGATTCTGTTTATAGTCTAACATTCAATTATGAGATTAATGAAAAAAGTTAGTTTCAGAAAAGAGCTTTTAAGGCCTCAGAGAGTAATCTAACTAATCTAACTCTGTGTGACAGAGAAAAAAAAGCTAACATAAGAATATTTGTATCAAATGAGTCACTGGGTCACTGTCCTAACTGCTATTTGAATGTTACTTGGTTTGGTTTTTGTTTTGGTAAGGTGCTCTAATTTACAGCACTTACTGTGTTATATTACTGTGTGTATATTTGTCAATGCTCCTGGCATCCAAACGACATCATGTTTTACAAAGTCAAAACTGATGCAAAAGACATATGCTTACTACACACCACACTTTTGACTGTGGCATCAGGTTCTCATGCTTATTAGCCAACTACCTCTCTTTCATAAAAGCAGTAAATGGAACAGGATTTGATTGCTATGGCCAGACAAAACAAAATGTACTGTAAGTGCTTACTATATAGTAGGAAGAATTAACGGTATAAGGAGCAGTAGCTGTAAAAAACACATACTGCATTTGCCCCTGCCCCCCACTGATATTATGTTAGCAGCACAGCACCAACAAGTGACATCACACAGTGTGGCACAAGGGCGCTACAGGAGAGAAGGCAAGACAGAAGCGCAGTGGGGGGTTTGTCCTGATCACAGAGAATACATAGCCAGTGTCTCACACAACCACCACTGGTTTATGCTTCTATCACACGGTTCAAAATCTTTATTTGATGTAGTATTCTCATCCCATTTACCTCATACTTGTCCAGACCATGCAAATTATTTACATAATTTAGGAAAGGAATTGAATATTTTCATTCAAAGTCACTACCTTAAATAAACTGGCTAATTCTGTCACCCTCATTTTTTACAGAAACATGTAGTAAACAATGGCAGTATCTTCTGAACTGTTACATTTGTTTTCCATTTTTGGTGCTGTAACTGATCAAGTTTTGACATAGATCAGGGGTATAGGGGTTTGTAATGCCCAGCTCTGGTTCAGGGGTATAGGGGTTGGTAATGCCCAGGTCTGGTTGAACACAAGGGCCAGGTGTGTTGGAGCTAAAATCTCCAGGGTGGCAGATCTTCAAGACTGGAATTACACCCCCCCCCCCACCCCCCTCTCATTTTAACTTTTCTAGGTTGGCAGAAAGCAGCTGTTGTGTGACAGAGGTAGACATAGCTAGAAGAAAGGAAATGGCAGAAGAGTACACTTTCAGTGATTAGGACTTTAACCTATTTTCCCCCAATTTAATTGTGACCAATTCCACCCACTATCTAGTTTTTCTTCATCACACAATTATACCAGCTATCATGTTCCTTCTTCAAGTCATGCAAAGCCAGTCACGGCATCTTTCTCAGCTGCTGCCAATGCAGCTTTATTGGACAGTACAACAGATGTAGAGGGGAAAACGAACTGCCAGTTCTGTTACAACAGGTCACAGACTCCAGTGATGGCTGAAGTTGCACTGGGAAGTTGGTGGCAGGGAGAGAGGCTATCCCGCCCAAGGATATTTATGCTGCTTGACTCTTGGCCACTGATGGTTGTGACATTGTCAGGGTTTAAGCTCACCATCTCCTCTTGTACAGTAATGTATTCAGAGTGTTCACTTAACCTCCCATGACCCTTGACCTCATTTTCTCCTCTCATTAATACTTTTTTCAGTCAGTAATTTGTTCTTTGTCCTTATGTCATTTGTTTATGAACATGTATTAACACTTCCTTTCCTTTAATGTAAAACACAGACTAAAGTATCTGCTGTCAGTGTGACAAAGTGTATTAAAGAGAAAAATATATAGTTTTGTTAAGTATATGCTAAAATCCCCAGAACCAAGTGCTATGATAAGACATAAGTTGATTTATACTTTGCACAGAAAGTTCAGATGGATGTCCTATTAATAACCCCTTTTACACACCTCAGTTAAAAGATTAATCAGTGTGCTAAGCTTTGGATTTCCCATGAGGAATGTCATTAACAGATAGCCTGACGTAAAGAGCTACAGTTCATTTGGCTGGTGACATCACTCATTACGCCCCTTCAGTTTATAATTTTTTCCATGTAGATAAGATAAAAACATATGCAGCATAAGAGCGAGACACTGCAAAAAAACTCAGAGTGAAGAAAGAACACCCATAACACTGTGTACTCTCTGCTCTGAGAGAGGTATGGGTTTGTGTGGGCAGATTCAGGTGCAGTGTGTGTGTGTGTTGATGCTGTGCTGACGGATCTGTAACAAGCTGGCTGCTCACCGCAGAACAGCAGGATCCAGGCTGTCCACTCAGGCAGAAACTCCTCTTATACAGTCTGAGAGAGAGATAGAAAGAAAGAAAGAAAGAAAGAAAGAAGAGAGAGAGAAAGAGATGAGATTCTGATAGGGAAATTAATGAGCGAGCGATAGCTTGGAGAAAACTGTGCGCTGGTTGCCTGCCATCAGTCTTCAGCTCAAACAGGACTGACGCTTTGTTTATTCAGAAGGCTTTGCAAGGCTTCTCTTGTTAGGAAAATATTGCTCAGGAGCACTAGGCAGGCACCAGACGAAAATAAACAGCAGACACAGTCTTGCTGTTTCAACATTATTGATTATTTTAATCAAAGGCTGCAGGGGGTTGAAATTGAGAGCCTAATGAGTTGCTGGTGAAACAACTTACTTTAACTGGAACCTCTTCTTTTCCTCTATTATATATATCCACATGAAACCTGTCAAACACACAAACAATTTATATTACAAGAACTTAAAGGGAATCTTAATTTTTTCTATTACAAATGATCATAACCTGTGAATATCACAGCCAGTTTGAATTTAATTCAATGTTATTACTGAAGCACTGGAATTCATGAATCAAAAAATAAAAAAGGAAAAGAAATGTCACAGTATTGCTACTGGAAAATCTGTTGTGAAAACATGACAGTGGTTTACTTCCATTTGATGAGTCTAGGGTTATTAATGTCATTTAACTATAATATTTATTTCTACATTGTTTAAACATAAAAGATATATAGTGTAAAATTCTGATAATCAACCAACGCTGAACATACATATTTAATATTCAAAACTCTTGCATTAGTAAAAATTGTGTGTTTTCCCATTAATTAGCATTATACATATCTTTTTATATTTTATATAACATTTTTGTGACTTGTGAGTAGACAAAAGGTCAAATCATTTGCTCAATTTATTCAGAAGAGGCATGTGCTTAGCATTGGTATTACACAGATATGACAGAATATGTTTAGATGAAATACCCACTGTGCACATTTAAATGCATTTAGTCTGCAGAATTGAAAAGCTAAAAATCCTGTATTTGATTAACCTCATTTAAGTGTAAAAGATGTTTGTAGTGAATGGACAATAGAGTTTAACTAGAATATTGAAGAAAACGAAGAATGGTATAAAAACTTGAATAATGAAATCAAAAGAAAGACTATGACATTTTTTTTAAATAAAGGTTCATAATGTTTTTTGGCTTGGACATTTGGTTTAAGGAAGAGCTTTATTTACATTAATGGTTCTTTATAAATATACATAAAGTCACATGCCCAAAAGTTCAAAATGATGTATTGGCACAAAGAGGAAGGTCACACTCTATTGTAAAACAACAGGAACTACATCACCAATTAAAGTAATTGACCGTAAATTTCTGCCTGTGTTGGTGTCGGAATAGAAAGTTGGGACGGTATGGCAAACGCAAATAAATAAATAGTGATTTCTAAATTTACTTTGACTTGTATTTCATTGCAGATAATATGAACACAAAATATGTCATGTTTTGTCTGGTCAACTTTATTTCATTTGTAAATATACATCCTTTCCGGTCATTCAGATCTGCACATTCCAAAAAAGTTTGGACAGGATCAGCTTAAATAAAGATGTGATTTGAAACAGGTGATGTTAACAGGTGATTGTAATTATTATTTGGTACAAAAGCAGTATCCAAGAAAGGTTTAGTCCTTTAAGCAAAGATGGGCTGAGGATCACCAGTTTGCCATCAAATACGTGAGAAAATTATTGAAATGTTTAAAAACAATGTTCTTCAAAGAAAAATAGGAAGAGATTTGGATATTTCACCTTTAACTGTGTTTAACAATTAAAAGATTCAAGGAATCTGGAGGAATTTCAAGTGCGTAAAGGACAAGGGAGCAAGCCTAAGATGAACAACCATGATCTCCGATCCCTCAGGCAGCACTGCATCAAGAATCATCATTCATCTATAAGCGATATCACAACATGGGCTCAGGAGAACTTTGGCAAACCTTTGTTAAGTATCACAATACTTAGTTACACCCACAAATGCCAGTTAAAACTGTACTATATAAAAAGGAAGCCATATGTTTAATGTCCAGAAGCGCCATTGACTTCTCTGGGCTCAGGGGCATCTGGAATGGACCACCACACAGTGGAAACATGTACTGTGGTCAAATGTATCAGTATTTCAGAGTTGGGTCTCCTTACTTGTGCTACTCAACCTTAGTGCAGCCTTTGATACTATTGATCACACCATCCTCCTTGACAGACTAGAAAATGTTGTTGGAACTGCCCTTTTGTGGTTTAGGTGTTATCTGACAAATCAATATCAGTTTGTAGATATAAACTGTGACTTCTCTACACGCACCAAGGTAAATTTTGGTGTACCACAAGGCTCAATTTTAGACCCCTTCTTTTATAAAGCCCCACAGTTATGGAATAATCTTCCAAATTATGTTCGGGACTCAGACACAGTCTCAATATTTAAGTCCAGACTGAAAACATATTTGTTTACTCAAGCCTTCTGTTAGTCTTAGATAAGGGGTGGATCTGGAGAGTTCTCAGGCATTCTGGTAAACTGGGATGTTTGGATGCTGTCTCCCCCCACTCTGACGTGTTCACTCAGGTTTGTTGACAGTCGAGTGGTTGTGCTGCCTAATGCCCAGGATGCCCTCATGTCTGTGCTTCTCCCCCGCTCTGTTGAGTTGGCCCGCTAAGATATCAGTGATCCTGCCCATTTCTGCTATCTGGACCAGCCTGACCCACCCTGTACCCTCATACTGGTTGAAGTTTTTGCGACTTTTAACCCACTCACTCCTGCTGAGGAGCCCATATGAACAGCCCTATCCACCAAAGAACTGATCTAAAGTCATCACGGCACCTGTACACAAGGAACTGCTGCTGCCTATTTAAACTGAACTATTATTATTATATATATTTATTTTATTTCTTCTTTTTTTCCTTTTCTTTTTTCTGTTTGTTATTGCTATCCGGTGTCGACCAGAGGAGGATGGGTTCCCCCTTCTGAGCCTTGATTCCTCCTGAGTTGTCAGTTGTAAAAAGCGCTATAGATATAAACTTTTGAAACCCCATTTCAAAAAGTATTTCTTTCATGACATTGACTCAGAGAGCTCTATTTTGTACCATTTCTAAGAAAGAAGGTATTGAAAACCATACATAACAAGTCACATACATGTCAAAGCAGGAACCTAGACCCAAACAGTGAGGTCTTTCTTTTTGACACATTCTCCTTAACCTCTCCCTGATCCACTAAACCACTGTAATCAGGCAGTGTGATAGATGACGGATGCACTTATGTCTCAGATGTAGCTTCGGTTCCATATGCCAGTTTCCTGCTCTAATCTGGATCAGCTCAGCACAGCTCACACTTAACGTTTAAAGATATCAACATCTACACACAGATCCCTTTGCAAATCTGAACCATCAATAGAACATATTCATCCCATGGCTCATTCTTTTGAAGCTTTTGAAATTTTCCTTACCAGAGCTTCACAGATGGGTGTTTGTATTTATATCAGGTATGTGTCACTGCCAGACGAAAAGATTTTTCTGTGAGGAATCAATACTTTAAATCTCAACTGTCTGCTTTTATTTGTGCCTAAAGAAAATAAGTACAGTTTGGAAGTTAATGTATCTTCCATACAGTGTCAGGTAGACTTACACAAACAGACTCACACATACACACCACCACCTACAGGGCCCTGTTTTGGACATCTGCCCAGAATGAATAATGTAGATAATAATAATATAGATGTCCAAACATTTATAGACCCCTACTATTCCAACATATCTTCTAAAATAGATTAATAGGGAGTTTGCACTCCCTTAGCTGCAGTAAGTAGTACTTTTCTGAGATGTGTTCATACCAGATGTAGGAACATTGCACTAAGGATATGACTGCATTTAGCCACAAGAGCAATATTGAAGCAGGTACTGATGTTAAATGTTTAGCTTTTGATCATCCATGCTGCTTCATCTTATCCCATTCTAGAAAATGCAGTTCCACTGCTCCACAGCCACTAGTAGGGGAATTTATAGCCATCGCTTGAGCCGAGCCTTGACATTGCACATGCTTACACAATCTGACTGGCGGTTGCTCCAGAGTGTTCCATTCTATTGGCAGTGGTTTTATTGGAGAATCTGCAAGCATTACAGCAATGGGCACACTTTAATGCAGACAAAAATTCTAATTAAAAGAGGTGCTGGAAATCACTGAACATATAATGTATGTGGAACAATGTTCAATAGATATTCAACAAAATCTTTTTCTCTATGCTATGCTAGTAAAAACACAAGTGTAAATGAGATGCATTACAGTGAATGAGTGAACTTGTACAATTTGATTTTCATCTGAATAATTTTTCATTTGCTGAGGTCACTAATTGCTCTAAAATGTTGTTTGAAATAATGGCATAGAAACATCAGTGTTGATTCTAATGGATGGTTCTTCAAAGAGAACCGTTTTTGCAATTGAGAAGTACAGGTCCTCTACATAAAAGAAAATAAAGCTTCCATTCCCTTCACTATGAAATTGAGCCCCACTATCAGAGTGAGCTTATTCTTGTGATGTTTTGACTCTGGTTGTCTTTACATATGCTTACTCTTTCTGTCAGGGTCTTGGTGCTCCCTGGGCATTTGCTGCAATAGGAGTTGACATGGCTGATGTGCCTGGGCACATATAACAGACACAGGATTGACTGACAAGTAGAAGGAAAATGCATCTAAAAAACACTGCTTCCATTTTCTCCACACTGACTCTCAAAGGGAATGTTTTGTTTTCAGTGAAAGTTTCATTCTTTTGCTGTTCTAAATGGAATCACTTGTTTCAAAAAAGTATAACAGATAATGTGCAGTTTAATATCCCAGTGCACTGTTCAGCATTGTACTGCCCCTTGGATGGGACATGGTGATATACAGTTGAATGTGTTTGGATGCCCCTCACCAAGTGCTGAATTTTCTAAGTGGAAATACAGCTCTGAGTACACACATATGCATACTTTAAAAGCTGTTATTGCTTATGTGCTGAATTTAATATACTGAAGAAAAACTGAATTTAAAATAGAAAATGTGGACTGTACAAACGCTATAGTAAATTACATATTTAAGCTTGTTCTCTGTAGAGGATGTAATATTTTCATTTAAAAATTTAACCAATAATGTCATTTGACTGGGGGTATGGCATATAACCTATGTGCAACACATAATGTGATTATATACTTATCATACAGATGACTGTTGTAGTTTGAGAGGATGGTGAGTATTTACAGGAGCTGTATAATAAGAGCAAACAAAGATCTATAAAAACAAACAGGCCTGGCATGGAACTCTTACTGAAGGCTAGGATAATTACTCCTTTGGTGATAACTGTTACCTTGCTCTAGTTAGCCTAATTATCAACAAGTGTTCAGTAGAGATAATAAAACGGAACATGAAAAAATGAGGATATTCCATGATGATGATTACAATAATAATAATAATAATAATAATAATAATAATAATAATGCACCCTTCAGCCTTTTATTTTACATTCCGTTACAAGCTATACTTGATCTGTGCCTAATGGATGGACCAGCAAAGAAAGATTATCTGCTGATGGGAAAAAAGCTGAGAGCAGAGCTCTGTTAGCACATCTGCTTGCTGTCAGAGTCTGTGTATGGGTGACAGTGTGACAATGCAGTTTATGTAGTAGCCTTTGTTCTTCTCCACCATTCCCCAGCAGTGACAAACCCACTGTCAGTCCATGATAGAACTGTGCCTAACCCAAGAAAAACAAATCTGTCTTGCTGTGGCCCTGGACAGACATGGCTTACAGCCTGGGCCAATCTTAGCCTTTGTGTGGTGCCAGTCACGGCATCTGTCTTCTTCTGATATTTCAATCTATTACCACTTATTGCCATTTGCTCTGAGCAAAGTAATACATCTGATTAGTCTTGTTCATGTGTTTACCAACTATTCTTTATCAAACAAACAATAAACAAAGTTGTTTCTAAAAACACAACAATTTAAGATTCTCTCTTAATGCAAGCATAAAAGAGGACAGTGGACAGTGAGCTAAGCTGAAGCTTAGCTTAGCCCACAAACATGACAAATGAGACTGCTGTATTCATTCTGCTTTTCACATGCAGCCAAAACCAGCAGCAGTAGCACTGTGACCTGTGTAGCCCTTTCCTAGTCATTCATTACACTGCTTCTGTAAAGGTGTGCGTATATGTGTACAGTGACCCAAGTCTTCAGAAACTCTGAATTTCAAATTCCAATGCAACATTAAATTCTAGTGTAACACAACCGGGGTAAGCAAGTGTAACACTGAATTCTAGTGTAACACAGCCAGTGTAAGCAAGTATAACACTGAATTCTAGTGTAACAACCAGTGTAAGCCAATGTAACAAAGAATTCCATTGTAGCACAGCCAGTGTAAATCAGTGTAGCAACGAAATCTAGTGTAACACAGCCAGTGTAAGTGGCTTTTGAACTCTGCACTGGTACTGTTGCCACTGGGCTGCTTTATAGTTAGCATTAGGGATGGAGATAGTGCCTACTTGTGTAACAGAATTTAGTGATCACAGATTTGTTGTTACATTGGTCACACCAAAATCTTTACTGCAGTGGCAAAAACTAAAATACATCAATTGATATAATGGAAGCACCCACCAGTTGATCCTGATGACAAAATAAGAATGGTTGCTAATGTCAAAATCATTGATAAAGCAAGTTTGTTCAGAAAAACAATAGTAACTCATCACATGCCTGTCAAAGCTTATTTCTGCATAATCTGCACACACTTAATCTGCGTGGTAATTGTTTTCATTTTGGCCACAGACATGAAGTCGAAGACCCAAGTGAATCGAGTGAAATGTCTATTCTATAAACATGGTTTAATAAGATCCTACAGTGTTGTTATGCTGCACTGATCAATCTTAAAATGATCCACTTAAAACAAAATATTCTGTGTCTCTAGCAACACAAACATTATAATCAGGTCAGTACATAATTTTTTTTCTGACTCAATCTTAACCCTGTTTCTCTGATATGGACTTGGTCTTAACTTGAACTTGACTAATCCTAGTCTTGGACTTGTTTCAGACTCTTCTGCACCCACAGTTCAATTTCTATAGTTTTGAAAAATATTTATAAAAAATGATGTAGGCAATATTTAATAATGTTATTCTTGAAAATTTTCCTACTTCTTCTCAATGATTGCTACTTGTTGTGTGATATGTGTATGCTTGTTTATGTCTGTGTTGGGGCAAGGGGATTGTGTGGAAATGATATTCACTGAGTAGAGCAGATTAGTAAAGGCTGGTCTGACTACCATCTGACATTCTTATAAAATCTCTATTCCCAAACCCTTACAGACTCTGTCAATAAGCTTATCCAAATGTTCAATAAGACAACTCATATTATCTTATTATCTGCACCTGTTTACTGTTACTTTAAACCACATCAGACCAGTAGTTTCTTTATGTTGCTTGCCATTGTGCAGCTGCATTTAGATTTCAGTGGACCACCTTGTTTTAGTACATTTAGTGCACTTTGTACTTGAGCTTAATCAAACGTGACACAGTCAGATCAATCTGTGATAGGGACACGATTCTGCTGCATCTAGACAGAGGTGTGTGTGTGTTCTAGACTGGGAGTGTGGGGATTGGTAAAAAAATACCATCTGAATGTCTGATCACCTTCACATTCGCTTTAACAGGAACATAGTAACTTCTAATATTAAATCATTAATCACATTAAACTCACAAAAAAGTATACTTTGTCAGTTATTTTTCCTTACTTTGCAGTGAAGAGTGGTTGAGCAAAGAAAAACTGAAAAAACCTTTAAATTACATTTAAGGGGGAAAAATTCAAAAACAATTTTCCATCTCAGTGAGGCAGCTCTATGGGAGGGATTCTAAAATGATTATTGTGAAATCTCATATAAAATACATTATAAGATGACAGTTAAACATAAGACAGTTATTAGCTGACCTGAAAGCACTCCTGGTAGATCTTTCAAGACAGACTTTTTCTTAGCTTTTTAAAGCATGCAATCTATAGTCTATATAACTGGTGAAGAAAGACCACACACTGACATCTAGCAACTTCTGCAAATTTTACTTACTTTTTATTACTTCAGTGAATGCCAGTCACAGAGGGCAGAGTATCCTATCTTCTCTAGCTTTTTGAAACCATTGGGCTGGTCTCTGCCATACTCTTTCATCGTCTTTTGGCATCCTAGTGATTCAATCTTTCAATCTAAGAGAGGGCAGAGTGTTACTGAAGTGTCACCTGCTCCCGGTGTCGCTGTGTTTGTCTTGAAACAAGCATGTTCAGAGCAATATTCCCACAGCTCACCTACAATGACAGTTTAATCTTTAGTTTTAGTTTAGGTTTTCTACATACAAATCAGTTTTCCACTACAGTGCCTTTGGGTATTTAAGAATATTCTTTCATCTGGAACATTATAAAATGCAGTGAATTCAGGAGGTAAGCTAATGGCACCCAAAAAGTCAATAGGTCATAGAAATTCATTAAAATTAACCAAATAAATAATTCTAGATGCCTAATACTTATGTAAGTGGAATATGTGTTATTTTTTCCTAAAGCAATTTCTTTCAAATTAAGCCTTTATTGTAAATAAGTAATGTTAATTTTTGTCTTTATTTATGTTAATTTATTCCTCATAATTATGAGGAAGCTCTAAAGCAAGCATCCAAAAGACCCTTGTCATATTTCTCAGTTTCCCACAAACAGCTCCATTTGTACCATACTTACTACTTCTCTAAAACATAAACATGTCCAGAAAATGCATGAAGGTAAAAAACTAACAATACAAATAAGGCAAAACTCTGGCTGTCCTTCACAAAAAGTGGACACAATCAAAAAAGTAATAAAATGCCAATATCAGTTCAACAATTAAAATAATAACCAATGGAGCCATAGTTTATTTAAATACATAAAAGAACATCTCCATGCCAGTATGCATTTTGGAAAAGCTTGCACTGTTGCAAAGGAACAAATTGAATCACTGCAGTATTCTAGTTGTCTCTGAGCATTTATAAAGATCAATAGCCTCATGAATTCTTTAAAGTATCAGGATGTTCTGGCCAAAGACCTGGTTAACTCTGCCAGGATGCCATGTCTTCAGGGTTTTGCTTTGAAAATATCATTTAGGTGACTTAAACCCTGTTTAAAACATGAGATGAAAAGCAATATTCATATTCATATACATATTGATAGCCGTATCCATCTACAAATCACAAGAACCAGGAAAGGTTAAAAGGAGCAGTCCACTTGCCCCCTAATCTTTTTGCCCACCTGATAAAACATTATAAGAAATATGTAAAACTACAGCAAGTACCAAAAACATAGATTGTCAAATATGTAGACAGAATAATTGTGTTGAAAAGTTTAATCAAAGATAGTTATTTTATAAAATAAAATCATTTTGTGTATCTGATTGGAAAAGAATGTGTAATATATTGCAATCTTTCACATCACATCACAGTGCCATGGCTAAAAACCAAGATCCCAATTTATGAGTGGCTATGAGTTGGAGTCTGGTTGTGTTTAAATTTTATTGAGTGTGTTTGTGTGTTTTGTAGTTCAGTGCACCAAGCATTCCAGTAAACAGATCTATCTACCATATGTGGAAGATACTCAATAGAACTCAAGTTATAAGAGCAGGCCAAAACCTCAAAAGGTGAAAAGCTTATCCAGTTGTTTTTTTGAAGCGGTATTGATTTTTTGTATACATGCCTGAGGCTGCATTCAGAACAAGTCTAAAAAACTGGTGGTTTATGAAGGTTGTAGAGCTGGTCTTAGTTACATGTTCTAGCCACTGAAGGTAAGTGGACCAGAGCTGTCACAGCAGGATGAATCAATACAAATGAGGATATGCTGTCCTTTTAAATTACACATTAATCTACCATCCTGACACAAAAATCCTTCCACTGAGGACACAGTCAGCTACTTCCTATTGAAGCTTGAGAAGAAGCAGAAAAAATGTTTATAAAACTTTTGTAGTTCTCAAAATATAATTATTCCTAAAAGAATGCTGACCAACGTACTAATAGGAAGAGGTAAAGAAAAGTTAGATTATCTATAGACAACTTGGTTTTAAGTTCTAGCTGTATATATGCAAGATGCAAACAAGCACTTTCAAAATATTGCTGTGCAGCTAATGATATTCACTCTAATATCAGTGGACCATTGCCTGCAGGGATCAGTACATGTCTGGTTTTACCTGCTGATTTAAAGTCTTAATCCATTGCATGTAGTGTACAAAAACAAACATGAGGTTTTGGGCATATTTGGTCTTTACTCTTAGACTAAAGGTTCTTCATATAAATGCACAAATTCATTTGATACATTTTCTATTTTACTTTCATGTTTGCATAAATTCACTGTTTACTGAGAAATTTAGCCCCTTTTGGGTCAGGGTTATTCATGGGTTATTCATTAGGGTTACTCATTCTGCACATTTGTATACTAACAGTATTATGTCCTGCTTCAGATTCTCTGGCCTCAGAATCATTCTGTCCAAAAGTGGCTCTCCCAGAAGCACTGGACATTAGTATGAGATCCTTTCAAACCTGATAACCCCATCTGTCCCTCTGTCTGTCTATTCTTCAAATTAAAAAAAAAAGACTTTGCTACTTAGCTAACTCATCTGTACACCCTTTAATTAAATCATGTAAAATGTGCACTCATTTAGCAATTTGTCCTACTCAAACTAATAATGTGCATTTACAAACTTACAAAATTAAAATGATTCTGCTTGCACGATGGGCTGGTAATCATTATGCCATCCACTTTTTCAGATTCAAATTATGCATAGTGTAGCTGCTTTGACTCAATAAATAACCATCAGTTTACAGCTTTATTTTAGCAAAGAAAGCACTGTTAAGACCAGATATTTCTTTACTGTAAAACACAGAAACTGAAAACATGAAAGCATCCTGCAAATTAGTGAAATGACATGTGTGTTGCTAAATGCCAAAGCATTTTCTTCTTTATTTTTTGTAAAGCACCTCACACTCCCCTGGCTTGCAGTTAATGCAGAGGGAATACTCTTACCATAGGTAAAACAACAGCAAAAAAGCTATCCTACCACAACAGCATCTACATGCTGCCCACCTAGCATAAATCACACACTTATAACTATCTACACTTTACACCCAGTGTATACAAAAAACTTTATTTATTTAGCACCTTTCATACATTTAAAATGTAGCTCAATGTGTTTTACCATGTAAAAAATAAGCAAGTAAATGAAAGATATAAAAGAAGAATTAGTTAAAAAGTAGTGAAAAAAAAAATGCAAAATATAAAAGCAGAACAGTTAAAATAACTGAACGAATAATGCAGTATAACAATTATAAAAGAAACAGTTTAAAACAAAGAATAAGGCTTGTAAAACATACACCTGGGGCAGCACTGTGGTGCACTGGTTAGTGCTGTGGCCTTACAGCAAGAAGGTCCTGGGTTTGATCCTTGGGTTCGGCCACAGGTGCCTTTCTATGCATAGTTTGAAAGCTCTCTCCGTGTTTGTGTGGGTTTCCTCCAGGTTCTTTGGTTTCCTACCAGTGTCCAAAGGCTTGCAATAAGTTGATTGCATCCTCTTAATTGCACTTAGGTGTGAGTGTGTAAATGGTTGTCCGTCTATGTGTTGCACTGTGATGGGTTGGCCTCTTGTCCTGGGTGTATCCTGCCTTCACACTCAGAAAATTAAGTACCAATATGTATCTAAGAAAGTACAAAGGCTTGTTGCTGGGGCTGTACCCTGTCTAAGTACAATATAGTACCTTTGAGTCAGAGTCCTTTTTTTGTACCCCTGCCATTTGTACCTTATAAAGTACAGTTTTGTACCCCAGGGGATAAAAATGTACTATTCTAGTACAAAAACTGTCCCATTTTAAAAACGGTACAAATGTGTTCCTTTATGGGTATCACCACAGTAACATTTTGGAACTGATTGTGGCAGAGGTGTAAGAAAAATGCCCAGAATAAACAGATGTTTGAGGTTAGGGTTAGGGTTATTTATTTTCTAACATTCTTCAACATGCCACAATTTATGAACATGGTACAATCACAGACTACCTCCAGTAAAACAGTAAACATTAGAATACATTTCTTAAATAACAAAATGTATTTTCAATACATAGGATTATCCACATCTTAACCTGAAAAATAAGAATAGTTTTTGGTATTGTTAAAAACAATCTGAACATCATAAACATTCGCATATAGACATTTCTTCACTTTCAGGGGGACAAAACTTTTTGTTTGTGTTTTCTGTAAGAATGGGATTTGGAAAATGTGAATAGACAATCATTTGTACCACCTTACAGTAAACTAAGGTTTATGTGCATGAACAAGTCCGACTGTATGAGTGCTGTATGAGCTTCATAAAGGTAAAAGTCCTCCGTGTGCATTTTGTACACTGATACAGTTCAGGCATTGCTAGTAGAGAAGATTAAGCATCCGTGTCACAGTTACTGACAGATTTTTCTCCCTCTTCCATGATGTAAGCAATGTGTCTCTGGAGAAATGTCAGTGTGTTTTTCAGGTATGTTGGGTATGTAAGGTTTAAGACTAAATACATACAGAAAGCGGTGATGAACGCCTCATCTGATGTATTGCAGATGCACACCTCAACTCCATAAACATTCACCATGCTCTGCCATCTTCTGGAGAGAGTGGTTTTCTGGTCCTGATCTCTGATCTAAATTGTTAGATACAGAGATTGGGGCTGACCCTATTTAAAGTGTTCATACAAATAACAAAATAAAACAGATTAGGCATAATCGCTGATTAGGCAAAAGCCACTGTACAATTTACACTTGGATAAGTTAAAAGTTATACATGTTGCACCATGGCTGAAGGAACTCAAAATACCAAACAGTAAAGGACACGATGTACTCTGGTAACGCTGGATAACACGGGTAACGCTAATACTAGCTACATAGCACTACAGAAGTAATGCTAGCTACAAAGCACTGGGTAGAAGTAAAGCTAGCTGCACAGCACTGTGAAGAACTAATGCTAACTACATAGCACTGGGTAGAAGTAAAGCTAGCTGCATAGCACTGGGAAGAACTAATGCTAACTACATAGCACTGGGAAGAACTAATGCTAACTACATAGCACTGGGTAGAAGTAAAGCTAGCTGCATAGCACTGGGAAAAACTAATGCTAACTACATAGCACTGGGTAGAAGTAAAGCTAGCTGCATAGCACTGGGAAGAACTAATGCTAACTACATAGCACTAGGTAGAAGTAAAGCTAGCTGCATAGCACTGGGAAAAACTAATGCTAATTACATAGCACTGGGTAGAAGTAAAGCTAGCTGCATAGCACTGGGAAGAACTAATGCTAACTACATAGCACTGGGTAGGAGTAAAGCTAGCTGCATGGCACTGGGTAGGAGTAAAGCTAGCTGCATAGCACTGGGTAGGAGTAACGCTAGCTACATAGCTCTGGGTAAAATTAACGATAACGCTAGCTACATAGCACTCGGACACCTTTAAATATTTTGGAGAACTCATTTGACAAAGGTCAAGATAAAAACAAAAGTTTTAAAAAGTCACATAACTTTGAATTTTTTTGCCTTTTCTTTTGTAAGGTCAATGCCTGCCTCAACTGTGAGCTTTTCAATTAGCATCTGTGTGGTAAGTCACAGAGCCCAATTATTCACTGTTCTCCCGCACAAAAAAAAAAAAAGTTGAAATATTTTTATTACTGGCAGATTATAACAAACGCTAATCTCATATTTATTTTAGGGCTTTTAGCAAATAACAAATTGCAGTTATGCTCAAAAAAGGTCTTACACTACTGAATCACCAAACTGGTTTTGTAATTTGCCACAAAAGTCATATGTGTTGAGGTTCAATGGTACAGATTTGTACTTCTGGCTCTTAAAAAGGTGTTTTGTACCTTTTTAGCTAATCAGAAGGTACACATAAGATCTCAGGAATTCTACAGTTGTACCTTTGAGGGCAGCCCTGTTAATAATGTACCCTGAAATACAGCACTGTACCCATGCTGTACCCCAGTTATTGAGTGTGTTGGGCCTGTAGTCAGCTAGAATTGGCTCCAGCATCCAGAATACTGTGCCCAGTATATCTTGACATCTCCAGAATTTGAAGTCAAAGTAAACACCTTGTTGTCATTCCTAAAGCAATTCCTGAATGATATTTGCAGTGTGGCCAGGCACTTTATCCTGCTGAAAAGGGCCACTGCAATAAGGAAATACCATTGCCATTAATTGTTTAGCTAGGTGTTACATGTTAAAGTAACATCTACATTATAGCTTGGACCTAACAAACGTTGTTCAGAGCCTCACACTACCTCTGCAGCTTTACAGAATTCGGATCCGAACCCCTAATGAGCTCAGTTATAGAGGCAGCACCAGTTAAAAGCCTATAGCTAGGAGCAACATATCTAGCATATGCATATGATGCATAGAGTACATGAAAAGTGGTCCTTGGTAGTTGAGCTAGTCTGGGACAGGTGATAAGGAAGCCCTGATGAGAGACAATCTGGTCGTGGGAGACAAGAGTGTTGGCAGTTCCTTGTGTATAGATGGAGCGCGATAATTGTCGATCAAGCAAGTGGACCTTAGGTCTGTCCATATGGGGTTCTCCTCAGCAGGAGTAAGTGGGTTCATAGTGCATCCTGGTGCCATCTCTTCCCCTGGCAAGTTATTCAGATGCACCTGGCCATCCACATGATGTAAAAGAAAATGGGCAGTGATGGCCTAGTGGTTAGGACGCTGCCTGGGCAGTCCCAGCCTGGGCACTACTATGGTACCCTTGAGTCCCGACCCACTGCTCCACGTGCACGTGTGATGGGTTAAATGCAGAGGTCACATTTTGTTGCGGTGTTTGAGTGTGTTCACAAAGAGTCACTTTTACTTTAAAAAAAATGTCATTCCTCAGACCAAGCCACTGTCTGCCATTGCTCCTGTCTGCCATTGCTCCATGTTCCAGTACTAACATTTAATGTCTAATTATTCATGTCACCAATAAGTGGTTTAAATGTGGTGGATGATCAGTGTATACAGAGGTAAAAAGGAATAGTAGGTAAAACAAATGGCAAAAGAAGCATTACATAAGATTAAAAACAGAAATATTTAAATTATAATAAAAAAAGAAGAAGAAGAAGAAAAGAACAGTAAATGAATAGAAATAAAATAAATACAATGTTTTAGCTGCATTTTAAAGCTGTAACTGTAGGGGCCTGACAAATATGAAACGGTAAGGAGTTCCAAGTTTTTTGGTGCATAATATCCAAAAACTGCTTCAGCAGGCTTTTTACGCTTCATCTTAGGAATGTTCAGTAAAGCAGCATTGGGTGGACTTTAAGCTCTGTTAGGAGTATATTCTGTCAAACATTCTATAAAACATGTGTTATATGCACTGTTTTTTATACTATATTAGTACCCTGACTAATACAAATATTCTTCGTATTCACATTTAACAAGTGATGCTTTAAAGAAGCATCAACAAAATAGTTACTTAGAAACCACAAGTGTGTTCTCCTATGGCACTGTTCCAAAGAACTTTTCTTGAACTTTCTTTTTTCTAAAAGTAACATGAAGGAAACACAAAGTGTTATCAGCGACAAGGAATCCACAGTCTATCAGCTGAAAACTTAATTTTCCTCAACCAGGACAAGAGCCATGACCTTTCATTCAATAATGTAAATGAAGACAGTGTGTTAATTAGCATTTTAATTAACTTATGTAACTGGACAGTTAATCTTTGGCAAAAAAAATCTTATACTTAGTTGTGTGCATTATATATGGTGACTATATGAACAAAGCTCATATGTTCTGTTTATGGATTTTCATTGAAGCACAGCAGTGTGGTCTTTTTAGAAAAACAGACAGACAGTACATTACATCACATAATGCAATGCATATTACTGGAGGACACATATGTTGATATTAAAAGTGCAGAATATTCACAGATTAACTCTACCAAGGATCAGAAAATATTAATAAGGATAAAGATTTAACATCATAATACATGAGCAAGTTTATGATGCCAGCTATTAGAGATATGTAGTAGAGATTAGTAGTAGCAGTAACAGTAGTGGCAGTAGTAGTAGTCAAGGGTGTAACTAGATCTTCTTTTTTTTTACTGGGGGGGGGGCAACTAGGTTCAGTCATTTTGTTGGGGTGGGACGAGGCAGATTATGACAAAAGCTTTAGTAGATTATGGTAGACAATAATAACGATAATAACAATACACTACATGTATTTGTAAAATGTACATGTAAAAATACATTAATGTATTTGTACCAATGCAGTACAGTACAGGATGTTCAGATAGTAGCTGTAACCATGCACATTAGATGCATAACTTTTAATGCTCAGATGGTCTGTCAACATCTTCTCATGAGTCATGATGCATTACTGAAATGATGCCTAAAATCATCTTTGAAAAAAACTTTAGATACATTAATGTTTCGACTATCATTAACTCATCTTATTTTACTGTGGCTTGCTGGAGTTCTCGACATGGTTTTAGTTTTGACAGATGGTCATTTAGCTTGCTGGCCATCATTGTGCAGTACTTTCAATTCTGTCACTGCTGCATTCCCTTTGCTGTGGTGGGTGGTCCCATGTTAAAAGTAGCCTGTCAGAACCACAAGTTTTAGAGTTGTTTAAGATTGTATAAAAATCCTATGGCAAAGAGTGCAGAAAGCTTTTAACTTAAGTATTGTCTGACAAAGTGAGTCCTCAGAACACAGAGAAAGGTCTGAACTTCACAGGGAAGGTCATTCCACCACTAAGGCATTAAAGCAGTAAAAGACAGACCCTTACAGACAAGCTTAGATTTGAAAGAGGGACATGTCAAGCCCAGACATCTTACACTGTAAACCCGGATAAGTTAAATTTACTCAAAATTTGGGGAAATCGGTTGCCCTAAAAAGTTAAGTAATGTCTATTGAAAACTTGAGTGAATTTAACTTCAAAACTTGAGTGACTACACTTGTTGTTTTAAGTTCATTACACTAAATGCAAAGTTCATTCAACTTATTTTGTTGTAGTATCAATTCATCTGGACAGTTATTCTACTTAGAAACTTTAGGTTCAATGCATTAAAAGACGGAGTGACTAGCAGGAAACAAATCCGTCAGACATGTTAAACCATAATTTTCAGCTGCTCATAAATAGGCCACGGAGTGATAGGGTGGTTAAGTTAGCTTACACGTGACTAGCAGATAAAGCTTTCTGTTAAACTGGTTAAAACATTTTCAGCTGCTGACAAACAGCCCAAGGAGTGATAGGGTGGCTAGCTAAGCTAACTTCAGAAAGAAAAACGACGGTCAGAGCAGTTAACATTACAAAAAGTTAAAACTACTCACACAGTTAAAAGCAACAGGTTTCTACTTCTCATGAACACAACTCACCAAATGAAGCAGATCGTCATACAACAGTCGCACCCCTGCTGGAAGCAGCCCTCCCCCGTCAGCAGCGCCTCGTCCTTCACCTGGCGGGAGGTTTAATGCGGGGATGCGTACACCGACAGCGCCCGTTGGTGGGCCGAGTGAGCAAAGTAGCTTTCACATAACAAAAAGGTGAAAATTTCCCAAATAACTGATGTTTCCACATCTCACAAACAGCCTCTGTTTGAGCAGGCTGAAAACGTCTGTTTCCTCAGACTCTGAATCGGTCAACCAGTGAAGCGAGTTGAATTTGTTCGGGCTAAATGAGCAGATTTAGAGAATGTTAACCGATAAAGCTAGGCTAGGCTACTGTATAAAGTTAGGCAAACATAACACTAACCACACACAGCCACAAGTAGCTGCTAAACTCCTCTCATCATTCAGTTTTATCCAACATTGTGGTATTAGAGGGAGAGTATAACTTTTGTTTTTAGATCCATGTTGAGTATGAACGAATTACTATTTCTGAGATACATCACTAATGATATGTGTTCAGACGCACATTTCAGGCTCCTTAAGTTCAGGCTAAAAACGGGTTAAAACGGGATAATTCCAGGCTAATATGGGAGTTCTACTCAGAACTAAAGGTATTTATAAGTAATTACTAAGCCTATATTCTATTGCTGTAATATATCAGCAAATCTGTTTTTACAACCAATGTCTCTATCAAGATGGTCTTCATCTCACCTTTCAAAGTCTATACAGTATATGTGTTTCTCACCTTTTCTCCTTTTTTTCTCCCTCTCTTTTAGCACAAGCACCACTTTATCCTGCACCCAGTATCTGCTCCTTGGGTTTTGCGAGCCTTTCCCTGTCCCATTTTTTAAAATAAACTCAGCATTGATGTGACATTTCCAGTGGTGTAGCTCTTTATTTGTGAATAAATGTAATGTTTGAATATGATTTTCACATTTTTGTTGTATCTGTAGTAACAGTAAGATTGCTCTGGTTTGCTTGAGCCAAAATGTTTTTCTCATGTCTGTGGGAGTGGGGAACCCGTACACCTCATATGCCTTTTACTGAGCTGACTGGAGCAGAGAACATCATCTTAAAGGCAATATTATACAACATTAAGGGCTACATGTTATATTCATTTATAAGCCCCAAAAAAGTCTAGCAGCACACAACCCCCTTGACAGGTGTCATTGAAAGTGTAAGGAAAAAGTGATTATTTGTCATTGTGACCACATCCGTAACGAGATGTATGTACTCAATGGTATTCAGTTCACCTGGCAGTGGTTTTAATGTTTATGTTAATTAATCCCGATTGTTGTATATGCCAGGACACAGAAAAGACACAGACTGCTTGACATGATATGGAGTTTATTAGAGATTATTTAGTGAATTGATGACACTCCATGATATTGAGCTGATTGCTTCTGTCCTGTCTGAAAGTCATAAAGACTCATAACATCATTAAGATTACTTAAACCCTCAGTTACCATCAGATTACTATTACCAACAATTAAACTTTAATTTAATTATACTATTATTATACTAATAAACATTCCTTCTCTTCTTTTCTTCTTCGAAATGTGACCTCTGCATTTAACCCATCACATGTGCACACGTGGAGCAGCGGGCAGCTATCAACAGGACAGTACCTTGCTCAAGGGTACCTCGGTAGTGCCCAGGCCAGAACTCGAATGCAGCGTCCTAACCACTAGGCCACCACTGCCCACTATTGCATAGTTTAGTAGTTTTCTGGCTTTCCTTTGGATAGATTTATAGCTACTAAATATCACAGTGTGCAGCTTTGCCGCAAAGCTTATTTATTGGCTTAAATGATATATGTACTGCAATATTGCAAAATCTCATCACACAAGGTTGTCTAGAATAAATATCAGTTTTCAAAGTGTTTTCAACACCATTTTCAGACTCCTTTGGTGCCTACCGCTGTATAAGAACAGGCTGTCTCAAGTTCCCATCCTTGTTTAGAGATATGCGAATGGGTAAGTGTTAAAGTAAAAATAAAGGTTTAAGTTAGAGCTGTCCAAAAAAAGTTTACTTACGGATGGACGGACATACAAACAGACAGATAGACATCAGTGGTAACTGCTTTTAGTGCAAATCCTTAAAACTCCCAACTGCACATGCACAGCAGCTCTAGTAGGAGGCGTAAATCTAAATGTCAAATGAAGCTTCAGTATCCAGCATTGCAGATGACAAGCAATCTAACCTGAGTGGTGCTCAGGCTGCATCAAGGATGAAGGTCTCTAGTAGCTGATGGCTGAAAGGTTATAAAGTATCTGCTCTCATTAAGCTGGACCTCCATGGTGTCCAGCCTGCTGTCTCAGACCCCTCACTCTGTTTACATCTTCAGATTTAAGACACATGTCCCAGCGAAGGCCATCACTGATTAATACCACCATCTCTCAAGGCGTGAGCGAACACACAGGGCCTGGCAACTTCAATCTGTCTAGTGATCACAACTCAATCAGCAGCCCTGTCTGCCTTCAAAGCTAAAATCCATCAATTTGTTACTGACTATAAATGGAGCTATAGGCCAAGCATGGCACATAAATTACCCCATCCTCTCATGGACCTCATAGCCCTATGAAGTCTCTATGCACAAGAATCTTTGGAGGATACCTTGGATGGACTCACACATATTAATCACACATTATACCTATTTTAGTTTATGGAAGCATAATAGTATTACTCTGCAGGAAACATATGTAACTCCATCCATCCATCCATCCATTTTCTAAACCGCTTCCGGGTCACGGGGAAGCCGGAGCCAATCCCAGCCGACTGTGGGCCCAAGGCGGGGTACACCCAGGACAGGGGGCCAACCCATCGCAGGGCAACTCACAGACAGACAACCATTCACACACACGGGCAATTTAGAACATCCAATCAACCTACTGCAAGCCTTTTGGACTGTGGGAGGAAACCAGAGCACCTGGAGGAAACCCACACCAACACAGGGAGAGCTTGCAAACTCCACACACAGAAAGGCACCCGTGGCCGACCCGGGGATCAAACCCAGGACCTCCTCGCTGTGAGGATTTGTAAAGGGACTTTGGTCAGAGGCCATTGTGTGGGCTCAAGGGTCTGAAAAAAAGATATCACTTCACAGATATCAGGCACATTTCAATGGGTGGGACAGCAAGCCAGCAAGTGAATAGTCAGTTATTGAAGCTGATATATTGGCAGCAGGACAAATGAGCAAGCATAAGGAATTGAATGACTTTTTTAAGGGCCAAACTTTAAGGGCTATACGACTAGGAGAATATTTTCCCAAACGACAGGGCAAGTGGGGTGTTTCCAGCATGTGGTGGCTAGTATTTACCAAAAGTGGTCCATGAAAGGACAAGTGAACCAGTCACAGGATAATGGGGGCCAAAAGTGAGATACTAATCTGATGGCACAGAAGAGCTACTGCACAAATTGCTGAAAATGTTAACATTAGCTATGATAGAAAGATTTCAGAACAGTTTATTGCAACTTACTGCATATTGGGCTGTTTAGCCACAGACATTGTGTATGATCATCAAAACTGGAAATTAGAGCAATGGAGAAATGTGGCTTGGGCTGATGAAGCTTTTTATTACATCATGTAGACATGTGTCCAGATGGGAAACCTTGGCTCCTGGCATTTGTGTGGATGTGAAATGTACCACCTACCTAAACATGGTCACAGACTAAGTACAGCCCTTTATGACAACTCTAATGCCAGTGGCCTCTTTCAGCCTTCTTATCCATGCCACACTCCAAAAATTGTTCAGGAAGGACATACAAGTCCGATCCATTAGGGCATCACTTCAAAACTTACAGAAATTAAAGGACTGCTGCTAATGTCTTGAGTTTATGCCTCGATAGGTCAGAGCTGTTTTTTGTGGCATGAGAAGGACCTACCCAATATAAGTGTTTAAGAAAAGACTATATTCACTAATACAGATTTTGACAGTAAACATATGGTACCTCTCTCTATGAGAAAATCACCTTTAGGGAACAGTTTGGTAGTATAACAGGTCAAGGACTTGGAAAAAAACATGCTTTCTTAACAGAGACAGCAGTTCCAGAGAGGAAGTCCAGGTGATGAAAGAGCACTTATGAACTATGCTGAAAATAGCCTCATGCAGGACTGCACCTTTGAGCTGTAGAAACTAAATTATATCCGATAGACTGCCTGGACACAATAGCTCAGTCTGCAGCATTCTAGAGAGCCTGTGCACCAGGATCAGCTTAGTGACACTCCCACAAAGAGAACCATAAGTCATCAACAGGCGCGACTCATTCATATGGGCAGATGCGGCTGAGCTTCACTAAAAATTTGCCAACCCAAAAAACATAGTTCCTTCACATTAAGTATTTTTCCACATGAATACATCAATTACATATCACTTTGTTTCTGTGTAATCAACTAATTAAATTAATCAACTTTTGTTCTTTAAAAATTAAATATCATAATTTTACTCATTCAGTCTGAATTTAATGTGCCATTTAGTATTGTGCCAGGAGATCTCAGCAACTTGCTTTTGCTGGCATATTTGTTATAGCACCTTGTGGTCAAAGTTTGGAACTGCAATAAATACCAAAAGAGGCTCATTAGGGCAGCAATTAGTCTGCCCTACACATCTATTCTGCAGCTCTGCCATTTTCCTGATTAGTTGGCAGGTTAAGACTACTGCATAAAAAGTGATCAACATTTCTGTGCCTGCTGTGTCAAACAGTGTATAAAAAAAAATAAGCAGCTTGGCCCTGAAAGACCAGCTAATAGGTGCAAACAATTCTAGGGACTTTTTGAAAGAAGCTACTTTTAAGGGTTAGAGCCTGGATGCGGCTGAGAGCCCTGTCTTTGCGGCCGCGCTGTATTGGGCCGGCTGGGGGCGTTCAATTATGCTTGTTTATGTCCTTGTCCCTGTTGGTAAGTGTGGCTGGCTGCTTTAGCCATGCCGTACTCTCGCTGGAAATATGGTAAAGGTTTTGGGTTTTAACTCAGAATCTCCCTTTCCTTCCCCCATCCCTGTTTACCCCAGCAGATAGGCAGTGAGCGTGGCTCGGGTAGCTGTCTGCTGGGGGAATTCTTTCTACCTTAGCTTGAGTCCGCTTCTAGCTATGTAGTCAGTCACAGGTAGGCAGAGGGCCCCCCCCCTTTCCTGTTCCTCTGAGGAGCTCCCTCTCGAGTTGAGGTTTTTCTAGAATTAGTAGCAGGCATGCCGACCATATGCCAGGAGCGCCAGCTAGCGTTAATCAGACTTCCTAAAGATTGGGGAAAAGGAGGGCCGTGTCTAGCTCGGGCGGGCTCCCGGATGCGGCAGGGGGTGGCTAGTGTAGCTCATGCCTGCTAACAGGCTAGCAAGCTAAGCTACATACATTAGCAATTAGTAATAATTACAATTAATGACAATTAGTAATATAAGCCAGTGGATGGCAGGTATAGCAACTGCATAGGTGCAGATTGATGATGCTGTGATTGGAGCACTTAAAAGCATAAAATCAAAAATAGTATTTTCCCTGTTGCATATCAGTTCAAATAAAGCTTGGACTTCAGTGTTGGTCTATTTGTCCATGTTTTTTAGTGCAAAGTTTACAGGCTAACAATTCACACATTTTAAAAATAGTGGCTAGTCCGTATTTTTGCTTAGACCAATCACCATACAATTACGTCACTAATGGTTTCTCCTAGCTTGAAACCTAAAAAATGCATCTTCAAAACGTTTGAGAACTACAGTCATTCTCAGTTCCTGCAGTTTGGACAAACAAGGGGGAACTTCCTCCAACAGTTCTAAGAACTATGAAAAAGTTCTTGCAGTCGGAAAGCACCTATTAACATTACTCATCAAACAAAAGGGAAAACCTACAACAGGACATTTTCATGAACATTGTATGACAAGAAAACATGACACTGTGGTTGCTCAACATGGAAAACAGTTATCATGCGCAGCAGGGTCAGGACAAGGGGATATATGGACTATCAGGACTACCACAGGAATGAGTGATCTGAAGCATTTCTCAGAATGAACCTGGAAAGCAAAACACTTTTTATTTTGTATGAAACTAGCTATGCTTGGTCAAGTTAACATACAAGTTTAGCTTGATAAGAGCTACTATTTAAGTGTACAGAATCATAATAAAATGTTTGACAAAAATGGCACATTCTGTCTATGCTCACTGACTGCATTGCCTTTAGAGAGCACAACATGGCTGAATCATACAATAACCCTGGTGTCTTCTCTGGCCCCCTAGATTTATCATTGGACACTGTAATGCAGGCACACCTAGAAAAAGCAATGTTTTTCAAAGGTGTGTCCACAAAGTGTCCAGAATGAGTGGCTCAGTTGCATTTTAGACATAATTCAGATATGACAGGACCTGAAAACGCAGAATTTGTTTTTGTACACTGCTTGTACATTGCTACAGAGCTTGTTGTTGTATTTCATTACATGTACTTGGCTAACACTGTATAGAAGAGATTTTTTTTGTTTCCAAGCAATTTATGGAGGTATGACTGCAGAGTCACTCTGGTGCTGGAGCAGCAGAATGTGGTTTGTCCACAGGAAAAGACGATGGACAGAAATAGGCTAATAGACAGCTAGTGTAACGTGAGGAGCAAGCATTTATCTCAATGCTCATTATATGCACACCAATTGAATTTGGTTATACAAGATCACTCGTGTGTTGATTTTTTTTCTGATATCTCTTCAGGAAAGAAATAGGCTATTGTGCACATCACAGACACTTTGAAACTTAATTAGTCTTGTATAGTTCATGAGAACAAGGATATTTTGCCTACATGTGTAAACACTATTTAAGCATCTCAAGATCTTTACTCAACCACAGTCAGAGAGGCTAAAGGTTTCTGCCATATGCTGGTAGAATTTTTTTTTTTCTTAGACTTTTCACCAAATGTTGCCCCATGTAGACACACACTTTGTGCACCCTCAGAAGAAAAATACTGATGCTGTGCAAACAAAATAAAAAAGTCATAGCAAACGTTGTTGGTGCTATTCCAAAAATTCCCAACTCTGTTCTTTCTTTCTCTTTGTGCCCAACACATCCGATGCTGATGCAGAGTCTAGACAAGGGAATCTTCCAATCTTACAGCAAATGGCATACAGAGTGTGTGACACAGAAATTGCAAGAGATAGGTTTGCTTTTACTGAGCCATCCTGTTTGGCAGTGAGCATTTGCCTGAATACTCAAATAGTTCCCCACAGAAGCACCGAAGAATGCAGTCAATGCATATTCAATGTTAAATCACATCGGCAAACAGGACTTTCATTTGTATACGAGAGCCCTGACTTCAGGACATGTAGAACTGCAATGGCAATGTTTACTTTTTTATAACAACTTACAGAATGTATTTTCTGTAACACTGCAACTGCAATTACACCCATGAAAATGAGTCTGAGAAATGCTTTTAACACACTCAAAAGAATTAAAACATTTCTGAGAAATATCATGTCACAAGGCAGACTAAATGCAGTGACAGTGTTTTTAATTGAAAAGATTTGTGACATTACTTATTTTAATAAAGATATGATCAATAAATCTTAGCCTCTGAAAAATCAGTGCACTCTATTTCTAAGTTTCACCTAGTTTCTGTACAGGTGAGGTGAGAGAATAGAACTGTAATAAAACAAACTATGTAAAGGCCTATTTTATTTGCATCTATGGGGTGTCATTGTTATATGCTCATGCACTTTATATTTTTATGTTTGTTTCTGTCTTTTTCATTTTATTTTTTGTGTTTAAGTTAAGTTAAGCATAAGCTTAAGCATAAGCTGAAAAGAGGAAGCAATTATTTGTCTCCTGATCCCATTTCATATCCATTTTGAAATTATGTCCTTCTCATTATAGGCTAGACAATAGGTTATAGGCTAGACAATTGTTCATCTCTGACATATGTATAATACACTTATGAAACAAATAATCTTAAAAGTAGGCAGGGCTTCTGAATCAGGAGATAGAACAATTCCCCACTAGTATTTATGGCCTGGGCCGCTGGTCAACAGTATTGAAGTAAATTGACTCATAAAGAGATGTCAAGTTACAAGACAAGTGGTTGGTATGAAGCAGGTCCATATCAGTTGTTATTTTTATTTCATGCTTTACAATCCTTTCCAAAACACTGAACACTTTTGGTTACCAAAAATGAAAATGACTTATCATTGTGAACAAACTGTATCACACAAAGTGCACCACATGAAATGTGACCTTTGCATTTAACCCATCACATGTGCACACATGGACCAGCAGGCAGCTATCAACAGCACCTGGGGAGCAGTGTAGGGGGACAGTACCTTGCTCAGGGATACCTTAGTGGTACCCAGGCCAGGACTTGAACCTGCAACTTTCAGTTCACAAGGGCAATATCCTAACCCTTAAGCCATCACTGCCCATCTCACGGCTTGGACGTATAGAGTTGCAGAGAGGGTTAATGTATTCAGGAGTTAGGGCCATGCACATCAGGTCTCAGGGGGACTCCTGACACCCTCTGGCTGCTCTGTGATTGCTCCTGATTGTCATGACTTATGATGACATGTTAACCTACCTTTGCCTGCAGCATTTAGGGGTCGAGGCAAGTGGGTATAAATAAAACTCTGTGGCCCTTTACAGCCAAAGGAGAGTGGACTCGTGCTTAAAATACAAATATTCTAAAATGTGCTGGGCTGCTAGATACTCCGCACACGCACCTACACACTTCTACAGAACCCTTTTGAAATGCAGGTGCAATGTTGTCCCCCATATGTGTAGACCTAATGAGGGACATCTGTTAGTTGAACAAAGACATTCGCATCATTTCTGCAGAGGAGGTGTGCATAAAAATAAACCATCTCTAGTTACCAGATACAGTTACCATATCTATATTTTTACTTACTTGATAAATATTTAAGTTAATATTTATAAATATTTACCAATTTGCAAAAAAACAAAACATAGACAGAAAACAAAGCAAAGTAACAAAATGAAATCACTGCATTTGATTATTTTAATCAAAATAGTTGTCTCTGTATTTTCTCTGAAGAAATAAACAATTAAATCTAAGTGAATGTCAACATTACAAACCTCAAAACAAGTGGTGCAAGTTAAACTATCATCGTTTGTCCGTCTGCCAGATAGTGGTCAAACATACTGTATCATGCAGTGACACTGCAGCATCGGGAGTGACCTTTGGCAGTAGAGGTTTGTCTCTGGGGAAGGGGCTGCTGGGATAGCACTCCCCAGAGGGGCTGCTCCACAACACCTGATTGATGCCCACAGTTAATGAGGCATGAGGAGGAAGAGGGTCATCTTTATTTAATGGCCAGGGTGTTCTCTCATTCACTTGTCTCCAAAAGCAGATCTGCCCTGATCTACAGCTTCATGAACCACGGTAATGAAGACATTAGCATAGATGGCTAAAGCCTTTTGGAAACACAGGAATGTCATCAGCTATCATATCCTATTCACAACTGCAATCCTTAGCACTAATTCCCTGCATAAGATTACTTATTTGCTGTAAAATTATTATTCACATTAAAAAGTCAATGCTTTGTTTAAGCTACTGTTCTGTTGCTCTCTAACCTATCAGTATCTTCTACACTGAACTCTAGCTGTCAGATGCTTCATTTAGCATGATGCCAATTTGAAAACCTTTTGTGCCATATTAATTGCAAATCTCCAGATTAAGAAGAAAAGATAGAGCTTTAGAAATTAAACCCATTACAAAACTTGACATCATTAGGAAAACATAGTATGGTAATGTGGTACTTATGGGTGGCTTATCAGTTTGATTTGAGATCAAAATCAGAATCAATAGAAAATTTGCCCTTTTCCACTCTTTTTCCAACTCTTTTTTAAGTTACATTTGGTTATTTGGTGTATTTTAAGTTTTTGTTTGTTCATTTTTTGTAGGACAATAAAAACAATGCAAGAATCGGAAAGGAAAGAAGTAAAATGAATGTTTACAGAAATATCTTTGATAGACATAGTCTGGTCTTTAATAGACCATTTTGATAGACATAAAGAGTTCTTTTGTGGCCTAAGCTTACCCTGCATTGGTTAGGACTGGAATCAAGATAACATCATAGATGACTGGAAAATCTAAGACCTAGAGTAATACAAATAAACATGGGAGCCACCAGATTGCTCATTCATTAAATCTAATATTCATTTAGTTTGACAGGAATGAGGAATCTCTCTCCAACACTGGTTCATCCAGATTGATCTCATTTGTAAGGCTGGACACTGTGTTCCGCTGTTTAACACATCAGCATCCCCCAGGAGCAATCTTCCATTTGCAGTAGACTGCTCCCCATTCTGCATGCATGGGTTTGTGACACTGCGGCTGTGACAGTGTTGGGTTCTTCTGCCTCATTGTAATGCAGAGCTGCTGGCTCAGGTGTAGGACACTCTGATAAGCAGTGTTTGATTACCTTTGCCCATAAATTAGCATGAATGTTCAAAGGAGCCAATGGCTTTGTTGACATACATTTACAATAATACATAAAGATTTTAGCACAGAGTGACTCATACAATATCTATTATAGAAATATTCTACACCTCAGACTTTGTAATAATAAAAAGTAAAAATAAAATTAAATAACTGAAATTTGTGAAGAAGGCCATGTCTGAAGCTCCTTGCCATTCTAATATAATGTCTTATAAATTCCCATCTCTAATTGGCTTTCCCTTTCACAAAGTATTAGCGATTCACCAAAACCAAACCCCTCTCAGTTCTCTTTCTCAGCTCTGTGTCATGAAAAGGGTGGTCTGGTCTTCTAGTTTATGCAGAAGTCACCAAGAAATTCTCAGATTTCCCTCACCTCCTACAGTTATACAATATCTTCTTATCATATAATAAAGACATGGTCTAAATTCACAAATATTGTTTTAAAGAAAACCTTTTAAAAAAAGAAGAAGAAATTAGACAAAATTATTATACTTGGCCAATTATTTATTAAGCAATATTTTTTCAGTATTTATATTGGCTAAGGTAAGGGCTTTGGCTTGGCCATTGCAAAACATTATTTGTCTTTAACTGTTGTGGTAGAACAAGTGTGCAGAACAACTTGTCCTTATCTTTCTCCCTTAATGGTTCTTCATGGTGTCTAGATATTTATAAAAAAGATGGAATTTTGCTAACTCTTCAATATTGTCTCATGTCCTATTTACATGTTTCTGTGTTCTGAATCAAGTAAAGCAAGGCCAGATTTGATATTCTGTGGTGTTTTTTAAGGAACACACACGGATATAAGATTCAGTAAGTGGAACAGAGCCCATGCTGGTTTTAATAGATATCTCAAAAATAACCAAGCAAACAATTTGTTCTGGAGATTTAGCTGTAAAAGATATTGGACCTCAGTGGCACAGACATGGTTCTCACAAGGACATCTTTAATTAGTCAATGTCCTTTGTGTTTTCCTTTGTGACACCTTCTTTCTATTCATCAGGGCTGTGCTTTTAAGGGAAAAGATGATTGCTTTTCTGGTAAAATACACTCTCACATTCAAGCTCAATTGCCATAAGGAGAGTTTACAGTAGATTTCACAAGCTTGTCATACCACAAGAGCAAAGTAAGGAACAGTAATGGAAACACCATTGCTTTGTTACTCACGCACCTAAAAGCACATATATCAGCACTACAATGTGCAGGATATGATTTGCTTCATAGTGTGTGAAATAGAGAGTACTTGAATGCAGAAAGCATGAGGAATATGATTGCCACTCATCCGGTTACATTTGTGGGGTTCTCTAAAATCACATACTCTTACTCCTCAGCATGATAGTGAGGGCTTACTATGGGATGTATTCAGTTCCTATAAATATCCCCACAGTTAGCTACACTGCTGGCAGTTGGAAGAACTTCTGGCCATAAACAATCAGATGTTTAGTTTAAACAGCTGTAACATTTTCAGAGGAGGGCTTCTTCAGTTTAAGACATGGAACATACATGCAAAAGCTACTGCACTGCACTAGTGTACTGGAAAAAACGAAAAAGCAAACTAGGGAGCAGAAAAAGTCATAAATATAAACAAGGCCACTACTCAAATAGCTGCTAAATTAGTTATGTTACACTGGGTTACATCATGTTTTACCCGCAATCCACTGTGAAAATAAAATAAAATGTGTTCTTTTTTGGCAACTAAAAGCCAAAAATATAAACATGCAGGATCAAATACATCAACATTTGAAGTTGTGTATAGCAACAGAAAATATATTTTATATTTATAATGTATATTTGCTGGTGGGCAGTGGTGGCCTAGTGGTTAAGACACTGCCTTTGTGACCTGAAGGTTACAGGTTCGAGTCCCGACCTGGGCACTACTGAGGTACCCTTGAGCACGGTACTGTCCCATTACACTGCTCCCTGGGCACTGTTGGTAGCTGCCCGCTGCTCCACATGTGATGGGTTAAATGAAGAGGTCACATTTAGTTGTGCTGCTTGAGTGTGTTCACAATGACAAAGAGTCACTTTAATTATTATAAAATAATTTGCTCGTAGAATACTATTGAATAATCTTCCATCTTATGGTAAGTCTTCTTTCATAGGAGGGCACATGCTGTAGTTCATTCTAAACTAGCAATAAGGCAAGAAAATTGGTAATGATAAGCAGAAAAACGGTTCCAATCATATATCCATTTTTATTCACAAATGCTGATATAAACAACCTCTTAAAAAAAAGGCACATCAGCATGTAGGAACAGACATTCCCATATGCAGTTAAACAGTTAAACACTCCAGCAAAAGGTTAAGGGGATTCATCATAGAGTCATTACTCCATACATAAGATTTACGTGAGCCTCTGCAGTTCACAGCCATGCCTGTCCGGTCAGATGCACCAGGCAATACAATGTACTGGAGCATGTGCCTGTTATCTATAATATTACCTATATTAAAAGGAAAAAATGCACTATAAGGTTATAAGGTTTATCATTTTAACCATGATTGGTTAAACAACAATGCTGCAGTATCTTTTTTAAAGGTTTCATTGAATTCAGGCTGTATGGCAAATAAAGTACATATTCAAATGTTTGTCTATCTATGTGTAACAGCACTTTAACCATGGATACCATTCAATGGACAGCTAACATAATTCTAATGCAAACAAAAACACATATTAGATTAGTTTAGCATTTGCTAATTTAAAAAAATAATTAATATGGTTAAATGTTTATACTAAAAGATAATGACTGGCCCAAGCAGATTTTACTCAATTACAGTTTTCCCCGCACTATTAAATCACACATCTCCATTTACAAGGGAAAAAAAGTGTTACTTTGATATAATGGTTGGTGAGATTTACATAATTGATAACAGCACCTTAAATTAAATAATCTTTTTTTCTGGATATTAATCAGTTTAACATAAACTTTCACTGAAAGCTGCTAATATAAGCAAATTGTAAGCTAATTAAAACAGGGCAAATGTGAGTACAGGTCAAACTGTTAATAGCTTTAGATAATTTAGAGCCATGGCCATTAAATGGCTTTGAGACCAAGTGTGGCCACACTCAATTTTATGTCTCAAAAAAAAGTTGTTTTTGAAGATCAAAAAGGGGATAAAACCTGAGCATAATTAAAGTAAAAGAAATTAAAGTTACTTTGCGGATTTAGTAAATAAATAAATAAAGTTCTCATACATTTTCATGATAAATATTCACAAAATATTTAATAAGCAACATAACTGCATCAATACTGAGAAAGAAAAATTTATTAATTATTTATTTAATAGTGTATACCAGTAACATTTTTAGCCAGTCTAACCGATCATGTACATTTTTATTATTACTTAAACTGAACCCACTGTAGGCCTGTGGTCATTTTGTGCATTGTGAGCAAATGTCTTGGTGGTCAGCTGTCTGGTATCAAATGAATGCACACGCTATGAGGAATCTCGTGAACTGATTTATACCACTTAATGTTCTGTGTACACTGTGTTATGTCCTCTAACTTAACTGGTCATTCTAAGTAGTCCCACAGCAGGACATCAGTATGCATGTCACAGCTAAATCTCCAGGTGTGGAGATTGGTTATTGGCTGGTATAACTGTTTGATGTTCAGGAAGCATAGTGGTTGGCCAGTTTGAACATTCTGGTTACTCTGATGTGCTTTATCTATGTGGTTATATAAGCCTGAATCACAGATTATAACACTGGAACATTTTTCCCAGTGCCATTAAGGTATTGTAATATTTGATTATGGAATACACTCACCAGTACTTTTCAAGGTAAAGTCAGATTCCATGTGGCAACTTGTGTAACTTAAGGTAATGTAATGGTAATTATACTGTTAAGTTATCCTTAATGTTACTACTTTATAATTAACTACTCTTATTCCACTAAATGGTTTTCCCTTAATGTCGTTAAAGCTATCTTAACAAGGCTGAGTATTCCTCACCTACCTCAGACAGAATCTTATGGAATATCTAACTGAATAAGATAATTCCTGGTCTGACGCTCTGCGTGACCATAATCTAAACACATATTAATATCCTGACCAGCCAGAGTCTTATATCACAGTATAATTCCATACTGGGGTACCAGTTTTAATCCCTGAGGTTCAGTTATGGCAGTCCTGTAAACAGGATATATAGTTTGTTAAAGACAAACACTTTTTGGAATCTCAGTCCAACACATACTAAACAAATTGGATATCTTAATGGGGGTAATAGCATGGTTAATACTGGAGTCAGATTAAGACTGCTTGCCCACCGTCATCGGTCGGGAACAAACACGCAATATGGAGGGAAGGAGGTCCAACACAAAAACCCTACAACACCAATTAAGACTGGTAGTCATTGACACCTATCAATAAGTAAGGGTCTAGTAAAATACGTTTACATAATTTAGCACTAAACACACATTCTGTATACTAATAGCTTAGAGCGGACAGAACAAACCTTGAGGCAGATATGGAACAAGCAAGCTTTGTGGACTCTTGAAAAGGGTAGAGAAAACAGTTGCCAAGGGAAATGGCTTATGCAGCAGATCTGAAGGTTAAAAACTCATAGAAGGTTTTGGTTGTGAGCAGGGCACAGTGAGTGTGTTACTTACCCAGGGGAGAAGGAATTACAGATGGAATGAAATGTAAGTGATCCAAATGTGTGACCACCCTTGAGAAATTGACTTTGGTAACTGTTTAGATCCTTTTCACACAGTCAGCAAAGACATGGTCTTCACACTTTACTTCTCATATGCTTATACACAATACCTCTCTTCTATATGTGCACAAATATGGGCAGCACAAAAATGCTCTCGAATATAAACTTTAAATCATTTTTCTTTTCACAAGTGTCAGCTGAACATAGTACCTATTTTTATGCAGAAGAGAAGTCAAAGCATATTTGTGCAGAGATGGCATAGCAACTGAATATTTATAGTCATGCATAGTGTAAAGCGTTATACTCCTAGCAACCCTTATGGAGATTTTTAAAGATGTTAATGTGTTCAGTGACTTGTGCTTGTGGCTGCCTTGAGATATTGCTGTTATTAAGTTTTCATTTGTAATTTGAGTGGTTAAGCTGTAAGCACAGGGGCCCAAGTGCCCAATCTTGCTGAGCAGTAAACACAGCCCCCACTGGACACTGAGCTCTGTATTACACATCCAATCAACCATCATTGTAGTCTCAGCTATGAAACAGCCACAATCATAAGTTATGATCAATTATGGATGCTTTACAACAGCCCTGTGAGACAATCTGTTCACTGCAGCAGACTTGTACATGCACAGCTCTCATAAAAGACAATGTAAACACTGAAATAATTGAATCTAAAAGCCACATGTGTCATATTTATGTGTGGACATTTATCAATTTAGCCTCCTAATTAAAAAAGATTTGTGTCTGTATGTGTGTGGGTATGAACATAGATTTGTTTTTTTTTTTGTTGTTTTTTTTTTTTTTTTTTACAAAAAATGCATCTTCAGATGCCTGTCCAAGGGTAACACACCACAGTACTGTAGACTCCCTCCTGTGCATTTTAACTAGCAACCTTAACCCTCCTGTTATGCTGTGAGCAGTGTTGTATAGTTCCTAAGTATTAATACTTCATTACTGTACTTAAGTATGTTTACTTTACTTGAGTTTTTTTTAAATTCTGTCTACTTTCACTGTTACTTCACTACATTTCCTGACTTAATTTCATACATTTTCGATGTGCAGTGTCATTACAAAAATCATGAAAACTGATTCAGGTCTATCAACACTAAAAACCTAGCAATCAGTGTTTACACAGACTGCTTCTCTCCACCCTCTCCAGCCTCGGCATCACTGGAAAGGCACTCGACTGGTTCGGCTCCTACCTCAAAGACAGATCCTACGAGGTAGCCTGGAGAGGGGAAGTATC
>JBBPDA010000145.1:21313220-21323706 GCA_037974385.1 Arnoldichthys spilopterus
TTTATTATTACTTTTGTCAGATTAAAGTTATTTCTATGACCATTGTGAGTTTTTCTTTCATTGACTGAAGGGTACCAGCAATTTTGTCCACGTGTGTATCTATTTCACTCTTTACACAATAAACAAAAATAAAAAAAAATAATAATTAAACACAATATTCAACTTTTAGAAGCATTTCTCATGGAATAGCTGCTGCCATATCAACATGCTTCTTTTCCATGATGAAAAGAATGATCTACACTTATTTGGAAAAAAATTTTGTCACCTTAATGTACATTCTTGTTATGACAGTAATAAATACAGTTATAGATGTAAAATACAGTTAGAGATGTAACATGTTGCACTGGGTCTTGGAGCCATTTTAGTCTGCATACTTAAAGTATCACTTGACAGGTCTTTGTTTAAATGAAGCAGTTTTCTGATTATTGACTGGAATAAACTAAAAACGCTGTTCCATTCTGTTCCTGTACACAGGCTCTACAGTCTATTTTGGTAAAACACCAGGCTTAGCTAAGTAATCAGTCTCCATTTCCTTGCTCTGCTCATGTAAATTAAGGCTAATTTGGCATAAAGACCCTAGCTGCCTAGCCTTCTGCTTCCAGCAGCTTGCCTCTCACCTTTTTTGTTGCTGTTCATAATCCTGAAAGTTGTTTGTTACCAAGACACCAGTCACAAATACATAATGTAAGTTCAGTGCTTGTTTGAGATAGTAAATAAAATGGCTATATACATACACTGTAAACTCTGTTTCTTTCACTGACCTTGTAACAATATCTTGTCAATATATTTCTCTACAATTAACCACTTTCAATAATCTGTGAAATGTTCTTTTTAAATTGAGGATGAAATTCAGACTTTGATGTTGATGTTTAACTTTGGAGTTTAATGATGCTCTGGGTAGTTATGAAAGCTCATCAGTGCACTTTGTGAGGCTTATTTCTTATTTCTAACCATTTTATTTGCATTAATGTATATAGCTATTTAGCATAACTTGAATATTGAACCTAAACTTAAATTAGCTTTTTTGCTATTTTTTAATTTTAAATTATTTTGTAATCCATGTCATTTTGGACCATCCATATCCTTGTTCATATTTCTATTTTGTCCAATTGTCATGATTTTACTGCAAAAAATAAATGGCAGGTGGCATTTTATATTATGTAGATAATGCAACAATACTACTTTCATTTGCTTTATGTAAATCGAATTTATTTTCTTAAAAAATGGTTTAATTCAGCAAAGTAAACTATAATTACAGATAGGTGCTATAAACAGAGCAAAACTGGAGCATTTATTTTCTTTTTAAATCTATAAAAACCAGTTCATAGACTGTTCACAGGATGCACAGCTGGGTTTGTTCAGGGAATCTAGCTTGACTACTTTTCTACTAGTAATTAGTCTGAAGTTATATTTTATAGTCATTATTTTCCATTTCTTGGTTGGTGAAGAAGTGAGAAGTCACACAAGCTCCTAGCGGGGTCTCTTGTACAGTCCCAGAGAGAGAGAGAGCTGTGCTTGACTGAGCAACAGTTGGAGAATTCTCTAATCTGCTTGAAAACTTGAATGCCTGAGGTTGGGAGAAACTGCAGTGTATGGAAGAGCCCACCATGTGTGCTGTTATAATAAGCAAATTACGCTTAGCGGAAACCAGGGCACAGCTGAGCAATAATACACTGAGGAAAAGAGATAAACATTTACACTATTATAAGCATGCTCTAGATAGCCTATATAGTCAAGTGTAGCTAAGCACAGTTCTACGGGACTGGACAATACACCCTGCTATATATTTTAATAAAGAGTATATTATATTTTGGTACATGATGACCTTTGAAGCAATTAAAGATATAAACACTATTATAAATATAAATAGGAACACAAATACAATATATTCATGTATATATGTATATTATTGCTGCCATACTTTAACTTCATAATTACCAGCTGTACTGAGCATCTGGGCTAAAATTCAATGTAGTTGCAAAGTAATGATGCAATATTCCAGGGTCAGGGTTGGGAAACACTGAAGTAATAATACCACCTGTTTGGGCAGCAGTCATCTACGGGCTGTGGGTAGCACTCAACTAGTCATAGACAAAAAATAAAGTATAGATGGACAAATACAGAAGGATATCTTGCTTACTGCTTTACTTGCTCATGACTAAACAAAATCCAGGAAAAGCTTTTTAAAACAGGACAGTTTGAATATATTCTAGTTTGGCAACAAGGCCTATATCTTATTCTGCAATGCTAACTGATGTGCATAAATGACAACTTCTCAACCTTTTGGACACAAATTATTGTTGTAAAGAAAATACATAATTTATTTTTTAAAACTCTGCTTCAGAGGAGAGACATTAAGAGCTCTGGTGAGTTTGGTTTGTACAGTATGTGTACAATATGTGTGCTTTTGTAGGCGGAGTACCTGAAGCTAAAACTATGTTTATATGTGTATATATATATACATACATATATATAAATATATATAATGCCTGAACAGCTCTGACTGTGATGCTACAGCAGCTCTTCTGTAGGATTAGACCAGCTGGGCTAGCCTTTACTCTACTTGCACATCAGTGTGCCTTTGGGACCCCTGACCCATGACACCAGTTCACTGGTTATCTTTTCTTGGACCACTGTACATTTGGCACAAGACTTGCCATTCTAGAGATGCTCTGTGGAGATGATATAAATATAATCTGCTAATAAAAAATTACAATTCTCAGGAGCACTATTTAACTACACCTCATCACTTTGGCCAAATTTGAGTCATCTAATTCTTGGATATCTAGCATCTAGTTTCTTAGCAAGCAACACTGCCTTTTCACATTGGATCACCTCATCCCTATAGACATAGAGCTCTCTGAGGCCCTGTCTCTGCAGAGTACAGAGGTGTCTATTTGCACCCAGTTACCATGAAGAGCTGAAAAGGAAGACAAAAATGAGAAGGCAGAAAAGAGGAGCCATTTCTCTGCTGGCTACAGAGTTTACACATAATCACTACACACATTTAAACATACACATACACACACAGAGGTACAAGGACAAATGTGCATACTCCAATATGGAAGAGGGCAATGACAAACAGGATCGACCTCTCTCACTGTGTTGAGGTTTAAAAGAAATCAGTATGCTGCTAATGATTTCCACTCTATAAGAGACTTGGTGATACTCTAAAGCACTAGACAGAAACATGAGACACTTTATAAACCCTTTAAGACAAGCATGTCCTTCTGTGAAATTAGGCCTCGTAGGATCTACTATTCATAACAAGTGAGTGACAGAATGAAAACAGGCCATCTGGGGCATAAAGGAGAAATGTTGGTGCCATTCATTTCAAAATTACATGGAGGTGCCTGTATTGTTATAAGATGACATTTAGAACACACCTCACTGCTCTTATTAAACTATGTACAAATAGATAGCTTGTGATGCTATGATGTCATGGATGGGTTCTTTACAGAACTTCTCTGAGCATATAAAGGCCTTGGCATTGGTGGTTAACCTTCATAAAGTGTCCATCATGTAATCCCAGGTGAGGTGCAGTGCTGTTCCTAAGACCTGCCATGTCTCGGAGGGATTCCATTCATCACTGTGTCTCAGCCTGCTGCTCCTGGTCCTACACACTTACTCTCATCATCACCACTGCATACAGACTGAAAAGAGGATTTGAAAAATTGACACTTTTGAAAAAAATACAGGTGCCACTAAGGGTTAATTTGCACTATAAAAAACCTTTCAATGGATTTTTGATTATGTGAGTGTGATCATTTCACAGTCCTATAAATTAAGAATTACTCAGGAAGTGAGCTTTGTTTTCCATGTAATGCTTTGCATAATGATAAACATTAGAATGCAGTAAGCCTTACATTTTTAAGTAATGAGAACACATAATGTAATAGTACAGCATTAAAACATCCCTCCTAGAATCGTATGTCTAAACCAAGCATCACTGAGAATCCTTTTTTTTTGTTTATTCTACTGAGTGTGGGTGCTGATCACACATGATCTACAGATGCTCAGTTTATTTCTCAGTAGTGTAAGGGAAAGGGTTAGGTTTTTAGGTTGGCAGAGTCTCTGTCAGATTTAGGGGCAAGGAAATGTCAGGGTGACGTAAACAGGTATTTGGATATTTAGTGTTTTCTCACTTGTCCCTTTGACATAAGTATGGAAGCTTGTTCTTCAGCTACTGGTCCATGCCTGCTTCTAAATCTCCACCCTGTATCCACTTCCATGATTTGTTACACAGTATGGAAGCAGAAAGCCTGTAGAAACATGGTCAGCCATTTATGCACATGCCGTAACAGAGAAATGTCTAGTTCCCCCACATTTTCTGCTCCTGCTTTACCTCATCTTTACTAGGGAAAAAGGGTATTCATCAGTGAATATGGAGGATAGTGCCCACGTCAGATATTCAACTTTCATTTATGGAGAGGGACACAGCATTCACTGGGTAAATCAGATTAAGTTTAATCTGTTCTTACATTTATATATTTGCCATTAATAAATGCTGAGTTATTGCTTGCTGAATGTTTACCTGGGTAGTGCTTAATGTATTACTCTGAAATGATAAATGCAATACGGGATAGATCAATCAGGTTAAAAGCCTAAAAGAAATGGAACAGCCTTATTTACGATAGCTAAAAGTTGAGTGATGTCACACAAAGCTGCACTTAATTCCCTTAGCGGGGTATAAAGTCGGTTATGCCATTCTGCCATTTATAACACTGTACTACATGTATCACTTTGATATATTTTTCATTTGTTTAGGAGAAATTTTGCAAGCCTGGGTCAGTCCAATGAAATAAAGGAAACATTGACTCAATTTCATGTTACTGTAGAAATATGCAAATATATGTTAGTGTACACGGTTCTTTATAGTGAGCATTACTCTTCATTAGTATAGATTCTATGTCTTTTTAATGTACCTGTTGGTCTTAGCTTAAGTCTGTGGTGGATTCGTCCATGATTTGATAACTATGGCTAGCTCATTGGCAAGAAAGATGACATCATAGTCTTTAGAGATTGTGACTGTGGACTGAGGGAGACTTAGGCTTATGCTGGAGCACAGCTCACAGATGAAGGTGCCATGCTGCCATCTACTGTTCCAACTAAGAAACACTAGAGACTGACCATTAGTGATCAAGGTACTTCTGTTCTTAAACTTAAGCACTTTTTAAAAATAGCACTGAAATGCCATTCTTAGCCCAAATTTGGCCAAATTATCATTTTGGGAAAATATCTCTCTTATAGCTACAAAGATGGATAATAAAGGAATGTATAATCAAAAATCTAATGTAGACAATTTTCTTGTTATCTTAAATATACCAGATCAGCTATCATCATTCATTTTGTGCTAAAGATACAGGGCTAATGTAACGATGTAATGTTACAATTATTTTAAGATGCAACAGTATACCTTACAGTGTCACAAGTAAGTCTACTTGAGATCATTTAAAAATACAGTATAAACTTTAATTGCTTTCTAACTGCATTAGCCTCATAGCTCGTCATAGCACTAATCTATATAGCCTCAATAAGTAGCATCATAGCCTCATCATCTCACCAGCCTCATAGCTTGTCATAGCACTAATCTATATAGCCTCAATAAGTAGCATCATAGCCTCATCACCTAAACAGCCTCATAGCTCTCATAGCACTAATCTAAACCAGTTGACTTTGGACACCACACTCAATCTGGCTAATCAACTCAATTTCAGCCATGAGTAAAATTCTGTAAATTAGACTTTTTTAATACAATATCACTTTAAAATAATGTTTTGCTTAATGTACCCTGATACTTAATTGTACAAATTCTGGCAAAAATATCTTGAACATTCACATAAATGATGAAAAGGCCATACAGACAGTCCACATTGTTGATCTTCTTTGCCATAAAGCAAATGTGGACCATGTGGTGGGACTGGTTTGAGAATCAAAAATAGCAAAGCCACACAGCGCAATATTAAAATGGGTTGAGAAAATAACTGTTGTACTATAAGGTACATTCAGTTCAGTAATAATTGGATTTACTACCAAAAGTAGTGAGTTTTGCAGTGTTCTCTAGTATAAATGTGGGGACTAATTCAAATCTGCAATGTGACTGTCAAAATTAAACCTATATTTTCTCTATATATAAAGGCCTGCCTTTTATATTATGTCAAAATTTGCATCTGAATTTCATAATGGTCTAAACAGACTTTCATTAAAAGAAGGTTTTGTCTTTCTCTTATAAAGTTGCTTTTTGTCCCTGTGCAGTGACAGTAATGATATGGAACAAGTATGTGCAAAATTATTTCCTGGGAATTGATATTAAGAGACCACTTAATATGTCTAGTAAAATGTTTTTACTTATTTCAGCAGCTTCATCATCATTTTCCCTCTCCTCTATTACACTCTGGCTGCTCACAGACATGAAGTAGATAATGAGTCACCCAAAAACACAACAATATTAATCAGTTCACTAATGGATAGAACAGAACAGTAGAAAAGACTCACTGAGGTGAAAAAGAAAAGATCTCTTTTTGTATTCTGTATGGTAACATGTGAGTAACAAGTAATTATGGACCATTTTGGCATTTTTGAGCCTTTCATGTAGAAATGTTCACACATTTGAATGGCAGCAGTTTGAATGGTGTTTGAATAAGGTCATGATGTAAATAAATTAGGCTCTGATACAAAACCCATATCTGCAAAAGTTGCAACACTTGCAATAAAATTAAAAGGCTGCAATTTGTAAAGTCCCTAGAACCTTTACTTAACTGACAATATAGCAAAGAAGTGACTTTTAATGATTTAACGAATCAACTTGACTGTATTTTATACATATAAACACAATTAAATGGATTTTTAAATGGCTGCAACACACAAAAAAGTTGTGACATAGGCAAAAAAAGACTGAAAAGTTACTAGAGTATTGTCACTGTCAAGTAATAGGGGTTAATGAATGAACATTTTAGAACAAGTGATTTTAGATCACTTTTATGGGTCTGTTCATCACAAATGTTTTACATAATATAAAGGGCAGCAGCTGTGTTGATACAGATAAATGCAGATGCAGATAAATTAAAATTAAAAACACAAAAATGGAGATATGTTGTCAGTGACAATATTTAAGTCACACTGTTTTGAAACATTTCTCAGTGCAGGATTGCAAATAATTTAACCTTTCATCGCCTACAGTATATAACACTGTGAAAAGATTCAGGTAATCTGGAGAAATATCTGTCCATGTAAGGCAAAATCAGAAATCACTGCTCAGATGGAGTGATAAATAGGATATGTCCTGTGGTAAGTACTACTTCAGCTTATTTTTGGGAAGAAAAAAAAACATTGAGCTCTCTGTGCCAAAGAAAAAATGCTCCATCCAATCTGTTATCAGTGAAAGGTGCAAAGCCAACATCTGGGGTAATGGGTGAGCATGGGTGACTTCTGTGAAGGTACAATTGACGAGAAGGCATGTATTGGGTTTAGAGAGATATATGCTGCCATCATGGTTTTTTCCTGGAAAGTCCATGGTTATTTTAGCAAGGCATGCTGGCATTCTGCATGCAATACAACAGTGTGCTTTATAGACAAAGAGTGTGTGTACTTGACTGCCCTGCCAGCAGTCTAGATCTGTCTCCTATTGAGAATGTATGTAGCCTTGTATCAAGGAAGAATGGACAAATATTTAACATGCAGAATTGCAACAAATAGTATTATCAGTTCCAAAACAAATAAAGAGTGTTTAAAAGGAAAGGATATGTAATACAGTGATGAATATTCCTCTGTCCCATCTTTTTACATGTGCTGCAGACATCAAAGTCTATATTTATTTATATTAACAAAATACATTTAAGTAGCTTACTTTTCTTTGTGATTTTGTCAGTTAAATAAACATTTAAGAGAATTAACTAATCACAAACTTGCATTTTACAAAATGTACCAATTTTTCTGGAAAGAAAAGATGTGACAGAAACAATATGCAGCAAACCAAAATCAAAAGCTCAAGCTAAAGGTAGTATACAGGATTTATAGCTGTGCTGACTGTGAATCAACATCAAGATTCTGAAAGCACTAAAGTCAAATAGTGGTCAAGCTCATCAATAAGTATACAGATGAAAAGATAAGAGGAGTACAGGCCCTTTAAGACAAAAGTAAATGTTTTCCCAGCTCTGCTAAACCCGATTGTGGAATCTAAATGTTCTTAGAGCATCTTTCTGAAACTCAGTGGTAACACATTCTTTCGGTATGTGGCTCAATGCCACCCTGTCTCTAATAGAGGAGATGGGCAGGGTGCCCAGTGTTCACTGGCAGCCCGTAACCAGCTCTATCTTTACTCCTCTGGCCATGGATTTTCACTGCTGTGTGAGATCCCATCTTGTTCAATCTATGTCTTGTTAAAGTGCTGTCCATCACCATGCCCTTTCCCTTGAACGTTCCAATTATCCGTGCTACACTGGTGCACACGCACACACACCCACACCCAAACACACACACACACACACACACACATACACACACAATATACAAATTGAAGAAATATCAAACTTATGCATTTTTCTAATGATAAGCTCTTACTTTGTGTAGACTACAAACCTAGAGATGCACCTACAGTGTACAGCACCCACAGAGAGAGAGAAGTGAGGAATTCTCTTTGACATACGTTATTTCTTTTTTTCTCTCCTTCTTTTTCTCTCTTTTCTCCATTTTCTTCCTCTCCTCCCTTCTCTCTCTATATCCCACTCTTTCTCTCTCTCTAACTACTACTCTATTCTTCATTTATCCCATAATATAATACAAATATACATATGAGGTAATACTTTTGAATACTGCTAAAATATGATGGTAAGTTACACATAGGAATATGGATAGGCCTGGTCTGTTGCCATGGGTTTAAAATAATAATAAAAACCTGAATAATTTCAAATAATCTGAACTAATCGTCGGTCATTGATGACCACACTGCCGTCAAGACTATATGGTAACACAGCCCTTAATTCTCACACTTCCCTGTTGACAAAACTTTAGCCCAGGATGTTTCAAAATCTTAACAATGCCTATTGTTATACCAATGCAGAATTACTGCAGCATGCATCAAAGTTTCAAGCTATTAAACAGAAAGGACAGAGTAAAAACACTTCCTAACTGGATGAAGATTAATTTGATTAAATAAAGAAAGCTTGCCTTAATTCTAAACAAGATATACATTATACAATTTCCCTAAAAATGACTGAGCCTCTCATTGGCACTGATAAAACACACAGTCTACTACTCATTTATCTTTTGTAGGAATACTAGCAAAAGCTTATACCACTCATGCATGCAGTTTTTGACAATAATGATCTGGTGTAAGACTTTTAAAATGTCCCTAGAGACACAGTAATTGGAAAACAGTGCCAAGTCATTAATGACTCTCATTAATTTCACCAGCTGATTTGTATCACTTAATGAAATTTAAATAATAAGAAGTTCTGAAATATTTAATTGCTTTTCCTTTAAAGCACAAAATGACTGACTTATTGATCTGATTTTTTTTCAGATCACATTTTCATCTACATTACTGTAAACTAAAATAACTGTAAAGCTATGAAACAGTAAATGAGAAATCTCAGATAATATAGAGCAAGGCCAGAAACCCCTGCTGAATGTGCAGAAGCCAGTGAAGATGCAGAAGCCAGTTCATGTCATGGTATTGGGGTGGGCACATCACTGCCACTACATGGATGTGAAGGTCCTAGTGATACAGAGACTTATTTTGGGATTTGAGAGGGATGCATTCTGCCATCAGGGCGGTGTCTTCTCCAGGGACGTCTAGGGTTATTTCAGCAAGACAATGCCAGGCCTCATTCTGCACACACTGCAGCAGTGCATTATCATAGGCACAAAGTGGGTGTGCCAGAGCTGTCCCCTAATAATAAGTAGATGGAGCTTTAGACAGTCTGACAATGATGGACTGCAGACTCTTGAGCAGCTGAAGTCTTAAATCAAGTACGAATGGGCAAAAGTTCCACTGGCAGAACTGCAACAATTAGTCTCCTCAGTTCCCACTGTGTAAATAAAAGGAAAGGCGATATAACACTGTGGTAAATATGCCCCTGTCTGTCTTGATGATTGTGTTGTAGGCGTCAAATTCTAAATTTGTGTAGATTTAAAAAATACATTTACACATGCTATCTTTTCTTTGACCTTTTATCAGTTAAATAAAAGTTCAAGACAGTCCAATGCAGTTTTTAAGTCCCAGCTGCTCCAGATATGGGATTTGTAGTTATCTGAATGAAAGGTTCATGGGACATATTGTTGAGAGAGAGAGAGAGAGAGAGAGAGAGAGAAAGAGAGAGAGAGAAAGAGAAAGAGAGAGAGAGAGAGAGAGAAAGAGAGAAAGAGAGAGAGAGAGAGAGAGAGAGAAAGAGAGAGAGAGAAAGAGAGAAAGAGAGAAAGAGAAAGAGAAAGAGAAAGAGAGAGAGAGAGAGAGAGAGAGAGAGAGAGAGAGAGAGAGAGAGAGAGA
>JBBPDA010000145.1:21339176-21350320 GCA_037974385.1 Arnoldichthys spilopterus
AGATAGATAGATAGATAGATAGATAGATAGATAGATAGATAGATAGATAGATAGATAGATAGATAGATTAAAACTTTTTAATCTACTAATCCCTTGGGAAGGTTCCTTCTGGAAATTAAGTTTAAGTTCTGATCAATGACTTTTAATCATTTTGAAGGACAGTACAATTGTTGGGACATTTTTTGAAATGCAGCAAAAACAAGGCTTTCTGTGATTTCTTCATTTTCGTGAACATCCATTTTGTTAATATAAACCAATTTAGAATCTGATTCCTGCAACACTCATTTGTAGATTTAGCTCTGAGTTTCATGAGGCTCTTCTTGATGCAGTTGTGGACTGCTTTATGTAACAGCGGTTTTCCATATTTCCATATACTTAACATATATATCATAATATTTCACAATAATATAGGAAAATCTACATTTTATCTACATATAGTGAAAAAAATACATTTTTTGCAATATTGCACAAAGAAATGTTTATTTTGAACTTATAATTTTGACATTCTGATTTCTCTCACAAAGTTAGGCACAAATTGCATGCCTGCACCTTTGGTGGATGCTTATTTGAAACCCAACCATGACTAATGTCTAATTTGTCACCATTTCAGCTGCTTATTGTGAATTGATGGTGTAATCTGTATATTCTACAATTTTTGTCACTTTAATTTTGCTTGTCCCTGAGCCTTCCTTGTACATGCTGTTTATGCAACAGTACCACACAGTGAGCCAGGACATCACTACTCCTGAGCCAACCCTTTCTGGAGGTCATTGGCATTGATATGGAGTTATTGCCTTTTATACTTGTAATGTCAAATTTATGAGCAGGAAGTGTTGAAATTAATTTCTGTTTCTTTTCTGTTTGTTTAAATAAAAATCTTGAGTTTCAGATCCTCAGTCAGCCACTTAGATCAGCCCATGACTGTTTAGCGTACAGCACCCTTACAGGCTTGAAGGGTCACATACTTTTAGAATAGACTATTTATATTTTATTTTCATTTAGCAGATACACCAGCCAAACTAACATCTGTAGAAGTTTTTTATGAGGCTTAGTATGCTTACACAATTTGGCATTTGCAAAGAAAAGAATGAAAAGGCATTGCTTGAACTGCCCATATTTAGATGTTAAAAATCCTCTTTGGTTCTGACATTCTACAGATGAATCAACACATCTGACGTCTGTGCTTTGTAACACAAGTCATTCACATATCACTGACAAAATGGCTACAACCATCTAAAAAATCCCCATCACTTTGTCGCTTACAAGATGCAAATATCCATCTAGCCATGTCCCTTCTTTTCCCTCGCACTGCTTCCCCCTTTAATGATAGGTTGTTTCTGGAGTGCCTGGCGAGACGCTCTGTCTACAGAAAGTAATTTATGTAACCAATCAAGCGCTCATTTGTCAACCATCACTCTTCATTTGAGTGACTGCAGGACACCCGTGCTGTGGTCTCTGGGGTGTTGACATATGTTGTTTTGTTATTTTGATTGCAATTAGCGGATGTGTCTGAGTAATAAAGGATGGTGGAACAGGGCCATGGCAATATGGCCATCTCACAATGACAGAGAGATAGATAGGGGAGAGAGAGTGTGAGAGAGTGAAAGAGAAAGAGAGAGAGAGAGAGTCTACTCTCATAAGACTATTTACCATTACAGTGGTGATGGTGTGTACAACTTCACAGAACAAGTACACCCAAGGACAACACATCAAATGTACTTTGCACTGTTCATTGTAATACAGTGGGCTGTTTTAAACTTCAGACAAATAAAGAAACATACTGCAAAAAAATATCCTCTTGAAAGATAAAACACTGTAATTCTTGTTAGTATATATAATATTTATCATAACAAGATTGATCTAAGACTTAGCTCCTTCTAACTTTAAAATTGCTCAAATTATTTTACTTTTTTGAAATATTTTTTTTTAAGGTAACATTTTTTTTTTCTGTTATTTTATATTTTTGCTTATTCCAAGAATGACTATTCTAAACATTGAAACATTGAGTTCTCCAGGTCGAAGATGAAATGGACATTCCAGACTGTTATCTGTCATGCAATGGAGGTGCATCAGTGTCCTCTGCATTTACAAAATACATTTCACTTGGAAACGTTTTCATTAGAATTAACAAATCACAGATTCTTGTTTTTTTGCATTTTACAGAACTCGTCTCTGGAGATGGCTGGATTTAAGATATTTACCTTGAAACATCACCAGCTTTTGCAGTGTACCAAAACCTTTTTTTTATTTTAGCTTTTTTCCCCAATTTACAATATCTCTTCATCCTTTACAACTAAATTGGCTGTTGTAACTGTTGCTTAAAGCCTAAAAAGGTCAAATACCTCTCTCCTAATTGGCAGCCCTGTTATGTGCCTCATTTAAAAATAATCCAGACAGACACTTAAACTCATATCTATAAAATGAACAGGTGGGGAAAAACTGTTAAACTGTAAACTGAATAAGTGATATATCTAAATACATTACAGAAACAATGCCTTCAATATGAGCTCGTTTTGCAGCTTAGTTTCCATATATGGATTGGGTCATGAATTTGGGGTAAGGAATATTCAGCAGTCTATGATAAAGGGCCTGCTATCTCTGCATCAAAATCTGAAACAAATGCTGTAAATCCTTCTGACTGCTGCAGGTGTGTCCTCCCGCCATGTTTTAATGTTGGTGTGCCCTCAGTGAGGGCCCTGTCCAGCTGCTGATTGAGATGAAAATGTGCTCTCTGCTTATACCTCTCTCTCTGTCTCTCTCTCTCTCTCTCTCTCTCTCTCTCTCTCTCTCTCTCTCTTTCTCTTTTATTCTCTCTCTGTCTCTCTCTCTCATTCTCTCTCTCTCTCTCTCTCTCTCCGTGCCTCACTGACTTCTTATTAGCCAGCCCATAATTCACATCAAAAGCACAGATGCCAATAACCTCGCTCTGCCCCCTAAATGCTAAATTATTATTATTAAAGTGTGATTGACGGGCCCGCTTATTAATTATAATCTTGTGCACATATGCAGGGTGACAGTAGGAGAGGAAGCGGCTTTGTGTGCCAAGGCACCACCACACAGAAGCTAATTTGCTCTGACACACTATCAAAGCAGGCTCAGCGGCCCTCCCATGGCGGCTCCAATAGGAGACACGTGCATTTTAAAGGGGCATGGTGTCGAAAAGGGAATATCACACACAGGTACGGATCACAAAGATTACACCACAGACCAGTAGGTAAAATAGTCTCAAAGAGCACACACATACAAACAGACGTGCAAGAGGAATTTTCTTAAATTCTCATTCCAGCACATTAAATGAGTACAGTACAGCACAAAAAAGCTCCACTCCACTTTTTAGAAATAGATTTTCTATTGGCTGTTTAATCAAATAATAATAATAATAATATTAATAATAAACTGTCAAGTATATTGTGGATAAAAGGAATGCCTGATAGTATCACATAGCAAAAAGTATCACATAGCTGAGGATTTGGCAGCTTTTACTTCAACTGGATTACTTAAGGTTTATATATGTTTTAATATTATCTACATTGAGTCTGATTAATCAACATTTTTCTCTTCATCCTCTTTGTCTATATAATATATTTTACTTTGTTCTTCTTATTCATAAAAAAAATGAGTAACATGAGTATGAGACTCATGAGTAATGAGAGAATATTTATTCATGTTAAAAAAATTAGTATAGTACAGTATAGAACAAACAGTTCCCTTTCATTTTTAAATTAAATGTACTGCAAAAAAATAAGAGTGCAATAGACTCGTTAAAAGAATCTGTTACTTCCACATAATGTAAAGGTTTTTGGAAGAACCTTTAAATTGGTAAAGACTATATTACATTACGTGGAGGTTGTTTATACCGTAAATGGTTCTTGTCATCATTTATACAAATGGTTGTTTAGAGAACTAAAACCGTTCTACTTACACTACTTAAAGAACAATGCATGCTATCTTTTTAAAAATGTGGAAAAGATGTCATATATGTGAGCATTTGGTTTCAGTTACTAATTTAACTAGTTTTAACTAACAGCATGTCGGGATGTTAAAATGTATTTTTTACATATGTCTTAATATCAAATACACCTGCATTGCAAGAATGAAATTCTGAGGTGATTCCACACTATTCCCCCTCATGGTTGGTCTCCATAATATGCTGTAAATGTAACTGTCCACATAAAATGAATCTGCCTGGGTTGTACACAAAGAGCTGACATAATCAGCAAGTATCGTTTAAGCAGTTTGTTGAGCTTCATGATAGTTTGTAAAGCACTAAGGGAGAGCCATGACTCACTAATGTAATTTCTAAAGATGCTTTGTAATACACTTAAGGCGCCCATATAAACTTTACCTGCTGGACTTTTACTGCTTTTAAGAATCAGGGGTGCCGTTGGTGTGAGATAAATGTCTAGCCAGTTCATATTGACTCCATCAAGAGAGAGTGTGGAGGGCTGGGGCAGTTTCATAAAGGCTTGGCCCAGGAAAAAGGGGGTGTGGAACAATGCTGTGTAGGTGTGGAAGGGGTAGTCACTTAGAAGGTGTCACGTCAAAGGGGGTGGCACTTAGAAGGTCATTTATCACCCATGAATGTAACTTTTATTACTATTGAGAAGGTGACCGTTGAGTCAACACTTTTCCTAAAATGAATGTATAATCCTGCACTATGACATTGTTTCTCCTTTAACAAGTCAGTATGAACTTTACTCAGAACAAAGCCTGATACCATGATGGTCTCTATGTATTTTAGTACTAAAGTACTAAAACTGCAGATAATAAGTTGTTAAGGGAAATATGTCAGTTTACCTTTGATGTAGTTATTTCTAATCAGTTGTTGCCCTATGCTAGCATGTATAAATCAAGTCTTAGCACAATAGATCAATGTGCTTCAAAGTCTATCCAGTAGGGGGCAATAAGGCATCATGCTTTCCTAACAGACAGGTAAACAATACTCTCTTGCAGTTTCTGTCACACAAACACGTCTTAGCTATGTGTGAGCACAAAGGTGGTGAATTTTAGACTGTGAGTAATGCATTAGCATTATCCATCACTACTGCTGTATGTTCATCAGTTTCACTACTGCATTGCCTCACTGCCTCTTAAACTCTTACTACCAGCTTTTATCATGTATAGGATTGCATGGAGTGTGTTGCTTCATCCTTTTCTCAGACCATTCACTTCTAGCATCATCAGTGTAATTATTATAGCAAGCCAGTCGCTATGAAAGATCATTCGTAACGTCAGACATGACGCTCCCACATAACTAACACTTTAATGTCATATTAAATCATTCTCCTAGTCCAAACAGTAATCCCATACACACACACACACACACACAGAGCTTATGCTCCCACTCTGCAATGAAATTGCAGGTGCAAATAGGTAGCCTAAGTATTAGGAGCTGTAGAGAGAGAGAGTGGATTTGCAACAGTGATGGCTAGCAAACGACTCTTTTAATGGGCTGAAAAGACTTAAGAGATTAAATTGATGCCTTCTGAAGCACTCAATTGAATTTGTCAGCATGACTATTCATTTGGCGGGCCAGGCCCGGCTCTATAATTTCTCCATCTCACTGCTCTCCTCTCACACAGCGTAAATGGACACCTTGCGCTGGTTCTTACCTACACATTCATCAGGCCCCACAACTGCCAGCACTATATGATCCCTGAGCCTGGCACATTGTTCAGCCTCATTATGCCAGTATGTATATTTGAAATAAAATAAAACACATCTGCTATTTGAGCAGGCGCCACACTCTGGTAAATGGAGTTCAAATTGCCTGAAATGAGGGGAAGAAGTGAGGGGAGTGGGGGGAAAAATGGAAAGAAAAAATGGGAGAATTTCTTTCGGAGAAAATGACTAATAGCTATTTCTGCAGAAACCCGTGCAATCTTGTCGGACTATTCAAAAGGAGAGGGTGCCTAATTTGCCGGCGCATTTTTCTCTCCATTGTGCTCCACTCTTGCAGTCTTCTCCCTTTCTTCCGGCTGCACTCTCTCCACTCCTCCACCCCCCACCAGTCATCCTACCACCACCGCCACTGCCCCCCCAACTTCTCTCATTCTTCCTCTCTCTAAATGCAAAGATGTACCCAAGGGCAGTGTGTGGATCCTGGTCAATCACAGTGTGCATATCTGCATATTCAGTGAGTCATAAATCTTCTATTAGCTGCTCTGCTCTGCCTGTCTCCTGACCCTTATTTCTCCAGGAGAGGGGGTCTCAGGCAGACAAGGGCACACTAACAGCCTCCTCTTCCTCTTTGCACTCCCCTTCCTCCCTAACTGACACTCCGTCCACGTGTCATGCACACTTTCCGAGGTCCGCGCTCCAGCATCTGCTAACGCAGGTCCTTCAAGTTCTCAAGCTTTGTTCCTGATCAGGGTCCAATATACTGACAGGCAAAAGCACAAGATGTCCTGAGATGAGAGCAGAGGCACACCAAACAGACACACACATGGACACACACACACACACACACACACACAAGTACAAAATGTTCAGAAAGGAGTTTTAAAAAATCAGCAGCTTAATGAGTAGAAAAGAAATGATCATTTTGCAGAACTTCACATGGTCCTTTTCCAGAATGTCTTTCCACATCCAGATATTCTCCCACACTTTACAGAGGACAAAAACAGAACCCCTAAGGGGTGTGAGAAGTTAGGATGTAGTAGTTAGGTCTATCCATGACCCCACCCCCACCCACACACACACACTTTTTTTTTTGCTTTTTATCACTTCCAATTCTACTCCACGAAGCATGTATAATGGCTGAGTGAGAGATAAAAGCATTAGAGCAAAGTGAAGGGGTAGCTACAGTGAGTGAGACTTGGGGACACAAAGAAGAAAGCAGAAATATGGAGGAAGATGGAGCTCTGAAATGCTGTGGAACTTTCTGGGGACCCCTCATAAATTTGTGGCGGTGGTGCAAGGCAACACTGTAACAACTCGCTGTGCCAGCCGTCAGCGCAGCATTTAACATCAGGCAAAAGCCTGTGTGACAGCAACCCTCCACATTCATTATTTAAGCATACCTGCATGCACCACACGGCAACGTGGGACAGCCACTGAAACGGCCAAAATACAGCCTCTTAATGATCCTACAGAGCCACTGCAAGGGGCGGGGGTGAGGGGGGGGGGGTGGTGGTGAAAAAGTGGGAAGTTAGACAGCCGGCAGGGAGAGAGAGAGAGATAGCCACAAATAAGGAGTAACACCTAGAGAAAGAGACAGGGAAAAAAAGAAAGATATATGGGATAGACAAGCAAAAGGAAAATGGGAGGTAAGGTAAGGAAAGAAAGGGCAGAGAGAAAAAAAAGAGATTCAGTTCCTGAATCAGCAGAGCACACACATCTGGACCTGTCTCACCGAGATGACATCAACCCACTGCTCTTCAAATTACCACATTCATAACTCTTTTTATTGCTGCTCTTCTTATTAATGATATTATCACATTACAGGGTTAATAAAACACAGGTAAGAGACCAGGGCCAGGGAAGAAACTGTCCAAAAGTTAGCATTGCCATTTTTCATTTATTCAATTAGCTAACGAGGCAGCAGCTCTAGGCTCAAGTGCAGGATTGATGTATCAGCCACCTTTTCTCAGCAGGCAAAGCTTAGTCAGGCTTTTTCAGGCCTTTCTTCTCCTTTTTTACTAGCACGAGTCCTGGAGAAAAAGTTATGAGAATATGGGAAGAGACAGCCCTGGAGGCCTATGACAAACAATCCAAGACTAAACTTTATGTTCCATATACTCCAGCGGCTAAACACAGGAGTGGGAGAGAGAGGTACACTGAGAAGTAGGAGAGAAAATAAAGGCAGCTGTCAAAGCTCACTGATATTATTCACTAGTTTTATGTGTATCTGTTAAGCTTTAAGTGTGTAATCATCTTCCCTATAACCTGTTCACTATGTCTATAGATGAAAGATTATGTGCAGTATGAATAAAATGATATAGTGAGCGAACTGATAAAATGAACTACTGTCTAAAGCAGAGGCAATCGTTTTATTAAATGCTCCTTCATTTTGTTAACAATGCACTTTCAAAGCCACAATTACTCTATTTATGAAGGAAAATTATCTTTTTCTTTCTCAGTCTCTTTCTGTCCCTTGGCATTCAGTGGCCTTTTGTGGGGTCAAGCGTTGGCATTAATTGTGACATTTGGCTGAAATCTATATAAAAAAAAAAGCTTCTGCCTGTATAGGTCAAAGTGCAGTGACTACAGTCAGGGCTGGCACAGTAAACCCAGGGGGAAGAAAGAGACAGAGAGAGGTAGGGTTTGCTAATGACAGATGACAGACTGGCTTTGTTGCACAGTAAGATAATTTACCGTGGCAGTTTTTATCCACCAGTGTTAAAATAGGTCCCAAATCTGTACTCTCTCACACATTTACACACACTCTCTCACTCACACACACACACATCCTTGTTTTTAATTTTTTGTTCTTAACATAAATTGTAAACACCAGCTGCATTTTAAATTGTGTGAACATTTTGGGGAATGTTCAAACAGATGGCCCAAAAGTAGTAGTAGAAAAAATTATATTTTAGTTTGATTTTCATTATGATTTACCAATTCACTAATCAGCCACATCATTAAAACCACTGATAGGTAAAGTAAATAACACTGATTATCTTATAGCAGTGGAACTGTGAAGGGGTAGGATATATTAGGCAGCATGCGCGCATTAGATTTTTTTTCAAATATGTGGATGTGTTAGAAGCAGGAAAAATAGGCAAGCGTAAGGACCTTAGTGACTTTGATAAGGGCCATATTGATTGATGGCTGGGTGACTGGGACAGAACATCTCCAAAATGGCATGTCTTGTGGGGTGTTCCAGGTATGCAGTAGTTAAAACCTACCAAAAATGGTCCAAAGAATAATGTACACCTAACGTTCACCAAACCACACAGAGAGCAAATACTAGCTAGCTAGGATTCCACAGAAGAGCTACTGTTGCACAAATTGCTGAAGTTCATGCTGGCTATGATTGAAAGGTGTCAGAACACACAGTACAGTTGCTGTATAGGATTTCTTAGTTATAGATCAGCCAAAGTTCTTATGCTGACCCCTGTCCACTGCGAAAAATGCCTACAATGGACACAAGCATCAAAACTGGACGATTTAAAAAATGCAATAAAACAAGAATGTTGAACTTGAACTTTTAACTAACTGATAAAAGTTCAAAGAAATGTGTATTATTTTCACTGATCAACTTAAAATGATTTTGTACAAATGAATAGACTTAGAATTTAACACACTGAAAAAAGTTGGGACAGAGCAAAACAAGAGTAAAAAGCATATAGATCATTCAAGTCACACTGTTTTGAATCATTCCACAATAACCTCAGTCTCTACAACCAAAAATGGGTCATGGCTCACCATTTTATGCCAAACTTCATGAGAGAATTGTCAGACAGTTCAAAAAGAACAATTTTTAGTTCAAGATTACAAAGAAATTAGGTAATTCACCGTCTACAGTACATACCATTGTGAAAAGATTCTGAGAATCTGGGAAACTCCAGAAACGGTTGCAAAGGGACTACATGAAAAAACTGTGCTACTGTGATAAATATAGCCACATGTGCTCAGGAGGACTTCAGAAAACTGTTGCCTTTTAACACAGTCTACCACTGCATCAAGAAGTGCACTCTGAAAGACTATTACACAAAGAAAATGCCAACCTTTATTTCTATTCAGGAACACACAGTTCACTGGACCTGAGCTTATCCCAGATGGAATAAAAAAGAAGTGGAATTGTGTCCTGTGGTCAGGTGAATCTACATTTCAGCTGGGAAAAATGGATTCCAAACTCTCCATGTAAAGGTGGAAATGGACCATCCAGACAAATTATTGCATTTTATGAAAATTCCCAGTATATCTAAATGGGGTTTGTATATACACTGTTCATAGTGAATAACATTGACTACCTAGTTATTTAATTATGATAGCACCAGCCTATATTGGGCAGCAAATGAACAGCCAGTTCTTGAAGATTTGTTGGAAGCAGGACAAATGGGCCAGTATATGGATCTGAGCCACTTTGACCCAAGCCCTATGGTGATCAGAGCATCTACACAATGGCAGGTCTTGTGGAGTGTTTTCCAGATATGCTGTGTGTGTGTGTGTGTGTGTGTGTGTGTGTGTGTATATATATATATATATATATCAGGCATTCCAATCAGGCATTGGGAATCTTTACATCGAACATGTTCTAACCTATTCAGGAGACTGAGTAAAGCATCAAATTTGACCAGTTTCTAAAGAAAAGAGAGGTGTAGAATATGCATTGTACAGTGCTAAACCTGAGAAAAATCCCTGATATCTGACTTTCTTCATTAACCCACTAGATTTAGTGTCTTATGCAGCTACAACAAAAATGAGATAACATTAACACGAAAGAAACTGGTTGCTTTCTTACAGGCCTTATCCACTGCATTGTCCAGTGAATGGACAGCCTACTCATGAATGTTCCAAGTCACGGCACTTTCTGTTACTGCAGCCTACCTGTCAGGATGAGGATGATTGAAATGGATAAAGGCAATGGATTGCGATATCCTCATCAGTTTTTGCTATCTAGCTTAGCTAACATTTAGAATACTTAACACCACATTATCAATTTACTGCTCTGTATTCATAGTGAACATTCAAGATTCAAGATTCAAGAGGTTTATTTGTCACATACATAGTTATACAAACATGTAGTGAAATGTACCCTGATCGTTCCTAAGACTGTGCATTTTTATATATATATATATATATATATATAATAAAGTTAAAGGAATTTAGAAGTAAAACATATTACAAAAGAATAGAATATGTATTATAAAATGTAGACAGGTAAAAAAAACCTATAATAATAAGAAACGATGTTTAAACAGTAAATACACACTCTTAACAATATATACAGACCAACAATATATACAGGCCAAATTAGTTTTAGTTTTACAGGTGATTTGCCAGAATATACAGAATATAGAAAGTGCAGATAAGCTAAATGTGCAATAGCATAGTTAAAATGGCAATATACAGATAGATGAGTTAGTTAAAGATGCCGTGGTTGAGTTGGGTACAGGATTGCAGTGAGGTGTATAGTCCATGTGAGACCTACTGAATGTGAGGCATGTCCTGGTTTAAGAGCCTTATGACCTGTGGGT
>JBBPDA010000145.1:21358542-21377532 GCA_037974385.1 Arnoldichthys spilopterus
TTTTTTTAAAATAATAACATTTATTGTCAGATGAAAAAAACACAATGAAAAGATTTTTTGTTTTGTGAATCTGGCCCCTGACCCAAGAATAATAACAAGCAGGCTTCAGTAGATTGGTCCTGAGGCCCTACTTAACATCACATATTGCACAGACACTACATCACCACTAGCCCTTTTACAACCCTAGCAAATATGTCTAAAAGTCTGTAGCTAGCACTGGAACTTCTGTCATAAATTAATTTCACAACTACCCAGGCTCTCTGTCTCTGTTTGCCTCTGCCAAAAAAAATGTACACAGCATTATGCTCAAGGGGAGGGAAAAAAGAACCTTTTGTGTTTCTGTAGGGGTAGAGGGTACTGGAGGTGTTTGGGCTATCAAAGTGTTGAAGTGTTATGGGAAGAACTATGGGGACTGTACAAAGTATAGACTATGGTAAGGGGAGTTAAATAAAGTTATATTTGGAATGCCTATGGGGGCACAGGTGCATGGGGGAGGGTGATGAAATGTAGTGGGTAAAAAAATAGAAAAAAAAGAAAAGTGCACTTACAAATACAGGTAGATGCATCCTTCCACAAAATCTAAATTTACTGCACAGGATTTGTGAAATAATAAATATTTAAAATGAGAACTGTTTACACATACAAATTGCAAAACTTCAGGGTTCCTCAAGAGGGGAATCATGGTCATTGTCTGGATCAGCCCCCCTCCTAAAGCAATTTGATGTTAAGCAGCTGCCTTAAATGTTTGTGTGTCAGTGAGTTGTGTTGTCATTTTGCCCAACAGAGTTATGTCAGTTTTATAGCTCACATTTAATCATACTGTGTTGCAAACCACACTGATAAATCTGTGGTGCATTACAGAAGAGGAAGAGCTGGACGTGGTTGACTAGGTTTAGAAAGGTTTTGAGGGACAGCAAGTGAATAGTTAGGGCTTGAAGTTGATGTGTTAAAAGCAGAAAAAATGGGTGAGAGTAAAGATCTAACCCAATTTGACAAGGGCCAAACTGTGATGGCTAAATGAATGGTAGTAATTACCAAACATGATCAAAGAAAGGACAACTGGTGAACTGACAACAGGGTCATGGATGTACAGTGCATCGTTGTCAGAGCTGATTTGGCAGTGGTTTAATGTTATGAATGGTTAGTGTTTTTACAGAAATGATTTGAGTGACTATTGACTTTTGAAGGTTTTTCCAGATCTAATGTAAAGAAGCAAAATGTATACTCCAGACATGTCTTGGCTGATCAACTACATTTGTGGTAAGTGAAAGATTATATAAATATGCTTTATCACCAAACCATTCATTTGATTTTCATAAAGACTGTATGGACTGAGGAGTAAAAGGTACATTTAGAAACTTTACAAGTGTTTTCATCCTACCTCATATTAATTTAGTTTAAAAACCTATCCAAAAAATAACTCTAAATATTTGGTTTCTGTGAAGTTGAATATTTACAGCACCTGTTATATGAAATATGTAAGAACTTTACTGGTGGATTTCTTCTGTAAGCTTGTGAGAAGATTCCTTATTGCTGTATATTTCTCAGCACAATCAAAACATCCTATGCAAACTTCTGTACATCTTGTGTCACTGGTTCAAATTGGCATCATCAGTGCTTGGAAGAGAAGACATATGGATTAACAATGATTGCATAAGAAAAAGAGAAGAGTGTTGAGTGAGCAAGGGAGTATGTGATAGGCAGAGATAAAGCTAGGCCTGCGGTAGGAGGTGTGGGAGTTGAGGAGTGGGGCAGGGGACAGAGGCATCAGGCAGGGTACTAATGGCTCCCAGTGCTGTGAGACACTAGCATTATGCAGAAACATGCTGGCCATATGGAAAAGACAATGAAGTACAGTAATTAAAACAGAACAAAGAGACTGAAGCACTGTGCCATAATTAGAACACTGATTAATCAGCTGATAATTTTATCTTGATTAATGTTCCTGATTTTCTCTTCGTATTGACCTGAGCCAGTTGGGTATGGTCCAATTAAATTTAAATTAAGCTGCAGAAAAAAATCCTCTTCAGATTGGAATGTTAGAAAGTGTAACTATTTAAAAGGAAAATATGTATGTGAAACGAGATATTATACATTATATATAATACATATATTATGCACATATAAGAAGGAATTTTTGTTATTATTATAATTTTTTTTATTGTCATTTGAAATGGTCAATGGGTCAATAGAAATAGAATTGCATGGTCAATGGTTCCATGGAAATAGTCTTTTTTGTTTCTCTTGAAAATATGAGATTTTGTTTGACAATATTTAATTTTTTCACAATTGGTAATCTGACACCCTAAAAAGCATAGATCTGTCTGTCATACATATTAAGAAAAATCAAACTTACATTAATAAACAAACATTTTTAAATGTACTTAAACTAAAAGTGTCAAAAGAACTAAATTATTCCAAGCGTTCACCAAACATGCCCAAAATTAGCTACAAAACAAAAGTCAAATAAAGGAGACCATTTGTGGCTCTTGCAGGTAAACCTCCTGGGTTTGTTAACATCTATAATAAAGAAGCATTCTTACTTTAAGAAAACTCACTTCTGTCTTGCTTTGTCGCAACAGGTTAATTTCTAAAAAAATTTACACCCTGTATATTGTTACTCAACTCTGAGGAGAACTTTTTGTGATTTCAACCTTGTTGAGTAAATCTTTATTGGTGGCTCCTGGCAAACTGGACAGATCTTTCTTACTGTTTTACTCAGCATCTCTGTGTTGTCTTTTCCTGTTTGCTGCCATCCCTTAAGTGATGCTTTTAAGTTATATCCTACATTTTGATTCATTGTCTGGAACTTTTTTATTGTCTGTAAGAGTGAGATTGCCATATTATCTACTGTGTGCAATCAAAACTGATTACAGTGACCACTTTCAAATAGGCTTAAAAATTATTTTTTTTACTAACATCAGTAAAACATTTAAAATCAACAACATCAAAACAACCTTCCAAAATTAATTTAGTTTTAAATAATAGCAGGCTAAGTTTTTGTAGATTACAAAGGATAAAAAAAAATCTTTCTATAATTGATAATTTTGGAGCATTCCTACTGTTCAGTTTTTAAACTGTGTGCACTGCTGTTTTTTTAACTGTATTTTAAAAAGTGATAATAGAAAACATGTTGATACAAGGTTTGGTATTGACACTGATGTTATGGTACTTGATACAACATAAAATGAAGATCACAAAAGTGGAACTATAATCAGCTCAAGTATTGATTGAATGATAAAACCCATGATGTTGTACGTTTTTCATGAGCTTGATAGCGCTGTGTTGCCATCTTCACTGTCTCATCCAGAAGATGACTTACATCTTCTGACGCACACACACTTTATCTCCCCAAAAAGGCATGAACGTCGTTTAAAACCAGCGACAGCTCCCTACAGCCTGTGTGCTGGGCAGGTCCTCTCAATGCTGTCCCCCTCTGACATAAGCCCCTCCATCACAGCCAAAACTAATCTGCCCAATATTACACAATGGCAGGTGCATTTATTCTGTCAATTAAGAAGAGAGGGGGAAACAGTTGGGTGGCTAAATGAAAAAGCTGGCTTCCGCTCTCCTGTGGCCACGCCGTGCGCCGCTCCAGTCCAGTCCGAGCCTGTTGGCCGGGCTTCAGCTGACTGGCTGGCGGCCAGCCCCTGCAGAGTCACTTTGGGCAGGCCCTGCCAGCCATGCCAGCCTGCCAAAGCCTCTTCCAACAGAGTTAGTGGAGGGCACCGCTACTGTCACCAGCGCCCCAGCAGACCCGACCCGCAGTGCCATGTTAATTCACTCAGATCTATTTAAAAGCAGGGTGACAGCTCTGTTACGGATGGGGAGGTGGCAAGGGCAGCTGCTCTGCTACACACTCACACACATTCACTCACAAACATACACACATTAAATACACAGAATCATGTTGTGGAATCCTGTGTTTCTCGCCCTCTTGACTTTCCAAATAGCAAAGTTGACAGAGCTATACAGAACACACAAAACAAACGCCGTAATGATGTGATCTCTAAACTTGCCAAGTTTGGGGGAAAAAAATAAGTTCATTGCATGAAACCGCAATTATACCAAGCCAAATAGGGATGAACTAAATATAGAACTGAAACATAGAGTGAAGCAGAGAGAGTGCAGGAAAAGGCCTCTTGTGATGTTGAGATATGAGGTTTGTTAAATTAACGTGTGGTCTCCAATCGAGAGAGGCACACAATAAGGGTATCTCATTGACAGAAAAAAATAAATAAATGAAACAACCGAAAGCCAAAACTCATCTGTAGCAGTCGAGCAGGGAAAAGCTGGGAAGAGATCCAAAATTTGGCTCACCAGTTTATATGCAATGACCCACTCCTGATGGGGGCCTCTGAGCTCATCTAGGCCCCCTTTATCCCCTCTCTGGTGGGACCCAAACACCATCAATGCTGGATTGTGCTTGTAATTGACCATTAGAGAGCCAGGTACAAATCATTCAGCTATCTCCCTGAGACAAAAGACAACAACAGCTATAGTACATGACAACATTCCATTAGTGTGGTATTTAAAGGGCTTTGGTAAGAGCTCACCCTCTGATGTTGATTGAATGTGACAAGCAATGCACGAATATCCATAAACGTTTGCTTGGCTTTATGCATCTTTCAGCGGTCGGTACTTTGCATTTGCTCTGGAGTGTAAATCGAACTTAAAGTGGCAGATGATGCTTTGCTCTGCTCAGACAGTGAGGAATCTTATTTCTTCAGAAGTGCACCGCGGCAGTGCCTCTGTCAGACGCTTATGTTTAATTACATAAAAATCATACTTTCCTCAGGCCATGGCATGGCAGGGTTTTGACAAGCAGATATTCATAATGACAACATTGCTCAGAAATTATTTAGGATAAAGCATGTCAAACCAAAAAATATTAGTCCATTAAATGCAGCAAACCACTCTGTTCCATTGATATTCAACGCTGCACCAGAGGTAAAAAATGATTATTAGTCGATAAAAGCTACACTAATTTAATTCAGACCTTGGGATTCCAATGTGCTGTTCGCCTCTGAAATACCAGAATAGTTACCGATCAAATAAAATCATAAAATATGGAATAAATAAATATGTGAATCATTCTGGGTATGACATAAGCTGGCAGTCCAGAATTGGAAATTAGCCGCTAAGCCATGATAAAAGTCTATTACTGGGTTCAGGATCTGTTTAGCACCCATTTGATTGGATTTGACACGTTTGTGAACAGGTGCACATTTATCTCCTAGGTAAAATAAAGTGACTCATTGCCCATTTCAAGGCCTGCATTAAAATCAAGAAAAAAAAACAGAATTAACTACAGTCAATAAATGTTAAATCCTTATTACAAACTGCTAGAAATAAATCATTCAAAAATAAATAAGTAAATAAATAAATAAATTTTGCTTTAGGGTAACATCAGAGCGCAGTAGTAATCCACATTTAGCTCAGTTTGTGCAAGACATTTTTTCTCCGTGGCCTTTTTGATATTCTAATAACGGGTGTTGAGCTGGACGCAGGTGTGGTGTTCTGGGCAATAACAAGGCCTGAATAATTACCGCCGCCATATCCATAACAGCCCCAAACCTCCGAAGTGTGTTCAGTCTGTGGAGCCACTTCTTTCCAGTGCACAGAGCCGCCCCTTCGATGGTAAATGGCAGAACTGGGATCTTTTCCAGATTTAGTGATGCCCAGTTAGAGGGAAATAAAGCTGGCAATCCTCGGGAGGACCCTCTAATGTCTCTGTTAATTGTGAGTTATGGGTAAACATTGCAGGCTTGCCGAGGTCAGACCTGTCAGCAATAATACTTTTCAGGAAGAATTTACGAGATGGCCCTGTTTATTCCGCTGTAAAAGGAAGTAACAGAAGGAATTAGACACGGTCTGTTGTTGTCGTTTGTTTTTGCTGTTGTTTGGTCGCGTCAATCGCTCTTCCTGTCATCTCCTGATTCGCGTTAAACAGAGAGAGCTACTCATCTTCTTCGCTGTGTGACAGTGCCAGTCGTGCTGAATGAGACTCTTGGGCATGCTGCAGTGAAATACAGTCCCTCACAGCCATGCCAAGCTCTCAGCTGTGATGATACTCAACATATACTGTAAGTCATCTTCAGTTTCCAGCTTGTGTTTGCGTTATTGATCCAAAATAAAACAACACGGAACAGCAAAAATGCCAACACTTGTGCATATCGAAACTGTAACTGAAGACATATCACACTGAATAAAAAAAGAATGAAAAAACAGAAATACAATTATCAGCAATTGTAATAAGTGCTGTTATTAAACAATATTTGTTCTTTTACTCTCTTTTATTTATGTATTTTTATTATTTATTTAACCATTTTCTTTGAACAATTATTCTAAGCTATGTTTAGTTCAAAAAGTATAACATCACCAATAAGCTAACTACGCGCATACATATATTATTTGAAATATACACCTCTCTAATGTATAGCCCCAGCATTTCAGTCAAGTTTAAACTAAACTTCCTAATATGCAGGAAATGTCAGTACAACAGTGACATGCTTTGCTGAGAATCTGCATGAGCTACCGGTTTCTCATCATCCTCACTATGCTTTTTTAAAATAAATATTTATTGGTCAAGTAAATATTAGATGAATCACTGGCGTAAGTGGAACTAGGCATACTTTTAAACAAAGAAAAGGTTAACTCAGGACAACTTGGTAGCAGGCTAACACCCTCAAACTGCTTTGTTGACTCTTGCTGCTTATTTTCTCTTGCTCTCTCCTTTCCCCCCTCTCCTAACCCTAGATGCATTCATGTGGCTGCAAAATAGGAATCAAAGCACCATGGGCTTCATTTATGAATATCTTCTTCAAATGTAAGTTTTTGTTTTAAATTTGTTCTTGAGTAGGGCCTAAGAAAAGACTATGTCAGATTGAGAACCAGTTATTAAGCACTCATGTGTAAGTATACTTTTGGGTCTGTGTAGATTCTGTTCTTTCCGAAAAATAAATCCCAAATAAGAAAAAAATGCAAAATATGTTAAATGGGTCTATATGCACCAAAGTATAGCCTGAAATTCTGAAATATGCCAGAATTGCTTGTAATGCATAAATGTAATGCAAAATAATAATGAAGTCATGTGACAACAGCAGCAGCATATTATAACATTGTAACGGTGTCTTGTGCCTGTGTTGTGTCACGTGTCCCCTAGCCATGTGCTTCTGTGTTACGTCTTGTCCTTGTGTGTTAGCCATGCCTCTATCAGCTGCATCGCGTCTTCTTCGTCAGCTGTTCGTAATCATGTTCATCTTTAAAAGCCCTGTGTGTTTCTCGAGTGTTTGTCGTTCAACTGTTATACGTGCTGTGTTTATCGTGCCATGCTTTGTCGTGTTTCCTTGCCATGTCTTCCTGTTCGTGTGTGTTGAATAAACCTTCGTTAACATCAGCCTGCCTGCATCTGCTGCCTACTCTCAACCAAAACCGTCACAAACATAAGTAGATTGAATAGTCAGCCATGAGTGGTTTGAACATGGTACTTTTAGATGCCATCTTAAGTGCTTTATTTGACCTGTCTGTGCTCCACCCATGAATGCATTTATTTCCAGCAGCAAGTTTTACAGAAGCCTGACAAGACTCATATTCATCTTTATATGAAATTGTAGCATTTGTTCAAGTTGACACTGAAAGTTGAAGTTCCAGTATAAAATCCTACCATAACAAGTTATATTGTAATACAAATTGGGCATATTAAAAATAAAAAATTAAGTTTCCACCATGCACGACACAAAACAAAGTGTCTTTACTAGTTTTAGACAGACACAAATGATATTTTCTTTTCCAGATCCCATCCATCCATCCATTTTCGAAACAGCTTATTCTGTTTCTGGGTTGCGGGGAAGCTGGAGCCAATTCCAGCTGACTGAGGCCTAAGGCAGGGTTCACCCAGGACAGGAGGCCAACCCATCACAGGGCAGCACATACACAGACAACCATTCATACACACACTCACAATTTAGAGAATCCAATCAACCTACTGCAGCCTTTGGACAGTGGGAGGAAACTGGAACACCCGGAGGAAACCCACGCGAACACAGAGAGAGCTTGCAAACTCCGCACAGGAGGAGACCCGTGCCTGTCCAGATCCCATGTTATTTAAATAGCAAATGCACATGCACCCATGAGCATAAATATTATTTACTGATCAGCCATAACATTAACACCATCTGCCTAATATTGTGTAGTACCCCCTCATGCCACACAAACAGCTCTTACTGTGGTGCACTGAATGTTCTAACACCTTTTTGTCATAGCCTGCATAAACATTTTATGCAACAAGTTCCTCTTTGGGATCAGACCAGACAGGCTCCCCACATGGATCAGTAAGCCTTAAGTGCCCATGACCCTGTTTCTGATTAACCAGTTGTCCTTCCTTGAATCACTTTTGGTAGGTGCTGACTACTGCATACCTGGAACACTTCCCAAGATCTGCTATCTAGCCACCACAACAAGGACCTTGTCCATTAGTTCCTGCTCAAACAAGGGGACTTTAATAAGTTCCTATGTAGAGGTGAGACTAGACTATACCCTTTCAAACAAGGTTAGGGTGAGAACATAACCTTAACACAGCTGTGATGACTGCATGTAAAAGAAAGGGACGTCCCATGAAAGTTAAGTAAGAGAAGTTAAAGAGAAAAAAGACTTGTGGAAACTAGCATGAGGGGAACAAAATAGGCTGATCTCCCCAAATCAGAAAAGGTTAGGATGGTACAGAAAACCCAAATAAAAAAAGAAAGTAGTGATTTCTAAATTTGTTTTAAATTGTATTTCATTGCAGACAATATGAATACAAAATATGTCATGTTTTGTCTGGTCAACTTAATTTAATTTGTAAATATACATCACTTCCTGTAATTCAGACCTGCAACACATTCCAAAAAAAGTTGGCACAGTAAAGCATTTACCACTTTGTAATGTTGCCATTCCTTTTCACAACACTTGAAAGATGTTTAGGGACTGAAGACATCAAGTGATGAAGTGTTTTAGGTGTAATTTTGTCCTGTTCTTCCTGCAAACAAGTCTTAAGGTGGGCAACAGTACAGGGTCTTCGTTGTCCTCTTCCTCTGCAGCCAGGACTTTGTAATGTGTGCAGAATGTGGTCTTGGAAAATATGTCTTCTTAAAGGGAGCATACTGTGCTCCAAAATCTCTATGTTCAGCATTAATGGTGCCATCACAGAAGTGCAAGTTACCTTTGCCAAAGGCACTGACACAACCCCATACCATGACAGACCCTGGCTTTTGGAATTGTTTCTAGTAACAATCTGTATGATCCACTTTTTCATTGGTCTGGAGCACATTGTGTCTATTTATCCAAAAAAAAATACCTGAAATACTGATTCATCTGACCACAGTACACGTTTCCACTGTGTGATGGTCCATTCTAGATGCCTCCAAGCCCAGAGAAGTCAACGGCGCTTCTGGACACTGTTAACATAGGGCTTCCTTTTGGCACAGAACAGTTTTAACTGGCATTTGTGGATGTAACTACAAATTGTGGTACTTGACAATGGTTTGCCAAAGTAGTCCTGAGCCCATGTGGTGATATCGCTTATAGATGAATGACGATTCTTGGTGCAGTGAGGGATCGGAGATCACGGTTGTTCAGCTTAAGCTTGCGCCCTTGTCCTTTATGCACTGAAATTCCTTCAGATTCCTTGAATCTTTTAATTATGTTATGCACTGTTGAAGGTGAAATATCTCAATCTCTTCCTATCTTTCTTTAAGGAACATTAAACATTTCAATCATTTCGGCCCATCTTTGCTCCTAAAGGACTAGACCTTTCTTGAATGCTGCTTTTGTACTAAATCATAATTACAATTACCTGTTAACATCTCCTGTTTCAAATCATATCAACATTTAACCAATTTACCTCATTATTAGCCCTAAATTGCTCCTGTTCCAACCTTTTTTGGAATGTGTTGCAGGTCTGAATGACAGGAAAGGATGTATGTTTACAAATAAAATAAAGTTGACCAGACAAAACATGACATATTTTGTGTTCATATTGTCTGCAATTAAATACAAGTCAAAGAAAATGTAGACCTTTCTACTTTCTTTTTTTATTTGCATTTTTCATACTGTCTCAACCTTTTCTGATTTATTTTTCTGATTTACTGATGCTTTTTCCATTTCTGATCACAGGGAAGCTAGAGCCAATTCCAGCTGACTATGGGCCCACGGCAGAGTAAATCCAGGACAGACCGCCAACGCATCACAAGGCAACACATAGACAAGAGTATCCAGTCTACCTATTGCAAGCATTTGGACAGTGAGGGGAAATTGGAAATGATACTTTATAAAAAATATATGACATATACAAATACTAGCCCCTCTTTTTAAAGCTTATCAGTTTTTTAGAAAAATAATTATCAAATTAGTAACAGCCAACACTCACATTTTTGGCATTGATATCATAAAAGAAGAAGCGGTATTGTGCCATCTCTAATATGGACTCTGAGCCTTGAGGAGGTAAAGACCCCTATTGTATAGTCATTGGATAGGCAGGGGTGTGGAGTGGCAGTAAACAATTCTTGGCACTTTCTCTCACTTGAGGGCATCCCCTCTGGAAAAGAGTGGAATTAGAGGCATCCAGATTCAGGCCTGAGCCATGGGGAGGTTCTGTATGAGGTAGCATTACTTTAACAGCTGTGTAAATAACTTTAATTCCTGCTTTGGCTGGGCCACTAGCCACTTAGCAGCTCACACAGTCAACACAGAGCTAATGATATCAAAGCCCTCGCCGCTTTCTCTAAAACCTCCAGGATGGATCAAGATCTTTCAGCTCCTAAAAATACCAGCTCCTACACCACCTCCTCTGAAAGCCCACCTTTCGCCAGCAGAAGGAGCAGATGAAGCCGAGAGCACACAGGGGAGAAGAGTTAATAAACACAAGGACACGGAGAACAAGTGTCTCTCCATCTATCTCCATCAGCACCAGGACAACACAAAACACCATGAAAGACAATGGCTCCACCTGAATTATCATTTAAATACTGGTTGAAGGATGGAAGCAAAGAAAAAGTAAATCATAAAAGAGGAGAAATACACATAAACACGCATACACACACACACAAACACATGCAGTATGATGGCTTAAAAAGACTTGATTAATTGGAAGGCTGTGTAGCATGTAGGAAGGGTATGTTGCAGAAAACACACATGATGACAAATGTGGGTGTCATGTGACACGATGCACAATGTCTCACCAATTACATAACAATAATTAATCATAAAGAAACACGGCAGACCTAAAGTCACTGTGCCTCTTCCAGCATGACGGAGGTAAAGTTCATCAGGAAAACATGCATCTCTCCAGTTGTGTGTGTGTGTGTGTGTGTGTGTGTGTGTCTTTGTTTTCTCCAAGAAAATATGTGCATGTGTCCACTCTGTGACAACAAACAGCATGCTGTCAAGGGCCAGAACACACTCAGATGCATCAATACCTGCCCTTGAGGTGCACTCTCTGCAATGCCCTAGCACTTCCTCTGCGGGACGGCACCCTCAGGAACAAACGGCACGGCCGCTTCACCCTGTCACCTGCCCTCCCAGCTCCCGTCGTGCTCTCTGTCACCCTGACTCCGCCTCTCCCTCCTGCCAACCTCTCTACCCCTCAGCCAGCATGAAAGAGCCCTCTAAATATATAAAACATGCAAATGATGCAAGTGACTGACACAGCATAAATAATCCACAAAGGCACATGAGAGGATATGTGGGCTACAGGACTCACTGTAATGATAAATAATGTATTACAGGAGACAGGCCTTGCTTATTTTGGTAGCGAGTGCGATTCCTCACAGACGAATTATTCCACCTCTGTGACTGATAGGCAAACATAACAGACAATAGCACAGAGAATGCATTCATCTTTTTTTTCTGCAAGGCACTGGATTATTGCAGTACGGAGAGGTTCATATACAAAGATGTTGTGCAGGTTTTACTGGCGAAAACAGCCAAAAGGAGAGAGAGAGAGAGAGAGAGAGAGAGAGAGAGAGAGAGAGAGACTATACATTGAGGCTGAAGCAGCAAACACAAAGAATATTTACTTGATTATTATAATTTAATTTTTTACCTTAATTAAAGTGAAGGCCTTAAGCATTTATGTCATTTCTTTAACACTCAAAAAAAAAAAATCAAAAGAAACTTGGGCTGATGTTTATGAAGAAAATGTCTATAACAAAACAACTCCTTCGAGAATCTAATTTGCATCCCAAGGGAGCTGTATCTAGGTAACCACATCAGTGTGTGGCTTTGTGACAGTGCTGATGGTGACAGTGTTAAATATGCCCAGTGAAACGCACCTCAAACACACACACACGCGCGCACACACAACCCTGTGGCACGTCACAACCATCCTGGACACCTGGAGGTGTGATCTGCCATGCAGGCCTGAAAAGCAGAAACACTGTGAAATGTCCATACAGAATTAGCAACAGCAATTAGAGGCATTTCAGCACAAGGATGAACAGAGACAAGCTGAACCTCAAAGAGCCATGCCTCAGAAAAATGACACTTCAGAGAAAAGTGTGTGTCCATGTGCATGTCAGTGGGCTGGATGCTGAAATGCAATGGCAACAGTCAGGATTACAGTGGCCTTGTGTTTTTCTTTTTTTCTTTAAGCACCATGAACTCAAGGAGACTAAAAGCAGGAGATTTTCTGAAGAGAAAATGTAGGGTGAGGGCTTAGTGAGGAAGCCATCAAAGACTAAACAGATGCATGCAGATAATGGGAAGGGTGGGGGGAAAAAGCTAAAAATGAAACACATACAGCAGTGATGAAGGCAACAAAACAAGTCTATAAGAGTAAGGGGTAATGAGAGAGAGGGATAATGTAGGGGAAAAAAATTGTTGTTTTGAAAAAGAAGAGGAGGGAGTAGGGAAAAACAGAAAGATTGAGAGAGTGAGAGAGATCAAGAGATGAAGAAAGTGAATTCCATCAGCGATGGGGAGCAATAATCAGGGGATAGGGGGATATGGAAGGGAGGGGCCGCGTCTCGGAAGGGCAGAGCGAAGCGGGCACAGGTGACTGTCATGTGTGATAATTATTATTACTGTACACCTGCTCCTCCACACTAATTAACTTTGGATATGCAAATCAGCCCTATTGCATCATGGCCCCTCTCTCCTCCCCTACAGATAAGAGGATGTTCAGCTGCTGGATTTAATTAGGATAATGAACGGTCGGACCACTGAGAGAGAAAGAGAGAGGGAGAGAGAGGAGGAGGGGGGAAAGAGATAGAGGAAAAGAGAGATAGAGAGAGAGCAAGAAAAAGAGAGAAAGAGGGGTACACCAATAAAACTGGAGAGGTACAATGGGATTTTAAGACAGAAAAAGGAGAAAAGAAGAAATACGTCAAGGGAGAGGCAGAATTAGACAAAAACAAAGAAACCAGTATGGGGTGGGTAAATAAGGGAATTTTGAAAGAGAGAGAAAAGGAAGTAAAGTAGACGAAGAACACAACAAGAGTGATTTTGAGTGGGGGGAGGAGGCAAGCCAATGCAGAAAAAATGAGCTGATGCTTAAATAGACGAAAACACTGGCAAAACACTCACTTATTAAAGATCATTACATATGCGCCTATATTCAACTCATACCAATATGTAGGCATTCCATAAGCCTGCATGTGTGATGGCTTCCATGTCCCCTGGTATGTTATGGTTATATTTCTCAGTAGTGAAGTGCGCTTCATGCCAACAGAGCCCTATGATGGGCTGGATTGATGAGGTGTCGAGTGGAGGAGGGGGAGGAGGCAGGGAAAAGGCCTGCAGAGGAGACAGCAGGTGTTCTGACAAGGACAACAGCCCTCACGCCTCCATGCCAAAGCTCGGTACCCTTCAGTGGAGAGGGGTCCACTCACAGCTCCACAGCCCCCTCCACAGGCCTCTAGGAAAGGGCTAACATCGTACAGGACAAAGGCCTTCTCCATTTAGGCTGGCACTAAACAACACAAGCGTACTCAGCATGGCTCTAGATCTCCCTGTCATCATAAACATCTAGGCTTATTAATAAGTTGCTTATCTTAAGACTTAAAATTTAGATTCTGTATCTACTGTAACTTCTGTTTATTATTTAGTTATGACTACCCTAATGTGAGAGTTATGAAAGTTATGTGACATTTGCAGCTTAAACACTTAAGCTGTAGTTATTATTAAGTTAATGCTCCTAAGCATAATACAGATTATTCTATTATAACTAATTGTGATATATGCTCTATAATGAAACTAGTATGTAAGAAATGCAGGTATGAAAGTGAGGAATAGGAAACTGCATCTATGGAGTTTAAGGGGTTAACTCACAGTGTCACCATTAGAGTGTTTTATGGCTAACTCAGCTGATGAATGGAGAAGTCTTGCATGGTGAAGTATGCATGGCAATGCACAGAAGGTTAGTGTGGCTGGCGTTGAGTTAAGAGACCTGGTGCTCAGACTAATTGATCTGTCAACACCAGGCCTGGAAATATCCCTATCTCTATAAGTAGGCAGAGAGGCTGGGCCAGAGAAAAAGAGGAGGGAGAGATGAAGGGATAAGAACAGCGAGGGGAAAAAATGGGGGAAACATTTTTCATCAGAAGTTCAAGAAGACATGCATCTTGAAAGTGCTTGTCCAAAACCTGATCAGTTATCATCATTTCTTCCACAACACTGAGCAGTATAGAAGCATAGCATAATAATATAAATGTTATAATCCACCTCAGAAATAATTGTTAATAAGTAATACACATAATTCCTCAAGCTAGCAAGGACTCCTGTCATGTAATGCTACCAACGCTGGAAGGGTGAAGGCTTGTACAATATTCCACCAAGTTATGTAAAGCCAGCCACTACATCTTTTTACAAAGTAATGCTTGGACAGCTCTGCTTGCTTAGAGGATAATGGTAACTCTCAGTTCTGTTTTATTAACAAAAAAAACCTTCTGTTGCTTTTGCTCATGCATGTCCAAAGGAGGGATGGGGTTGGGAGAGAGGGAGGCCAACCATGGTCTCTTGGATTCCTAACCACGGATGGCTGTGGCATTCTCACAATCTTCCAGTAATAGAGCCAGGAGCTTGTAATATCAGTATTAAATCATTCTGCATCACATCTTATGAAGAGAATGTGTAATTAGAACAGATTTTTTTTTTATTGTTGTTAAATCTCAGCTCACTGCTTATGTTAAATAACATAAAACACACCAGTAGTTTGACAGCATCATTGTAAGTAAGAATCTGTTTTTATTGCCTTACCTGGTACAAATGTTAAATAAGTATTGTACTATCATAGAGTTCATACACAATGAAATGGTCATCTAAGATAAAGCTTTAATAATCACCTGAGGAAAAATAAGGTTTAGAAACTGTAGTTTAGAAACTTGTTCTAAACACAGTTAGATCAGCTTCAGACATTTTTGTGTTTTCTCTGCTCTGACATACCTTGCTGGGCAAGACTTGATAATTACATAAGTTGAATCAGATGTGTTAGAGCAGGAAACCTCCAGGTCTGGGGTTGAAAGCCACTGACCAAAAAGGAAAATCAGTCAAAATGCCTCCATATGGAATTGAGTGGCTTGATTATGTGTATCTAGATCCAGAGGAGAAATGGAAATGACTGCCCTGTAATTAAAATATTTTGCCTTCCTTAACTGAGAGAAAGTTCTTAGCCAGTGTTTGGGCAGAAACAGAATAGAATATACAAATATTTGATTGTGCATAATCAATATATCAGCATAACCTTTGCAAATTCACCCTCTCTTTGTTGATTGTGCCTATAGACTGCATAATTGCCTCTGTCAATTATGAAACCAAATAAAACCAAACCAAAAAATAGTCCAAATATAATGTTAATAAATCTTTTTAACTAGACAATAAAGCTTTTTTATTTTTAAACAAATCAGACTTGTGTATAGCTACTCAGTCATGGAAACCCATGGCATATAACTCCATGAGTTTGTATGGCTTATGACCTCATGGCTAAGCTGTTGCTGGAGTCTAGCCCCCTTTAACTGTTAGATCCATTTCATGGAATAACTAGGTAATACACACATTTTCTGGAAAAGAAGAAACATTTTGTAAAATGCAATTAAAATATAAATCTGCAATATCTAAATACTCTTTTGATCTTTATTCAACTATAAAAGCACAAAGAAAAAGCTTTAAAAGTGTTGGCTGACCAACCTGATTGTATCCGAAATATAAATACATTTTTTATTTGATGTCTGCAACATACTCAAAAAGTGAACAGTTATAGAAGATTTAAGTTACACCATTTTTAAGTATTTCCCAATAAGCAGGTGAGCTGGTAACATGATTGCATCATGATTGGGTATAAAAGGAGCATCCATCAAAGGCTCAGTCTCTGGAAGCAAAGATGGGTCAAGGCTTACCTTGACAGATTGAGAGGAGTGTCAGCCAGTTCAAAAAGAATATTTCTCAACTGAGGATTGTATAGAATTTCACCATCTACAGGACATAATATGTGTAGGGCCAGCCCAAAAATCGCTGCTGAATGTGTGTGACCTTCAAACCGTTAGAAGGCACTGAATGAGAAACTGCATTCTACTGTGATAAATATAGCCACATGTACTATTACATGTACAGTACTATTGTCACTAAACATTGACCACCATCAAGAAATGCAACCTGGAACTCTCTTACACAAAGAAAAAGCCAAACCTACAAATTGGGTTTGTAGTAACTGCTTATAGCCTTTTGGTTTGAAATGTTCTGCCATGATTTAATTCCTCATGAAATCATGTTTGTTTTTAAACTCATCAAGCATTGTAGTAATTTTTTTTTTATTTCAGTATTAAGTTGATAGGAAATAATAGGGCTTAAATAAATTCTTAAATTCCTTAACTACCAACAGAAACGTATGGAATCAGTACTTTTTTCTTGCGGTATCTAGGTTGAAATAACTACATTAGCTCTCCCATTGCTTAGACTAGATTAATCACCAGCATAATTAGGAAGGAATCACTTCAGAAATGCTACATTACAAGGTAAAATATATGTTAATATTTCAGTATTATGATTTTTCAAATGAAACGTGGGACTTTTATGAGCTTTAGACATTAGCATTTCATCTAGAATGTCTAAATATGTGTGTGTGTGATGCCATTAACTTAGCACTATCATACTACCAGAATCTTAAAGGGGTGCTGGCAGAGATTAGCGTTATTGTAAAAATGTTTTTTCAGTGTACCATTGGTATCCAGACATGAGCTTGAGCTGCATGTAACTTCACTTTTCCAAATGAAAGGGCCATAATGGGATCTTTGGAATGATGTCATTAAAGAAAAGCATTTAGTACCAAGAATCATTCAAAAACCTTCATTTTAAGAGTATTCTGCCCTCTACAACTAGCCAGCAAGTGTGTATCTTTTGGAATATCCCTCTTGCTCAGCTTCCTGCTCTACATACCATTTCATCAGCTGTGAAACATATAATCTGTGCAACTTTTGCAAATGCTTTTGGGAATCAATTGGAGAACTTCATTTGAACTGTTAAAAAGCCCCATGACTCTCCACACTTTAAACACTTTTCTCATTCAGCTGTATTGTTTAAGCTAAAGGTTATTATATTACATGACTCCATAGTTTTTTTTAATGCCTTAAATAATTCTTCTGCAATTAACAATGTCAATGAAGTATTCCTCACATAGTTACTTCAGGGACAGAGAACAAAGCATTGTACAACCCCAAATCAGAAAAAGTTGGGACAGTATGGAAAATGCAAATAAAAAAAGAAAGTAGTGATTTCTAAATTTACTTTGAATTGTATTTCATTGCAGACAATATGAACACAAAATATCTCATGTTTTGTCTGGTCAGCTTCATTTCATTTGTAAATATACATCATTTCCTGTCATTCAGACCTGCAAGACATTCCAAAACAAGTTGGGACAGTAAAGCTTTTACCACTTTGTAATGTTGCCATTCTTTTTCACAACACTTAAAAGATGTTTAGGGACTGATGAAATGTTTCAGGTGTAATTTTGTCCCATTCTTCCTACAAACAAGTCTTAAGGTGAGCAACAGTATAGTGTCTTCATTGTTGCATTTTGCACATCCAAATGCACCACACATTCTCTATTGGAGACAGGTCGGGACTGCAGGCAGGCCAGTCAAGTACCAGTACCCTCTTCTTCCACAGCCAGGACTTTGTAATGTGTGCAGAATGTGGTTATGCACTGTCTTGTATAAATATGCATGGGTGTCCCTGGAAAAGATGTCTTCTTGAAGGCAGCATATTGTGATCCAAAATCTCTATGTACTTATTAGCATTAATGGTGCCATCACAGAAGTGCAAGTTACCTTTGCCAAGGGCACTGACACCACCCCATACCATGACAGACCCTGGCTTTTGGAATTGTTGCTGGTAACAGTCTGGATGATCCTTTTCTTCTTTGGTCTGGAGCACACAGTGTCCATTTCTCCCAAAAAATACCTGAAATACAGATTCATCTGACCACTATAAAACAAACCAGTATACGTTTCCACTGTGTGATGGTCCATTCCAGATGCCTCCAAGCCCAGAGAAGTCGCCTGTGCTTCTGGACACTGTTAACATAGGGGTTCCTTTTGATACAGTACAGTTTTAACTGCCATTTGTGGATGTAACTACGTATTGTGGTACTTGTCAAAGGTTTGCCAAAGTAGTCCTGAACCCCTGTGGTGATATCGCTTATAGATGAATGACAATTCTTGATGCAGTGCCACCTGAGGGATTGAAGATCAAGGTTGTTCAGCTTAGGCTTGCGCCCTTGTCCTTTACGCACTGAAATTCCTGCAGATTCCTTTAATCTTTTAATTATGTTATGCACTGTTGAAGGTGAAATATCCAAATCTCTTTCTATCTTTCTTTGAGGAACATTAAACATTTCAATAATTTTCTCACGTATTTGTTGGCAACTGACGATCCTCGGCCCAAGAACTAGACCTTTCTTGGATGCTGCTTTTGTACCAAATCATAATTACAATCACCTGTTGACATCACCTGTTTCAA
>JBBPDA010000145.1:21392515-21408031 GCA_037974385.1 Arnoldichthys spilopterus
TGAAATCTCTGCCAAAAGTTGTGGTTTGGGCGGGGTGGGCCCCCCCCCCCCCCCCCCCCCCACAGAGTATTTTAAGCTAGTTCGTTAGCTAAAATAGATCAGTCTATGGTGAATCTTTATGCTTGAAGTGACTAAATGGCTTATCCTTATATTTTTTTTAAAGGTTCTATGGTGAGCAACATTTTAATCAGGGATTGGGATTAACATGTAGCTTCCAGTCGCAGTCACTACTCAGCCATTATTTTCATCAGGCAAAGTCTTGTGTTAATAATATGTTATAGCACAACTTCTTCATAACATTAACACAACTGAAAGGTAATGTGAAGAACATTGACTATAGTTATTTCATTACAACGGCACCTGTCATGGGGGTGTGATGTATAAGGCAGCAAGTGTTGGAAGCAAAAAATGACTGTAAAAATGAGTGTAAAGACTTTGACAACTTTTGTCTTACTTTGATGGCTAGACGAGTCAGGGAATCTCCAAAACGGCAGGTCTTGTGGAGTGTTCCACCTTTGCTGTACAAAGTGATTCAAGGAAGGACAATTGGGGAATCGGCGAAAGAGTCATGGGCAACCACAGAAGAGCTTCTATTGCACAAAATGTTAATGCTGACTATGATTGAAAGGCAGAGCTGTTTCGGACCCACGAGGGTGACAAGTTCAATATTAGGCGGCATGTGTTTTTAATATTATGGTTGATCGGTGTATACTGGCGAATTCTGATCTGAAATGACAGGATAGCAAGCTGACCATTTCATATTTCTTTCAGACTGATTTTTTTTTTCAAAAAAGATACATTGATAAAGGCCAGTAAAATTTTGTTTCTATATATGCCTGGCCCTTTCTTCAGCCATAAGAGTACAAATGTTCAGAAATTTCCCATTTTCTTCCATTCAACTAAGCAGGAAGTTTTCTCCCACGAAGAACGTGTCCGTGCCTCCGATGATGCGTTACGCTCGTTCTAAATCTGGTCTTCTAATCTGATTGGTGTAAACACGATACCTGCTTTCCATTCAGCCTATGGAGTTTCATGTTTTACAGACATGGTCCACCTCTAGACTGCAATGATTGGCAGTTGAAAAAATAACGGCCGCCTCTCCACGCTCGCGGTTGGTTGCGGTTTGTTTACAAACCACTCCGCGGTAGTGGCTAACTTCAGAGACTTTAGGGAAGTTAAACATCGTCCAGTGTTTAGCTGCCCAACACACATCCAGATTATTCTCAGGATTTCGTCGGCTCCTAGGCATATAGGGGGTTGGCTGGACAATCCGGTGTACTCATACATTCGCAGGTTGAGGTGGTTTAACGTAGACGTTTAATTCAAAGACAATTAGCCTAGCTACCTACCGATAGCAAATTTAGCTAGCTGTCCCTAACAAAAATTGTTTCGGTTTTGCTTCTTGTTCAGCTATGATTTGTATGTCGAGTCTTAGTTAAAAAATTATATAGTCATTTTAAACACATTATAGTATTAAGTACTACCTAACAGAGTTATCAATATTTTAATTATTTTTTCCAGCAATTCCGCATTAATCTGGGGAGCTAAGTGCGAATGGCTCCTAAGAAAAAGCACTGTGCCCTTCCCGACGGCTGGATTTTGACAGACACCGAAAAGAAGAAGTGGCGTCTTGGCGAAATCATTGGTAAAGGCGGATTCGGAGTGATTTATCTAGGTAATATACCTAATATTAACCAGTTTTTGTGTATGTGATTTGAGAATTATGTATATCCGCTATAAACAAGTTTTCCGGAGTACTGGCTCCCACCTAACATCCGATTAAGAGACAACTTTAATCATCGGATAACATTTTAATCAGTGTTATTATATTGTACCTGTTGATTTTTATGTCTCCAGTGGCTCTACAAGGTTTACCTAAAATTAAGGTGATGGGACAGGTGCAAGGCCATTGAAATACTTCCCTAATATGTAACAAGTAGTACAGCTCATAACCCATTGTAGACTAGGCTTGTTGATTCTGGAAATCTCAGTCTCTATGTGGTGCAGTGTTTGGTAATGGCTTGCACAGTCCTCATAAGGACAGGGAGGGTTCCTCATTCTCTTTATCTCCTTGGCCGCAGCTTCAGATTGTGTGGATGCACCAGTACAAGAGGATACTGATTATGTGATTAAAGTTGTAAGTAGTATTGAGCTATTTGGTCTTTCTTGAGAAATTGTACTAACATTGTACTGTATATTTAAGATGATCTGTGCTAGATACACTGTGGGGCTAATTTAGTAATCATTAGGGCAAAAATATACCTGTAGCTATCAGCATAGTTTAAGTAGTCTTTATCCACAATGTATTCTGTTACCTATATTAAGCTATGAGAATTTACTTCACCTTCTGTCACAGATTCTTTTTTAAGTCACAGTATGTTACTTTAAATAATTTACTTATAATGACTACGCATTATTTTCAGGAATTTCTTGAAAATGGACCTCTGTTCTCAGAGCTGAAATTTTATCAAAGAGCAGCAAAACTGCATAATAGTAAGTACCAGAACGTTTGCTATTCTATTCCACTACTTTTGATACAGCTGTGATTTTACTGTGTATTGAGTTTTCCTGGCATTTCCACAAGTTTACGAAACTTAAGACAGTTTTATTATAGACAATCCAGAAACTATGCAGCCGTAGTTTTTGCTGTAGTGTAATGGCAGAAAGAAGAAATGCACTCTTGTGAGTGGTTTTAAATGAAAGTGCTGCAGACCACTTGTCTTCATCTGAGCATTCTCACACTTGGAGTACATACCACTGATGAAGAGGCTGTGGATGTAAATTAGTATGGCTGGACAAATTAATAAGCCAAAGCAAACATGCACCTCTGCGGTCGTTACTGCAATCCCAGCTTGTTTTAGTTCTAATTCAGAGAGAGTGACCAAATTGCAGATAAAGATGCTGCTTTCTCCAAAGGGCCCTCTTGCCACCTGTCAGTCTGGTGCATTGCCAGTCAGGACAGATTTCCCTCACGGCTAGATAGGAGTTTGTGTGTGCACTTGTGTGTGTATCACACTCTCTATGTGAAACAGAATGACTTTTCACATCTATTAATGCTTGTTGATCATTTACTTCTATATTTTAGTCAACAAATGGAAGAAAGAGAAAAAGCTTGATTTTCTGGGCATTCCGACATACTGGGGCTCTGGACTCGCGGAATATAATGGAACAAGGTATAATTCAGTTTGTTTTTACTATACTATGGTAATATCCATATGAATTGATCTACTTTTATTCGCTCTTTAGCAAAGTAGTGTTATAAGCCTTGTTTTGGAACAGATACAGGTTCATGGTAATGGACCGGCTGGATACCGACCTGCAGAAGGTAATAGTGGAAAATGGCGGACAGTTGAGGAAGCAGACAGTGTTGCAGTTGGGTTGCTTCATGGTAAGTCATCATCAGTTCCTGGGATTTATCAGGGCCAGGTGCAAGACAAGATTGTTTTATGTACTTTCAGAGCATTGTTTATATTTAGTATGCCTGTTTAACTGGGTGGAGAACATAGTTTAAGTATAGTTCTTTATTAATTTTAGACATTAGGAGCAACAAAACTGTTATGGAGTTTCATTTGAATGGATCATGTTTTGTGTTTTATGTTTTGATTGTTTTGTTAACCTGTTTTTGTCCTTGCTAGCAAAATGTGAAACTGCTAAAACTAACCATGAACCTATGCAACTTGACAAAAAATCTTTCTGAAAGTACAATTTTAACATACACACAATGCTACTTTGAGCTTCTTGCTAGGTCTAGGTAATTTTGAGAAAATATCTAATTGCATTTTTGTTGTGACAGTGATGTTAATTGTAATTATTCAGGTGTTTGTTCTTCTTGGCACAATTTTTTTTCTCGCTTGAACACTAATGTAGTTGTGGCAACACATTATGTGGGTGTTTAGTTGCTTCTGATTGGTTTAACTCCTATATATGGTCAGTGTACAAGCTTTATGTTTTTAGATTATATTTTATTGCTTAAAATTTGCAGGCTACAATTTAAATTTGCAGCTCTTGTGATTTGACTCTTTTAAATTGGAATTTTGATTAAAAAAGTGATTAATATTTCAGCCCTACTTGAAACTATTAACATTATCATTATAGAATAAAATAATCTTGAAGATGACCTATTGAAGAGCCCTTGAGCCCAGAGTTGATACTGTTAGCATACAAGCCTTCTGTCTGCAGTCATTATGGAGGGTCGTTATAAGCTGGTTAAATTATTCATCTGTTAACCTTAGCCTCTGTCACTTTGCCCTCAACAGCTGGACGTGCTGGAATATATTCATGGCAACGAATATGTCCATGCTGACATTAAGGCTGCCAATCTCTTACTAGGCCACAGGGACCCAGGCAAGGTTTGTCTGTTCTTGTTTATATCAGCTTGTCCAATATCAACATGTATCTCATAAAGAATATACTGCATATATGTAAAGTGCTGCAGTAAACATTTAGTGGTTATACATTTAAATTAATTAAATAATGCATTTGTTTAATGCTTGTGTTTTCTGTGTGAAGTGACGTGAAAGTGACTATTTGTCATTGTGAATGCACTGAAGCAGCACAACAAAATGTGACCTCTGCATTTAACCCATCACACGTGCACTAGTGGAGCAGCGGGCAGCTATCAACAGCGCCCAGGGGAGCAGTGTAGCAGGACGGTACCTTGCTCAAGGGTACCACAAAGGTGCCCAAATTGGGACTTGAACCTGCGACCTTCAGTTCACAAGGGCAAGGTCCTAACCACTAGGCCAATATTTGAACTAGATGTTCACTTATTGACTGTTACCCCTCCTTTAACAGGGTTAATTGTCAAAAGATAAATCGATTATGAGATAATGTTATTCACTTCACCTGTGGTTTTAATGTTGTGGTAGTTGGTGTATGCTTGAGAAGAGCTTGGATTGGCTATTATTACTTTATCTTCCACAGGTGTACTTGGCTGACTATGGTCTGTCATACAGATACTGTCCGAATGGAGAGCATAAAGAGTACAAAGAGAACCCAAAGAAAGGACACAATGGCACTATTGAGTATACAAGCATTGATGCACACAAAGGCGTAGGTAAAGCTGAATTCATGCTTTCATTCATTCATGCTGAGACTGCACTGTGAGGGTTGAATGAATTACTCACAATTATCTATAAATGTCCTTAACTGCGTAAATTGACTCGGCTTTCCGTATGAGGATGTCCATTAAAGGAAGACTTAGATTTGTGTTCTGCCGTAGTATGTGATGTGTTCAGTTTTTCCTATAGCAAGGCCAGTCTATATAGATTCCACCCAGCATATCATGTTCTTAACTCTAGGTCAAGATATTGGAAACACATTACCTTGTAAATTGCATACAGTCTTTTTATTGGATATTGATTGGCTTGTCCATGTCTACCTGGCCAGACTTAATTCAACAATTCCCTAAATAGTTGAAGTCATAACCTGCATCTTGTATGCATTAACCATTAATTAAAGCTTTGATGTTTTGTTAGACTGGGACTCAAAGCCAATATCTTTGTCTGCAAAATAGTGCAGGCATTAGAGAGGTTCAATAGTAATCTATCCTAGGGTAAAGCTTGCTAATAGCCATGTTTCTGTTGCTTCAATTTTTTCAGGATATGAAGAGCAAGTTAGGATGTTTAGTCAGCAATAAACCACTGTCAGTTTAATTATCTTTAATGGGCGGAGATGCATTATATGGTCCAGAATATCTCCAAACACTGGCAATAGAATAAGCTGTAGTAAAGCGTTCCAAGACTTTATATATGACTCTGTCATTGGATGTCACAGGATGCTACAAGTCAGTTTGTGAAATGCTGGCTCTGCTACATCTGCCCTTGTCAAATATATGTAAATGCTAATATTTTTTTTAAAGGACTTATCTAGGAGCAACAAAATGCAATGCTGATGCATGTAGCACTAAAAATCACCTCTCCCCTGTTGCATAATTTTTAAACTCTTTCTGGAAGCAACAGGAACTGTGCTTAATGCTTCATGCAATGGGTATACTACAGCATACAAAGACAACTCTATGCAACTCAACTATATAACAACAGTTTGGAGATGGCCCTTATTACTTTAAGTGACCAAAGTACAAAGAAAATATTTCCACTGTTTTCACTGACCGACTTAAATATATTTTGTAAATATTAACAAATTTAGAATTTGATGCCTGTAATAGGCGTGTTTACCACTGTTACATCACCTTTTATTTTAATTACACTTTTTAATTGTTTAGGAACTGAAGAGACTAACTGTTGCGTTTTTGCAAGCGGAAATTTTGCCCATTCCTACTTAAAACAACACTTCAGCTGCTCAACAGTTGGAGATCAACAGTGCCTGATTCTCCTCTTAATGATGCACTATACATTTTCAACAGGAGACATATCTGGATTTTTAATTGTTTGTTAAGCACACATATTCTGAGTCTACAATGCCACGCTGTTGTAGTGCAATCACATTTAGGCATGGAATTTTCTTGCTGAAATAACCATGAACATTTCAGGAAAATTCACCAAGTCACCCATGCTGTGGGCACTGATGTACCCCTATATTATGACAGATGTTGGATTTTGCACAATTCACTGAATTCTTTATGGTCCATTTTGTCTTTGGCACCGAGAACTTGATGTCCGTTTTTCCAGAAAACAAGCTGTAATGTTAACTCCTCTGAGTTCACCTTAGCACACTTTCCCTCTACTTTTCAGTCTACCTGAAATGAGCGTCAGTCCAGATAAGTTTGAGTCAATAAACTTGAGTTTCTGTATAGATTTGATGTGCAGCTTTCTCTTTGCATAATTGTGTTTCAGGTTTCCTTTCTAGATGCATCAGGACCCCCCAAAATCCATGTTACTCTATGTATTACATTAGTATGATGGTTTCCCATACATTGCCTTCTGAGGGCTTGGTTCCACACACCCAGCTATGGCTTTTGGCCTTGCCCCATGCAGACAGTTGTTTCTCCAGATGTCATGAATCTTTTTACATTATTGTGTACTGTAGAGGGTGAAAGACCTACAGTGGTGAAAGTTTGTGAACCATTTAGAATCTTTTAGATTTCTTGTATAAATATGACCTAAAACAGGTTTTCATAAGTTCCAGAAACCGAGAACCCAATAAAACAAATTAGATAAAAAATACTTTATTTATTTTTTCCTACTTTTAGGACTTGTCTGGTGACCTGATTATGTTTTAGGTCATGTTTTGCAGAAAGTATAGGACATTCTGAAAGGTCAACAAGCTTTCAAGCACGTCTATGGCTGTCATGCAGTGTTCTTTTTGACAAGATTAGGAATTCTCTCAAAATGTTTGGCCCAAAGTGGTGAGCCATGACCCATCTTAAAAACTAAGCCTTTAGTAAATGCTCTTTTTATACCCAGCCATCTGCTTATTGTGTAATGTTTAAAAACAGTGTAACATTCATGTTCTCCAGAGATGGGTTTTGTTGAAATTATAGTATACATCCAAACATTGTCCATATTTTTAAACCTTTTTAGAGCTACTTGGATGGTGGAGATGGCATAAATTGCAACATAACTATATGAAATATTGAGTACAAAGTATACTTGTTCAGAAACAAGACATTCTTGATCCCATGTAGTTATGGTGTTGACGTAGAAAACATGACTTCTGATAAGTATTAAAGTAAATCACACTGAGGTTCAGACAAAGGTCTGTCCTCATGTTCTTACTGCAGTTAACTTACTCATGTGCAGGGTTTTACATATGGTCCTCATTCTATCTTCCTGCTCCTTAGACGTATAGGCAGCTACTGTGCATAAATCTTCCTGCATAAGGCAGTGTTTTATAGTCTTGGGTCATGATAACATAAGAGCATGTATTAAGTAATGAGAGCAGGAGAAGAATGCCTACGCACTGACACAGGTTCACTCACTATCCTCATCTCAGAGTCATTTAGAAGTACCACTGTCATGGCTATCTGCAAGCAGAACCAATGCCACAATAGTGGACGTCTACTCGTCTGGGCTGTGGAAGCTGACAGCTGTTGTGTAGGTCGTTAGCATCGAGTCGCCCCCGTAGATGAATGCAGATTGTGGAGTATTCCTTCCCTTGTGGCCCTTGGCACCCCATGTAGATGTTGATGTGTTACCATGGTGAGGAGCACGGAGACAGGCACTCTGCTTCCCGCTGAACTCTGTGCTAAAGGCCTAATTATCACCTGTAGGGTTGAAGAGAAATGGCTGAAATTCAGAAGGAGAGGTTCAAGAGTTTGACACAGCACTTTAGGTAATTTGAATAACAATGGGCCATAATTATGAACAACAGCCTCACATTGATGGAAGGTGTTGTGTCTGGCCTGGATTGTGTCGTTCTTGTGGATCCTCATTTTAAAACTGAATCAGTGTCAGACCTGCCCAGTCAGCCCCCTTTGCTTCTTACGAAGGCATATAAAGTGCTAATAGTGTAAGTGCTGTATTTTATGCACTTAAGGCTAATATCTCAGTGCTAAGGCCCACATGGTTGACAAAGAAGACGCACTGTATTTGTTACTAATGATGTTTTTTATCCAAGGTCAGTGCTTTGTATCAAGACTTTTGAGGTAAAACTAATTTTGTTTGTTAAATTACAGTGTTATAGGGGAGAAAACTATAAATGCATGGCCTGTTGGGCCTGGCTGTGAGATTGGCTAACGGGCAAGAGCGCCTAATGGGCATAGCGAGATCAATGGCAACCATGGATTTAGGCTGAGATTTTCCCCTTTGATGAATGCAGTCAATAGGTAATTTCTCAGGAGATGGACTGCAGTTACAGTATTGAGTTGATAAACTCTCGAGGCACGAACAGACTGTGTGCTTTAATTTACCCTTATTGATGAAATCAAGGTAGAATTTCTCATGACGTGACCTGCTTAATGTGATATTAACTCACACATTTGACCAACACAGGTGTAATAATCAACTAACAAGTATAAAGAACAATAATTTACTTAGATTTACACAGCATAATGTTTATCATAATAATGCCACCCTGAATCTTTCCAAAACACAAATGCAGTTTTCAAATATTTGTTAAGGTGATGCACTTAGAATTCTTACAGGTCAAACTGGGGGCTGGAGTAAGACTGTAACACTCTGCTCGTTGGGTAACATTTTAGTGGAGGTCTGCGCAGTGTTGCAGTGTAGTCACAGTGTTGTTGTTACCAATGAAGCTATGATAAATGGCAGTAAAATGTGTCCTCTGTTCCTACAAAACAATGTTTTTTGATATTTTTGCTCTGGTTAAATGTCAGCCTCAGCTTCAGTTAATGCACATTCTATGTGTCTTTTCAGCATCATAAGTGATTGCATTAATTCCACAAGTTATGTAGCATGGTCAAGCAAATAAGCTGTTGCCTGATTTAAGAGATTATGGCTGAAAGATAGAGAGGCTGATCTTTTCTGGAGGCGGAAGGTAGGAGAAAAATGGTTGTTAAAATAATTTTTCTGTGCGTGTATGTGAAGAAGTGTGTTTACACTAGATGGCAGTTGTGTAATGTGCTACAGCTGAGGTTGGGGTGTAAGATGTCCTATGCACACTACGCATACACGCTGATCTCTGGGTCTCCTCTTATGGCCAGCACAGACCCCACGGAATCCAGTAACATGTGGGAACAATTTGGCCTCAGACATTTATTTCTTTGTTTTACTGCCTGGCTCTCTGGCGGAGAAAGTGTCGGGCCGGGCCATGGGCTGTCTGGATCATGTCAGAGGCCGTGAGTATCGAGTTCCTGAGACGAGCCGCCAGGCCAGACGAGTCAGTGAGGGGGGTGGGGGGTGCAGGACAGAGAAGGAGAGAGAGAAAGAGGGCGGTGTTAGAGGTGTGTGTGGGGTAAGTGGGCAGGGGGGAGGAAACTGACCCCCTCTTTCAACTGGCAGCCTCTCTCAGAAGGGCCCTGTTTGTCTATGAGACAGGCCAGAGCACCAGCTGAAAAAACAAAACACTCCTCTCCATCAGTATTCCCCTCTCTGTCTTTTTCATAAGGGCATATTTCAGTGGCCAATGGACAGGCCATTTAATCAAAAGATTCTTTTTAACTCTCTTTCCTGCCAGGTATTCATCTCTCGGTTATTCTCCTTATCCCCCCCCCTCTTTTATTTATCTCCTTACCCTTTCCCTCCTTGCTCTTCTCCACTCTATATCCTTTTGCAGCCCCGTCCAGACGAGGGGACCTGGAGGTGCTGGGATACTGCCTGCTCCATTGGCAATGCGGAACTCTGCCCTGGCTCTCAGTGCTCAGGAATCCAGCACAGGTCCAGGAGGCCAAGGCCAAGTACGCAACCTCACCCTCCCCCACCACCTCCAGCCCACCACAGGCCCAGAAACAGCACTCCACTGTGTATAATGGCTGCTGATCAGAGGCTTGCAGCTGTCTGTGGTTATTCAGACCAAAGTATTCCCTGAACTGCTTTGTTAAAGTATCAAAGGTGTAGTTGGCAAAAGATATGGAAGACTTTATTGCCTGGAAAATGGCAGTGCCTTTTGAGGCATAACTTTTGAGACACACTTTATGTTTGGGTGAATAGAACAGAAAGATATAGGGTTGGATTTCCACTCTTTGGCTAAACCTATTCAGCAATAGAGAAGCCCTAGTGACAGACCAGTTCATTCTGTGAGTAGGCCTGGGCTACAAGTAAGGGGGTGGGGAAGACTAACTGTCCCATGCGATCTTATGGCTAACCACTCCCTCTTCTGGGTTGACCTTAGGCTAATTGCTGACCTGCCAGACTCAGTCATCCAAATGTCTACCTCTGGCTTCACTACAGGTAAGCGAATGTGAGTAAACAGGTGTGTGCGTATGTGTCTGTGTGGAGGCAGGCCACTTACTATGATCAACAAGGGGTAGCTGAGAGACTGAGCCACCCTGCCTCTCCTCCATCAGCAGACCATAGCAGCCCTGCATTATCTTTACCCCTTGCACAGAGCGAGAGGGCACGCATGTCTCCTGAAAAGAGGCTTTGTGATCTATGATTATGATGAGGTCCTATTCCCCCCAACCTTGAGAGGCTGGCTGCAGCTGGACCAGAGAGATAAGGCTTCCAACATGCATCAATGCCGTGCATGTGATATACATTCGGTTAGACTGCCACAGAGATGCTGCATACTGGCCTAGTGCTACAGGCAGCTTATTTATTACAGTGAAGAATGGAAAGTAACCATATTAGATTCACATTTGTGTGCATGTTTGAATAGGGAGGCTCATTCAGCGTTATGTTCTTGTCAGGGCTTCTGTGTTAGTATGATGCTTTTTTTTGTTGTTCCCTTGGAAAGGAAATGTAGTCCACTGATGCACTGGTGACAACTCCAGCTTCAGCATGTTAGGGAGCCTAAGTTCATGATGTGTCTTCAGCATGCTCTCTTGTACTGCATAGTGATCCACATCATGTGCAAATAACTCATGTACATTTCTATAAGGTATAATAGTCTTGGCCCACAAGCTTAACATACATGTATATTCTATTGCATGTTATTATTGGACCAGGTTGGTAAAGACCTAAAGAAGTGGGTGGAACCTATAAATCCATAGTGTCCTCTACAGCCTCCCTTTCTCTTCTGAACCCTTTCTCAGCAAAGATAGCCAGATTCCTGCTCAGTGTAAGAGCTCTGGGATACAAAGAAAAGCCAGATTACCAGGCCCTGAGGAAGGTGCTGTTAGAAGATGGGCCGTGGGGCCCCCTGGACCTCTCCAGGCAGAGAGCAGCGGAGACAGCCAGGCCAGCCACGAACAGGGTGAGTGTGAAACGCTTTGGCCTGCAAGTGCTCCTGCTTTAATGGGGACCAGATGAGCATGGGCTGGAGCATGTAGAGTAGTCTGTGGGCTGCGGCAGATTTATCTGTCTGGGAGAAGGCAGGAGATGCTCAGGTTTGAGAACCCTCCACTGACCTCTTCCCATGCATACTGCCTCCTACTCCTGCACTGAGCAGCACAGAATCCAACAGACGGTGCAGGCCCACTTGCTGCCAGGGAGGTAGAGTGGAGATTTACGGAGTAGTGACAGTGTCAGAGCTGTGTAAAGCTTCCAGCCTGGAGCTACAGCTCACTACAGCAACAAGAACACAAGAGAGCCATTTAATTAAAGCCCTCTTATTTATAGTAATCATATACATGTTGAAGATTGTATTTCAACTGATGTATGGGCATTGCGCATTGAACAGCTCAAAACATATCTTATCCAAATTGCTGTACTCTACCTAACTCTTTGAAATACAGAAAAAATTGTGGGAAGAAGCAATAATGGTGCATTTTTTCTCTATACGGGTAAATGAGGCAGTGAATCTTGACCGGGTGTCATAGGTTAACCTCTGATGACCCTGCCGAAGGGCTCATTGCCTGTCAAGAGGTCTGGAGTGGAGGCCTTCATTCTGTATGAATCACTTTACCACCGATCACAGCTAACTTGAACTACTGAACTCTATGAAAGCACAAGCAGACCAATTTGAAGCTATTGAATACACACATTTTACAGAGGCCAAGAGATCACCAGTTAGAATTACAGTGGATATTTTTTTGCCTCTCATTTCCATGTGGAACTGTCCAGCAGTGTGATCCACGGTTAAAAAGACGTCTCAGTGTTAAAGTTTGAGTTAAGTATTACTAAATAACGACAACATTTTGGATGTAATTTCCTGGGTTCTTACAGTATAGGTCTTGTTGCTTGATTTTGGGGCTAATTTTTGTATTAGCAGTTGCTTTGAAGGTGACCTATGGGGGGTATAAATAATTCTTATTAATAAACTTAATAATGTGCCTTGTGTTATATACTTATATATAAAACACTGTTAATACGATATGCTTAGAGAAGACCTGTTACTGTAAAAGTGACTGGGGCACTTCAGTAGAATGCCATGTTGTTTGAAATCATCTGTGAATGTCCGGTTTGGTCCTGATGCCCACATGCCTGTCTTCCTACATCTGTGGTAATCGTTCTGCAATATGTAAACTTACGGTGAATTCTTAATGCGCTTCATGTTCACATACAGTACACACTAATTATCTTTGCAAAGGAATGTATGAAACCTGTTAAAGAGGTTCTGTCTCTTTCTGACCTTGGCCAAACCTCCTGCACAGATGGAAAAGATCAGTGTCAACACTACGGGCATTAAGATTTGAATCCCTCCTTTTCTTTGTAGTAATATTTTCTCAGTGGTTTCTGTTCATCTCCTTCTGGAGGGTCAAGCTCCAGTTCCTTTGAATAAAATTTAAAACAACATCATCAATGTCACCCTCGTGCCTCAACTCTCCTGTAACAGCGTCAGGCCGAAAGAGGTATGCAGCTTCTAACGCCACTCCAACGCTCATGAAGTTTATTTTGCCTACACCTGACCTCAGCAGTGATCTGTGGCCAAATTTAGTTTGGAGTGTTGCCACCTCAGGGAGAGCACTGAGTATCATTAATCAGGAGAGGTCCTCTACTCTCAGGATCCAGGTCAGGGTGAGAGCACCGAGGAGAGAGAGCTTACAGACAAGAGCAAGGGCTCATGCGGAGTTATCAGGGTTGCAGTTTATACCCATTTCTCTGAAGTTCAGGCTTCACCTGCAATATTTCAAATCATGATTTTATGCCATTTTCCCTAAAAGTACCCAAGTTCAGGGAGATCAAGCAGACCAAAGCTGATGTCAGTGGATGAAGATGGAAACTGCACTAAAGTGAAGGCCATACCAGTCAAAGTTCGTTACAAGATCCATGGGGAATCGAACACCATAGACCAGGCAAAGGATCTTTTTTTTTTCTCCCTTTAACAAATAAAGAATTCATTTGTTACTTGTACATGACAGATAATCATAATCTGGTATGTCACATTCTTTTATTTCATTATTTGTACATAGGAACCATGGAAAGCTATATCATCAGTTAAAGAAGCTCCCAAATCTAGACCTGGAGCCAGTAACAGCGATGAAGATGAACCTTGGCTGCCAAGAGTTCCCTCCAACATTCAAGAAGGCACAAAGCAAAGACAAAAACACAAACAAGTAATGCATGTCCCTGACAAACACCAGCCCCACCACATCCAAAACTTTATGGACAACCAGTAAGCAGATACATTTGACTGTAGAAGTGTGAGACAGTGTCCGTATGGTATATGGGTCCATAGGAGGATAAATAATATAAACAAATGCATTTTTAAATTACTATGATAACCACATGAACTATTAACTCTGCCTTAGGAATTACATTACACTGTTTACTGTCTTTATCTTGGTGAAAAAGCTGACTCCAGTACGTACAGTGACGAGAACAGATGAGGCATGGCTGCCCATGAAAAAACAGAGTGACCCACAAGTTCGCCTCAGGTTCAGCCCTGACGTCAGTGACCACTGGGGAAGAAAGTGTTCATCGTGGGATGACTGCTGCACAAGACCCACTGAAGAGGAGGACTACTGGGAAGAATCTAACCAGAATCACAATCACTGGGAGGAAGTTGACTGGAATGGAACTCAGTTGAGTAGATATGCTTATGAGTACAGAGATAAGCACAAGGATATTACCAGGAATAATTTACACACAGATCATGTACACTGGAGCCTTAAAATGTATGCATCCATTGCCATTGTTGCATTCTTCATTGTGGTGTTTATTGTAACTGCTGTTTAACACTGATTTTCAAGCATCAATAACTGAATTAACTAAAGACACTGGTCAAATTGTTGCATTTCATGGTTTTTGAATGGCCATTTTCACTGTGATAGGCTGAAAGAAAAATTTTTTTTATTACTGCCTTCATTTTAATGCAGAAACATGCACAAGTCTATTAAGACAAGCATTTCAATTAAACTTTGTTTCAAACATATTGTGCCAAATTCATTGAGCATTATAAAGAGATCAGCCTTTACCTTGCTGCAATAGGGACATTCTCCAAACACAATGTTAAAGCTCTGGCGACTGGTAGGCAAACCTCTCAGCCACTGTAATGACAACAGGATAAGCTCAGTAAATTAGGAGCTATAGAGTAGAGTCAAACAAGTCGTACCCAGTTATGATAATTACTCTAATGACAATTTAGCAACATATTTGTATATAAAGGGTAATCAGAGGTTAAAATCTTTAGGATAAATCACTGCGTAATCACCTCATAGAGACAGGCCTGATGAAATGGCTGCCCACAGCGTGGGTCATTGCAGACCTGATCTGGGATAGCTGAATCCAGCCGATACGCGTAGCAGATTCCACACTCCACACTGAAGCTCTGATGCACAAATCCAGACACATCATATTTATAAGATGGTATTAGGCAGTATTTCAAGCTCAGCTGCACCACTTGCCAGAAAACGGACTGATATCTTTCCATCTCAAATTTTGATTCTTAACTGAACCTTCCATCTGAAATCTGCATCCACTTCACACCCTTTCCCCCAAGCTCTCATCCTTCTTTTCCTGCTAGCTGAGGGCTGCAATGCATGGGGGTTCATATTTGTTTCCACTGGGCGAGAAGACTCAGGTGGGCTTATCAACCCTGTATGTACTTGACCCCCACTTCACAGAATCCTCCTCCTTAGCAAGATGCCAAAGTGAGACTGGAGAGCCTTCATACATC
>JBBPDA010000145.1:21408131-21421091 GCA_037974385.1 Arnoldichthys spilopterus
ATGTACTTGACCCCCACTTCACAGAATCCTCCTCCTTAGCAAGATGCCAAAGTGAGACTGGAGAGCCTTCATACATCCCCCCCCCCCCCCATATCCCCTTTTTCTTCTCTCCTCGTCTCTACTCCCCTCCACTCCACACTGTTTGCATATTGCTTTTCAGATAATTAGAGGCTTTTTTCAAGCAATCCATTAAAAGGATGGCAGGTAAAATTTAAACATCTGGTCAAGTAAACTTTTCGCTCTTCAGAATGTTAATGACGGCCAAGCATTAATCAGTGGTGCAGACTGCAAATAAACACTGCGCCCTTTCAACCCGCCAGCCGTCACACACGCGCACACAGAAAAAAAGATAAATTGTGGATCTATGATTAAACAGCTCTTGATAGTGCTGAGGATTCAGCCACCTTTGTTATTGTAATGATCTTATCTGTAAACAACCCAATTAAAGGAAATCTGTATCCACCTCTACCGATGATAAAAAAAAAAAAAGGAAGGAAGGAAAAAAAAAATCTTGCAAACCTCAAATGTGATCGCACTGTGCAACTAATTATAAGTGGCGGTGTGTGACATGAAAATATGCAACGTACAGATTTTTCGTGGGTGGCAGGCGACGGGAATTCTATCTCCATAACATCCTTCATATTCTGTAGGACATTGCAGTCAGGGTTCCTGAGAGAAGAGGAGAAATCAGACCTACGTGCACTAATTAAACACATGCAAACAAAGATGTGGTAGCGTAATGAATACAATTCAACGATTAGCCCCCCAAAAAGGCCCACACATCACTGTCCAACCAATGTTATGGTCAAGGAATGGTTTATAGCTAATGATTCATTTAACATTGTATTACAGACATCCATTCACAGAAATAGGTTTTCCATGTGCTAAATGCCAAGAATTGATTTTTTTTTGTAGATTTTGTCCTTTCTCTTGCAGCAAGCTGCAATCAGAACAAAGAAGCCAGTAATTACAATCTCCTTACCATAAATGCATGTTAGCGTTCAGCTTATTCCTCAGGGGGGTGACCACTGCAAGACACATGCAAAAAAAAACAAAAAACAATAACTGCACTGTGGTTTGTTCACCGTAAGATACGACTAATATTTGTATATAACTGTTGTAAAAAATCAAATATATTTAGTTGTGTATCATTAACAACTACAAACAAGCAAAATAAATCACATCAATCAAGCAGAGGGTAGCAAAACAAGCCTGAGGGACTGTTCTATATGAAGGCAAGACCTGAGCTCGCCTTCTAATGTACCAAAGCAGTTTCAATTAACTGCACCTCATCTCTCATTCAGTACCTGTCACCTGATTGTAGAGCACTGACAGACAATGCACAGCCATGTCATTTCTTACCACTAATCTTTACTCGCGCTTAGAAATGCCACGGTGGAGCAGCAGCACAGCCGGGAATTTCCTACTGTGACAAACAGTCTGATGGAGAGGGAAATATTCAAATAATTCACATAAAACGTGCTCATCATGGCTGTTCCACCCTGAGAGATCAATCTGAGAGGAATGTGATAGCCGCTCCCTCTGTTTGTCATTTGTAAATGCAAAAAGCAATATTTCTGTCTGACCCCTCGCTCGGAGGGTCCACTTCTGCCACTGTCTTGACTATTGAAGTGTGGATTTAATATCAATGAATAACATTGCTAGGCAACCAACAATATGTTCTGTGTGCCATTGTTAGCCAAGCATGACCTTGGATTTAAAGAAACAATCACAGAGGCTTAAATAGTGCCAACTGACCTCAATTCCAGCAAAATCTCTCTCTGAATCTAGAAGGACATTATACTGCAAACATATTGTAGCTTGTCAGCATGTCCAATCCTATTGTAACAATCCTGTGTTAAATGTAATAAAACCTTTATGGGATGCACATTTAGGAAGCGAGGTAATTGAAAAAAAGGGGATGAATGGGGTTGATGGATATGGATTTTTCACATGTGTAATGCACAGGTAATGTAAATATGGATATAAATTTATGTTGGGTAAATTTGATGATATGAAGATACTCACCATGCTCAGCTCCAAGCAGGCAGCACTCTGGCAGCATCTTGGGGTGCCTGGGGTCAATCTCCAGTTTTATGGAGACGTTGTTTCCTGAGGACACGGAGTCAGAGCTGTAATATTGAACAGAAGTAGGAAACTACAGACAGTGAATGATTGCAGAGTTTACCAATGGCGATCCTCCTCATGGAGTCTGCTCTGGTGGGTTTTTCAGGTTCCAAGACCCAGGTTTGCTCATCTATCTCATCTAGTACTGCCCAGAACTCAGCCAAAGACTCCACAACCAGGAGAAACTGGCTGTGGATGTGAACTAGTGTGCTCTGAGAGACAGAATATTCAACATTAAAACACCACTTCACTAGTCAGAGCATATGTTCAGTTACTCATGCTTTAATGCAAAGCATTAGAACAAGAATTAGCAAGCATGGAATACCCAGACCACAGTGCCCAGACTTCAATGGTCTATAAGTGCCAAGCTGTTAATCAAAGACAGCATGAATTGTGCATCACCAAACAAAGCTAGCTAGCCAGTGTTAAAAACAGACATTAGTCATGGATTATCATCTAGCTACATCATTAAGTTAAAAAGAGGACAGTGGTCCTTCATCACAGTCAGTGCTGCAGTCAGTATTTGAAATATTAATTCACTCAATAGCACCCGCAATATATTAGGATCAAGAACTTACTGAATTTACTGTGCGCGCTTGTGTGTGTGGGATATTCCAAAAAATATTCAATTCCTGTAATTATAATGCATGTAGGGATCCTGATATCCAATATTTTCTGTGTACATATCTGCTGATGCTAATACAGATGCTGATTTATTTTAATAATGCCAGTATGATTTTGATTCTGTTTGGCATCCCTGGTTTTCCTTGACAGTATAGCGACAACAGTAACCAACAATAAAGAAACAGAAAAATGGTACTAAAGAAGATCAGGGATGCACTAGTGTGAGATTTGTAGGCCAATGTCAATATTTCTGCTGTACATATTTGCTGATGCCAATATTATTTGTTCTAGCAAATACCTGCTGTTACCGATAGGACTCCAATTTCACTGTTCATCCCAAAATGAAAGCTTATTAACGTTTACTCTTATATTCCCAGTCCTTAAGATGAAGTGTGTTAAAGTGTCGGAATCTGAAGTACTAAACACAACAGTTTGAAGAGCTTTGCTGAAACACTAGTGTGCTCACTGAAAGAACAATTCAGTCTTCACAATAAACAAATTGAACGGACACAAATGTCTGTGGCGGTTTCTCCAGATCTTTCAAGAATTTACAGATACAAATCAAAATTTTGCATGACACAAAAGTATGAAAACATTTCCCTTGCACAAATGCCAATACAGTAGGAGAATGTAGGAAAAAGTCTCCATCATCTGTCTCCAGCTGTATTTTTAACAAGATTCCCTGACTGCTTTCCATATCCATTGTTCCTTAATAAGCATCTCCTCATCTTATTCAAATTGCACAGTTTGACTAATAGACTAATCTCACTCTTGTCATTATTATTCAAAAACGTATAATTGTGCTTTGAAAAACAGAAATGTAAGTAGTATTTGGAGCACTTGACTAGCACTGGACAATTCTTCAATATGTAAGAATCTGTTGTGATGGAGCTGAAGTACATCATTGGTTTATAGTCAGTGGCTGTACAATACAGCCAACACTAAAGGCAAAGTTCCACAGTGGGTGTGTTTCTGAAGTATTTTTACTCATCCATCTGACAAAGCAGACATGGTTCCAGTTTCACCAATGCTTTAATTCACACTGGTAGTTTGAGATGTACATCTTACCTTTGACACAAAATGAGGCCTTCTGTGTGGTGCAGTTTATATATGGAACCTTTTTTCCCCAAACATGGATGAGTGAAGAGTAAACGCAACAGCTATGCAGTCAAATCACACTCCCACTTTCTACAGCATTCTAAACTATATTTAAATTTAAAATTTGACAAATTATGATTCCAGTAGCTGCAAAGCTCTTGTGCTTACAGTATGTGGAGGCTACTGTTATGATGAAACCTCATTGTAAATAAGAGATGTACAGTACTGTTGTACTGTAAAACTGAAAGAATGAAATTTTACTATAGTTTACTGTATGAACAGTAACAACAAAAAAGCTTATATTCACACTGACAGGTTTGTGTCACGAAGCTGAGATGAAGATACAGTGGATTGGACAATCTCTTGCAAGATTTTCGCCTGTGATTCACTTATGCTTCGTGACGAGTCCAGTCTGGTGTGAACTTGGTGTAATGCTGGTTTACACTTACAGTACTGGCAGTTTGTTGAGAATCTGGTTGTTGGCAATAGAACAGTTTTAGTAACATGGAAATAAGTATGATTCATGGTCCTTTTTTATAGGACATCGACAGTAGGACTACTGCAGTTTCAAACATATGGTACAGACGTAATCCAGAAATCTTGATTTCTTGTAAAAGCTTTCTAAAAACACTCCAGTCAAGAACAGCTATCAACATTAGAAGGGGAGAAGCTCTCTGAAGTCACTCCAGCTTTCCATCAGTCCATCACCAAACCACTGATTAGAACTTGAAATGAGAACCCTACTTATAATAATTCTGATTGAAAAGGGAGGAACATATCTCATACATCAGAAAACAACTGAATCCTGGCAATAGCTTTTGATCACTGAACACCACAGACAGCTCATTTATGGCTGTGCATTACAGCTTCCTATAATTCTAACTTACACAAACACACTGGGGGCTCGCCTTCCTGTGGAGCTTGCTCAGCTGTGAGGCTCAGCTAATAGTTTAAGTATAGCAGCTCATAAATCATGGTTGCTGATTGACAGGTGATGCTGGCTGGCCCTGCTTCACTCTATGCTGTCAGAGTGAGTGGGCGCAGGTTGACCATGACGATTTGCTCTGAGAGTCACGCTCCCAGCCCCCATCTTTAATCTCAGACAGCCACAATGAGCTTTGGTCTGTACACCAGATCCTCTCTATTTAAGTTCAAGACCACTGGTTTACTTTTAGCGCTGCTCAAATGGAGCGCGACCTGTTCTAAAATGAGGGATAAGGCAAACAGAGATGTCTATGTGGACAGTAAAGAAAAAACTTCTTCACATTTTAAAGCTGTTTCAATTTTATCCTATTATGCATTGTCATGCATTTACAATTTTATATATTGCACATGTAATGCAAAATTACACATACATTTGAAGTTAATATAAAAACTAATTTTTAATTTAATCAAAGTTATTAAACTGTGTGTAAAATACTTGAAAATGTGACTGCAATAAAGTATATTCCTACTGACTGTCAATTTTCAGGCTAGCAGTGACCATGTTTGAGGCATAATTCTTCCAAAGAAATATCCACTAACTTTCATGAACAAACATCATTTGATCACACAAGACAAAAACATCTTGACTTAAGTATAAAGCTAAGTGGAAGGGTAAATGTTAAATCACCCTCGTCATCAGTAGCCTCATTTCGCTCCATTGTAATGCCTCTGACCACATAATGCAGCCAATCTAGGAAGATTTCCAGGGAGAAGTATGGCTGTATTTAGGGATGTAATTTCATACATTTTTCTTTTGTCCCATAATTTGAGAATGCTGCTGTTGATTATGTCCTTGATTCTTTGATACATTTCCATATATGTTCAACTGGTGGGAGGAAAAGTGAAATACAACCCAGAAACAAATCGGAAGACATGCGTTTTTATTCAAAGATTGGCGAATTTCCCAAGAGATGAAAGCCTCTCACCCCTGTGACCACCGATAAAAGGAAAAGGATTATCTAATATATAAATAAGGGCATTAAATAAGTAGGAGGAAATAATAGCGAGACGGTGCAGTCTAACAGAAAAGAAAAACACCCGCTGTGTGCTCAGGTGAAGAAGCGAGACAGAGGCGGAACACATTAATGTGAGTGAGCTACCTCGATGTAACAGCCACCCAAGAAAAGAAAGGCATCCTGACAGAAGAGGGGAAAATGAACCAAAAATGATGGGTCACTGTGCCAGTACAGTGCACACAATTTAGCATTGCACAGGTGCAAAAACTCTGCAATTACTTTCCAATTAATGCCAGTTGTGTGATTATGGTTATGCTTTTATGTGAATATATGGTCCAAGTAAAATGTCCTTGTAATTGAATTCCTATTGGAAAGATGGCACAGACAGGCACAATGGATTCATGTTTAGTGAGGTGACAGTCTGCTCACCACACTGTTAACTATTCCAATTAAGTCTCTCTTCATAATGGTCAACAATGCATATTCATAGAACCACTTAGAGAACGAGTATGAGGTAAATAAATCAATAAAAGCTAGGAAAGAAATTAGGACTATTCTTAAACCCTTAATGGGCCCTCTAAAACCCTGGGGTAATGAGAGAGGGATAATATATGGTGCAAAAAGCAAGGCTACGCAATATATATTAAAGGTGCAGAATATTTACTTTTTCCCTGGTCTTTCCTCTTGCCACAGACACCTTTTCCATATACCTTTACACAAATGAGAAAAAGAGATAGCAGAGGAAACAATGCCCTTTTTAAAATTTGTCCTGAACAGATCTGTGGCAAAGTCAACATTTATCATTATTATATATTATGCATGTGTCTTTAAGCAGTGATACCCTCAGTTACAGGACACTTACAGGTCTACATTATGACTGTGCATATTTAGTCATGAGACCACTGATTAGGACTATGTAAAGAATTACAGGCTAGTAACTACAGCCGTTATTCTAAATTATGTAAAACCTTAATTTATTTTGTCAACTAATTAATCATAGAGTAATCACACACGATTTTAAACAGTAAACACTTCATATACATTAAATATTTAACTAAGCTAAAAAAAAAAAAAAGAATCTGCCATGCTTTTCATGTTTTAAAATTTAACTGAAAAAAGTAGAAAGTAATGACTTTACCAACTTGATTGTATATTTTAAATATAAACATTTTGAATTTGTTGCCTGCAACACACACAAAAAAAGCTGGTATAGGCAAAATAAGTGTGCAAAATGTATAGATTATTAAAGGTTACAGTTTTGAAACATTCCACAATAGACATTAAGGTGAACGGGGAAAAATTGAGGGAATCATTAGGTATAAATAAAGCATCCACCAATGGCTCAGTCCGGTGCAAGCAGAGATGGAATATTTAACTGGCAATAGCACCAAGAAAAGCTTTTCAATAGTTCAATCTCAATAGTAGGAACATTTTTCAATGCAAGATTGCAGAGAATTTAGGTCCGTCATCTATAGTACATACTATTATATAACGATTTTGAAACATCTCGGTGCTTAAGGGGAAGGTTGGAAACCACTGTTAAATGTGAATAATTTTCGAGCCCTCAGGCAACACTGCCTAAGAAACAGTCATGCTCCTGTGACTACAGCCACCTTGGCTCAAGGGTACTTCAGAAAACCATTGTCACTTAAAACACTCCATCAAGAAATGCATCAATATTACACGGAGGAAGCCATAGATCAACTCTATACAGAAACACTGGCTAGTTCTGAGAGTTCATCTCAGATGGACTGAAAGACTGCGGAAGCGTGTGCTGTGGTCAGAGGTGTTCACATTTCAGCTTGTTTTATGCACAGAGGTCTTGGTGCCGCAGATGAAAATGACTCTCTCAACTGTTATCAACAAAAGGTCCAAAAGCAAGCATCTGTGATGGTTTGGGGCTCATGGCATGGGTGTGTTTCAAGTATGTGAAAGTACAATTGACTCTGAGGCATATTTGGATTTTTGAGAGACATATGTTGCCATGAAGACGCTGCTTTTCCTTTAACATCCATGCTTTCTTCAGCAGCATAATGCCAGACCATATTCTGCATGGGCTACAACAGCATGGCTTTGTACACAGTTGTGTGTGCTAGACTGGCCTGCTGCCAGCCCAGATCTAGCTCATATTGAAAATGTATGGACAATAATGACCAAAAACTGTTGAGCAGCAGAAGTCATATCAAGCAACAATGGACAAAATTTACAGTTGCAAAAGTACAATTAGTATCTTCAGTTCCAAAATGATTTAAATGTGTTATTAAAAGGAAAGGTCATATAACACAATGGTAAATATGCCTCTGTCTCAATTTTTTTTTTTTTAAATGTGTGTTGCAGCACTCGAATTTTAGATTTGTGTATATTTTCAAAATACAGTGAAGGTGGTCAGTAAAACGAATGAAAATCTTTGTATTTCTGACAGTTAAAAAAATTGTGGTTTTTATTGTATATTGAAAAATATCCCAACTTTTCTAAAAATGTGACTGGTTCATAATATTGTGAAAAGATTTAGTGAATCTGGAAAAATCCCAGTCCATGTAGGGCAAGGCTGCAAAATACTGACAAATACAGTCATACTATTGTGATCAATGTGGGGGTTTGTGCTTAACTGACCCATCAGTGGTGGTCAGGATCTGTTTCTTGTTAAAAATGTATGCTGCATCATAAAGAGAATCAAATAATGTTGACCACAGACTAAGCGGTTTTATGTCTTGTATCAAGCAATAAGAAGCAAAAAAGTCCACTAGCAAAACTTTAACAATCAGTTTTCTCTGTCTAAAGGCTTTTAATTAAGAGATGTGATCTGAATCCATGTTCTGCATGTCAGTATTCAAATTCCCTAAGGCTTAAATTAAGCAGGATACATACCTTTAGTAACAAATTAAATTCTTCAAAAGCAAATTTCAATTCAGCTCCCCAAAAAAACTTTACAAAAGTGTATTTACAATTTGTAAACTCACGATATTAAAACCTATTAGAAAGTAATGCAAACAGGCAAGGAGCAGACTCTATAAGGCTTTGACCTTGAGTAAGCAGAAACTTGTACTAAATCAAGCAAAGTGGCAGCCAGGGCAGTTGATAGAGAACGTGTTTATTAATTAGGAACATAAAGCCTCTTTATTTTCAGTATCAATTTAGGATGTAAATGAACATTTACATATGTTTGTACTATGTAAATAATTGCTTACATGATTATGAACTGAACTCATGATACAAAACTAGAACATAAACCTATTAAAAACATCAGACCTGAACTATGCAAGAATGTCTTGAGCATATTTAGTGCAAAGCTAAAATTTGAATAAAGACACTTTAATTCAGTTAATACATTTTTATTTATTTAGTGCTTACAATTTTATTAAAATACCATTCTAATGAGCAGGAAATCCAAGTATCCAGGGAACATTACAACTGAACATGTGTTTAACAACTGTGATGCTTAGTTTATATTGTGTTTACATCAGCTTTTTAATAAAGTTAAAAATATGCTTAGCATGGATACATGATTAGACATCACAGTATGGTAGTTCACTGAAGTACCTAAATATATAAAGATGAAGAATTCTGAAAGGTGCCAAGCAAAGAAAAAGACAAATAAGTCATGGTATTTCTAAATGCTAACCTAACTCGTAGAGATCTGTTTAAATAGTGTTCAGATGCTTCAGCTTTATGATTTCTGGGAAGCCTCCATAATAACTATATATCCATGCCAAGCTGCACAATATCAGCAATGGCCAGTGAAGGTAAATAAGTAAATATAATGTTCAGTGTCTCCATAGCAGTATGGCCAAGTTTCACAGTTTTCTAGAAACACTTTGAAATGTGTATGCATTATGTAGACCTATGCATTGTGCATTATATCTGCTCTTTTTTAATGGATTTACACTGATCAGCCAACATTAAACATTAAAACCACTGACAGGTGAAGTAAATAACATTGATCATCTTGTTACAATGGCAGCTGTCAAAGAATGGTATATAGTAGGCAAAAATGGAACAGCCAGATTTTGAAGTTGATGTGATGGAAGCAGGAAAAATGGAAAAGCAAGGATCTGAGCAACTTTGACAAGTGACAAATTCTGATGTCTAGACGACTTGGTCAGAACATCTCTAAAATGGGTGCCACCAGTATGCAGTGGTTACCTACCAAAAGTAGTCACGTGATGGGCAGAATGAACAAGGCTCACTGATGCATGTGAGAAGTGAAAGGTAGCTCGTCTAAAAGGTGTTGAAACGTGCACCTTAGTCAGACATACATAACATTAGGCAAGTAGTTTTCATTTTATGGCTGATCAGGGTAATCCCAATGATATAGTATGACAATTTATAAATTAGTATAAATAATGTAAATACAACATTTAGTAGGTAATACGTTTTACATGGGAATGCTTTCCCCACCACTATTTCTCAATTTCACCTAGAAGTTAATGTGTGTATTCATGGTCAGAGGTTAGGTAGAATATTGCATAGTTCACTAATATTTGACTTTATTAACAGAACAGCATATGTATGAATAAGGCACATTCTGTGTGCACTCAAGTTTGAAGAACGATGCCCCAGGACGCTTGCTGTGTGGCTGACTGAGCTGTGTTCCTGTGGAGACACACCTGCACTGCTGTGTCTGCCACCGTAAAGAGCGCCCACCCAACCAAAGGCTCTGATCGCTACTGTATACTACAACACACACAAATGCACTATGGCCCCACAATGCCACTGTATAATTATTCCTTTAAATCGGCTTGAGAGGCAAACAGACAGACAGACCTTTCTTTTCTCAGAACAAAGGCGATGCATCAAGGCATCAGGAGCCCAGCAGGGCAGCAGCCAGCAGAAGGCTGCTCTGTGCTGAGCTAGTCTTCTCTGTCAGAGAACCATGTACAGATGCCATGCTTCAGACGCAACTGCCAGCAAAGCCTCACTCACCTTCAATACAATATATCAAAAGTTTTCAGTTCCTATTTGTCTTGAAGACTGATGACGATTAGACTTTATTCTGTCTTAAAGTCACTGTTTATGTTCCTTTCAAAATGTGTTGAATGATGCCTTTCTTAAATTAAACAATAAACTTTATTTAAGCAGTATTTCTATATTTTCCTTTGTTCATTCCAGTATGTTTAAGTGGATGCAAATGTTTTTAATGTCTGTGTAAATTTGTTATAAAATATTAATATATAATGCTAAACTTTGCTAAACTAGGGTTGCTGCAGATTTTAAACAACATAATCAAGACTTTTGTACGACCACTTAAAGAAAAACATATGATCATTTTCACAATAAAACCAACAAAAAAGCCTTTAATTTAGGCTATAAGCATGTGGTGTGTAAAGAGATGCCCATGTTTAGGTTTAATACTATTGTGAATTAGGGGGTGATTGAGAGACCTTAAAAAGTGGTGTGTGTGAGTGAGAGAGAAAGAGTGAGAGAGTGAGAATATTGCCATCAGCAAAAGAAAAAAGAAGTGTATATATAGTTGGGGGAGGAGGAAGAGAGAGTTTGGTGTGACTACAGGTGTTTAAATTATAGTTGATGACTGATGACCTGTTTTGATTTTGGATTACTGGTACATGCGCACACCAAGCCAGTTGCGAGGTTTGTGTGGACAAACAATGCTCATAAAATATGATTCTGTAAACAGGACATTTATTAAATATTTAAATGTCACGACACTATATTTAGGACTACATGCCTTTAATGCAATTAATGATCTGATCATGAAATCGAAAAGAACACTTTATAAGAAACCTGTAATCTTGGTATCAAAGTCGAAACGTTCTCTTCATGAGTAATACAAAGAAATATGAAATGCAGTAGACAATGGACTGCAGGCGTCCCAGATTACTTAGTTGTGTCTTATTAGAGGTTTCTTTCAGGCTTCTACCCATCTCCTTACTGTCCTGGCACACTTGAAGCCTCTGAGAACTGTAAATTATTTTAAGGAATACAACATCAAAGTAATCCTGCTGTACAGAACACCTTTCATCATCGACACAAACATCTCTTCAAATGCCAACCTTGAAGTAATTAGCAACGACATGTTGAGTAAAAGGAGGCCAATTATAACAATGCAGTAAAAGTCGAAGAATTTCAAAAACGAGTTAAGGCAGCGTACCTGTGGGGTCCATGAAATGGTCAATGGGACAGGGAGGTCTGCAGAGCATTCTGGAGCTTCAGCAGGGTACTGCGAAGAGCAAAAACAGGGCAATAAACTAACGGGGCCTCATTCACCAATACCTTCCAAATGTTTCCTTAAATTAGTTATTGAGAAGTGTCTTTAGAAAAGTCTAGGTCAGATTCATGACATGTCCTTCAACTGCAGTGTTCTTAAAATCACGAATCCCATTATCATGAAAACACATGTAAAAAGCCTAAAGATTATATTATTATACAGATTTTAGTGTATGCACCCTCTCGCAACATGTCCATGTGTTTAAAAAGTGTTCACTATGCACTTAGTCTGTATTCAAAATTTGCCCTGGAAGGCGTATTCCCTCCGCAGGGACTGCAAGAATTTAAAGCGTGCAGTAAGTATGTCATTGGGCAAGCAGGCCTACAGCACAGAAATACAGCTATTTTAGCCTATATATAGTATGATCACTCACTGATTATTATATAGTATGGTTACCAAGTAACAATTAATGTAAACTGATTGGTTAGTGTATTATTTATTATTTTAAGATATAATACTTTGTAAAATGATAAAAATAATTAAATTATTTAAAAAATGTAATTGTAGAAATAATGTCTAAATCATGTAATATTACACAATGGAAGAATTAAGACACATTTAATACCCAATTATTTTGCACAAACATATCAGTCTCAAAAGGGTATGTGTGATTGAGTGAGTGTAGATTATGTTCTTACCCAAGAACAAATTGCAAATAAAAAAAATCACTGATACATTTTAGAATCTTTGCAAAAAGATGTGCAAGTGAGTTCTTAAAAAGAAGGTTGATGAATGAGGCTATGCTAAACTGGACAAGGCTATGCTAAACTGGGCGGGGCTATGCTAAACTGGGTGGGGCTATGCTAAACCGGGCGGGGCTTTGCTAAACCGGGCGGGGCTATGCTAAACTGGAACGAGCTATGAAAGTAAAAGTGAAAGTGACTGTCATTGTGAACACACTCAAGCACCACAACGAAATGTGACCTCTGCATTTAACCCATCACA
>JBBPDA010000145.1:21421191-21462055 GCA_037974385.1 Arnoldichthys spilopterus
TACCTTGCTCAAGGGTACCTCAGTAGTGCCCGGGCCGGGACTCGAACCTGCGACCTTCAGGTCCCAAAGGCAGTGTCTTAACCGCTAGGCCACAAAAAAAGATCACTACAGAGGAATGTCCTGAAACTGTACAAGGACAGTAACTTTAACAATAAAGTTACCATTTCTGTGAGCAGCCATAACACCAGAAAGATGAGAAAAATACCCTTGAAAACAAATATACGTACTTGGACATCTCTTAGTGTCTGCTTTCTCAGTAACTACACTCCATATATGAAAGAACTTATTTGTATTTGTGTGCTTCGCAGAAAAACATGATGCTTTTACAGCATAATTTGTCATTCCTTCCATGATAATGTCAAATGTGGGGTAATCTATGTGTATCCCAGGCCCACATCAGCTTCCACACCTACTCATCATGACTTAATTGTGGGGTAGGGTGGGGGATGCGCTAGCTGCTGGAGGTCCTGAGTGAGGTGCCCTGCTCTGCAAGGATGAACAGATGTGAGGCACAGGGATCTCTGCTATTTTTACCCCTTAGCGGGCAGGTGGGCACAGAGGGTTTCTCATGCCCTGCTGAATCTCATCAGGACCCTGCACAGTGCCAGCAACCTGCCGCTGGCAACCCTGCCCTACCACCTATCCAAACCTGGAGTTGCCTTGGCCTTGCACTCCCTCCCTCACACGCATGCATTTGAACATTGTGGGAGCTACTGCACCTCTCGCACATCTCAATTTTCTGCTTTTGCTGAGGCCCCTGTAATCACTTTATGGAGATCACTCATGCTCTTATCTCTTCCTCTCACATCTCACCTTCTCTCCTTTAGGGGAAGTAACAATCTCAACTCTAAATCTCTGTACACAATCTTCGGGTCACAGTACATTAGCCCCACTCACCTAAACTTACCTAAATTCATCTGAATGCAAAGTTTATTCCTTTTATTACTGTTTATTAACATTAGTCTATATTTTTCTTGCAGCACACTATGAAAAACAGACCATGAAAAACCTGAACTGTTTCCTAACATTTAGCAATTTTTAAACCAAAAACTCAGCTAAACAAACACATTTATTTCAGTGATTTTGAACCTATACCTATTTTTAATCAAACTATCAAATTCATTAGATAATTCTGAGGGATTTCAGTCTATGTAGAGAATAACTAAAATCCCACTGACTCGTAAGTGAGTATTTTAACTGAGTATATTACTATCACAAAGCAATGACAATTTTAAATACATATTAGACACTATATCTGATACATCTTGATCTTGATTATTGCTATAAAGAGAACACATTTAAGGGAAAGTGTTTTAAAGTAAAGAATATTAACAGTTTGAAAGTTTAAGTGGTTCTTTGCAATGATTCATCTCCAGATTTAAAAACCTACTATATATGTTTAAGAAAACTTATGGCCATTTATTGCATCCAAAAGGGTTCTAAACAGCAACTGCCCCAAAATACAGTAACTTTCCAAATGCCTCAAAAATGTCCAACTGGTTTCTGTTGTTTGTATTGAGTCAACAAGTTCTTTTTTAAGTATAAGGAAACTAATCAAAATGGTCTATAGCAATCAAATGTTTAATACAGATGTGGCATATAAAAAAAAAACACTATTACTACTACTATTACTATTACTAAAGTACTTTAAGTGCATTAAAGAGACCAGTAAAAAAGAAGAAGTTAGCCCTTAGCTTCACCTTGGCTTTTAGCTTGACTGTAATGGCATGCTGGCGGTTAGAGGAGTCCTCTGCCTTCAGCTGAAGAGTGTGGAAGTATGTATCAATGAAGAGCAACCTGCCAAGCAGATCAATAAGTGCACACATTAATGAACAGCACGGGTCAGCTCGGAGTGTGTAGATTCATATGGTGATACTTACTAAGCATTCTCACCAGTAAGAACACAACACCATCAAAAACTTGTTTCCCTGGCTATTAGGCCCTATTCGGGTTCAGTCAACCTGAAATCAAAACTAACTTTTTAATTTTAGACCATGTGCTCTGCCATTTTAGGCATTAAAAGCCTTATCATATATGGTCAAATGGAAACATTATTGATTTAAAAAAGGCAGTGCCTACAGCTAAAGTTGATTTACTTAAACAAAACCAGAAGGAAAAGTCATATTTTCAATAATTTATTCAACAAAATACCAAACCTTAGATGCCAGGTTCAAATTAGACAGGATCCACCTGCAGGAGGTTCTAATTAATGGCACCTCATCTGGAAAATCTTATGCTAATGTTATGGTCATGAATGTGTAGTAAATGTAAGGCTGTTGTAATTTTTTACATGTGACCGATCTGTGTTTATTTACATCTTTATTTCTCTTTGTATCAAAGAGAGTGGAATGTTTATATTATCTTATCTTTTCTTCACAGTTTGCATGGGATGTACTTATATTTCCACAATTTCTTTTTTTTAAAGACAGAATTCTAGTTTTTCCATTTCCTTCCATTAAAACTTGATTTGGCCACCTTCAAAATGCCTTTCAATTTTTGGCTACATCACTGCACACCAAAGGAAAACTAAATAGGAATGAATAAAAACCTCTACCACACCCTCCCTCCACCCACCAACGCCACCCATCATCAAGCAAAAATGATCAATTAGCTCAGAGACCTTTCCTAAGACCATGTTTGTGTGAAATGAAACTTGAATGGACTTGAAGGACTCATAAAACTTATTTATTAAAAATTTAGACAATTTAGTGATTTTATTTACTCTCCTGGTATTAAGGTTTCAGAGAGAGAGAGAGAGAGAGAGAGAGAGAGAGAGAGAGAGAGAGAGAGAGAGAGAGAGAGAGAGAGAGAGAGAGAGAATTGCTATCAGCAAAAGATATAACACACATTCGCCTTCTGTCACACTGCACTTAGCTCCACATAAAACATACAAAGACAAGCAACACCATACAGTCCATACTGCCTGCAAGCCTTTCAAAATTCTCCCATTCTTGCATTCTTGGTCAGAATGGGATATCTCTCTCGTTACCTTGCTCACTAACAAAGTATAATTAATATACCAACCAACCTTCTCATCTTTCTTAGAATCTCCCTATATGCATTCATCATTCCGTCACTTTATGAATAGTTTTTTTTTTTTTTCCTTTCTCATGCTAGGTCCTTGCTTTCACACTCCATAAAGCAATGGGATGAATATCGCATTCAGTTACATGAACCTACGCCTCAGGACTGAACAATTCATTCATTTCCACCAAACAGAAACCTTTTTCCAAGCCAGAATGCCATTCTGCTACTCTGCATTCTACAGAGATCACCAACCGAAGTATCAGGCCTTGCTGGCATTCAGTTCAGATGATTGAAACAGCTTGACAGCTTGATGTCTTGCTGTGAGGATTGATGAGAGCATTACATTTGCAACTACAAAATCAGCGGTGCTCATAAACGTTGGAGGGAACATTTGGTGTGTGTGCATACAAACAGGCTATGGATGAAGATACAACAGCATAAAATTTGTCTGAAAGAGTAATTCAAAAATATAAGCTGTGATATTGTCAAGCCGCTTTCGGTTCTTCCACACCGTGGCTTTCGAGAGCCAGCTGCTGAAAATAGTAAATGTTATTCCATTCTCACAGGTGCCACCAGAGATCATGTGTTTTAAAATATAAGTGCTAGCTAGACTGAGATGGCAAGAGGGACAGCCAATAGGAAACATTTTCAGGTGTCATTATCCTGGTGGGGTGTTAAAAGACTACGGCGAAAGCCTCAGTTTCTATCCCTCATATATGCGCAGGCTGTGACAACCTCCCACCATGGCCCAAGTGCAGAACAGTTCAAATATGCATATCAGAGCAGACGGAAAATTGTCCAAAAATAGCAAAGCCTCATTTTCCCTCTTAATTTTGGTCTGATTTATGACAAAGTACAACATATTCTATACAGTATGCTTACAGGATTCAACCAACTGGTCATAGTACGCATAGTATCTAATGTTTCTTAATGTCGAACACTTTTGAGCTATATTGAGGATAAGAGGGGAGTGAAGAATTGACCCCATCTTTACAGTAATTAACACTAAACGTGCCTTCTTCAAGGCAACTAAAACTCATTAAAATGACCAGGTTCTGCAGCACTTCCCCCTTGCCTAAACCAATCAGAGTCCATAACTATGGCGGACTTGAGGCTATTACCACTGATACAAATTAAGGATCTTAATTAATCTCAAGTGCATTTACAGATAGAGCTGGTGTATAATGCTTCTGACCGCAATTCAGGGCTGAAATGTGCACCTTGTCTCGTCTCTCTCATATAACTTCGACATTTCCCCATTAAACTTGAGAGTGGGCTCCCAATTAGAATAATTTGCATTTGCTAATATCATAATTATATCTCTGACCGTTAATAGAAAGAGGAAAGTGTGAAGCCTACCAGAATCAGTCTGATATATGGCTTACAAACCACATTAACCCTTTCTGTTACAAACAACAGATTAATATTTGCATCTATCTGTTAGATCAGGTTAATCATCAGAAACCAGTTTATCTGCTGTACACCTCCAATTAGACCAATAAGTAGGCCATTTTTTTTAAGGCCAAAGCAGTTTGAACAAGCGTATAGCAGAAGAACGAGCAGAACTGACAGCCCTTGATATGATTTAACTTTAAGATTAAAATTTTTAAAGTGATGAGAGTAGGCCTGCCAAAATTATTGCAGTCGCCTGATTACCTGACCGGTAATTGCTTGCAGTTAGCTTTCATTTTTCTATTTTTACATTATGGATGCAAGTAAGATTTAATTAAACAGAAATATTTAAAACACAGTAAGCCATTTCAATAATATTACATAACCAGGCTCTATCATTTTTCTTTAGTCCAACTGGAAACGAATTTGTTTAGGAAGCTAAAGTTTTAAGGAGTCAAGAGTAGAAGCAAATATTAAGAGAATAAGAATCTACAAGTCATGCAAAAACAGTTTAATGTTGGTCAAATAGTGCATTCCTGGTGAAGCCGCTATGATATCTCGTCAGCAGTCAGAAGTAAGCCAGTTGGGACACCTCCCTTCTTAACTGTCTATATTAAAGCTCCAACCTGAAGCGACAATGTGTTTTAATTGCGTGGTTCAGTCTAGAAGATATACCTGATGCTCCAGATTGCTGCATATATTTCCTTTAAGGAAAGAACATGTTCAGAGCAAAAAGAAACTTATTCAAACCGCCTTTAACTTCAAGACCAATACAGTATATACAATTTATGGGTGGCTTAAAAACTTCTTTACAGTCTTCTTAAAATAAATCTTGAGGTCGGGAAAGGATGAGCATTTGGTGTTACTTTCTATAAACATTATGCTATTTTGCCCAAAGTATTTAAAATTGCATTCATGAAAATAAGATTTTAATAAAAAAAATAAATACTATTATTATTATTGTTTATTATTATTATTATTATTATTATTATTATTATTATTATTATTATTATTATCATCATCAACACCACAACATAAACCCAATTTCTGGAAAATGTAATAAATACAAGATGTTAGTTCTCTTGAACCTGTGTTTAACTGAATTTTACGAACAATTTAAATGTGTTGTGTAAATAAAAACAATTAAACAATTTAATACCCACAACACACCAAAACAAAACTGAGACAAAGACACATTAACCACTCTGTTACACCTTACCTTTAATTGTCCTTTTTTTCAGAAACTGAGAATGCGAATTGTTGCAGTTTTGTAACTGGAATGTTTGCCCAATCATGTTTGATACAAGGCATCACCTGCTTAACATATCATGGCAGCCTTAATCTGATTCTCCTCTTCATGATGTGCTATACATTTTAAATATGAGGCAGATGTGTACTGTTAGGCCAGTCAAACACACACATTGTGTCTTCTTAGCCACACTGTTCTAGTGTGCAGAATGAGGCCTGGCATTGTCCTGCAATAACCATGGCATTCACCGCAAAAGACTTTGCCTTGATGGAAACATACGTTTCTCTAAAGACCCCCCATATGATAACAGAGTATGGCTTTTCCACCTTTCGCAGGTTACTCTCCAAATTATCCACTTCATTTCTCGCATGCAGAACTCTACGTGTGTTTTTCACAAAAACAAGCCAAGATGTGGACTCATCTGACTGCAGAACATGTTTATGTTTATTTATATACTGTATATAGACCTACATTGTAATATTGTATTGAGTAATGTCCATTTTGAACTGACTGATAATTCTCTAAAGATGTTTGGTACAAAGTGATGAGCCACTTGTTTGAGAATTTACAGATTGCTGATTTTGCTTGATCTTTTCTTGTCCTCATAGATGAGGGATATCCAGTCTTACTCACAAAGGGCCAGTGTGGCTGCAGGCTTTTTTTCAAAAGAAGCCAGAGCTTGCCATATTACACTTGTTTAATCTGTTGGTCTTTGACTTAAATCTAATCATGTGTGTGACAGCTTTGTTGGGAGTGAAATCCTGAAATCACCCCTGCCCTTTGCAAGATGTTACAGAATGTCCAACATTCTATACATGAATAAATAGGACATTCAAAAAAGAAAAAACTAAAATATTGCAGCCTTGGTTTAAATCAAAACAAATATTAACTGTATGTGTTTTTAAAAAATGTATGTAAATAAAAGAAAACATGAAAATAAAAGTCCTAGCGTTTGACTTGGTGCTATTACATGTTTAAAGAGCAATGGTGAATGTTTGTTTATTTGAGGTTCATACTGCTGGTCTCTTCATTCAGGGGGGTACTGAATATAAGCAACTAGGAAGTAAGATAGCTTATCAGTCAGTTTGGCCAATTTATGCTTGTGCTTTAATAGTTGCATAGAATTAAGAAAGACAATTATATTGCTAATTATTTTTATGGCAATTAATCATCAGTGAAAATGTCATGATTGTGACATGACTAACAAAAAAAGAGCAGCAAAGCAAGAAATGTCAGGGTAAATGAACAGATCATACTTATCCCATCCTAAGTCCTCCATCTCTGTGATGAGTTGTGAATAGTATTGAGGTGGAGGGATGGACTGCCATCCTGGCTGGCTCTTCAGTGCCACTTCCTGCCAAGAGATTACACAAAGATAAGAGAAGTCTTTACTACATAATACCAAGACAAATATATCTTACTTAAGTACTTGCCATAAAGTGTGTAAAGTAAAATAACACAAAGTGAGGAACCACAACACAGAGGAAAAAGCTAAATTACCAGTATTGTCCTCAGCTCCAAAATAAAACTGCTCAAATCTGAAGAATGATGCAACCTCTGTTAAAAAAAAGACCATCATTATTAGCCCACATCAACACTACTTAACATGATTCCTGTCATTTGATTAACAGAGGTGGTCACTGGGGTTAATACTTATTTAATGCTTATTAAAATAATGAATTTTGCTGCCTAAAGTAAAATAAGCCAGACAGTAATCCTTGGGCCCTGAAGTCACAGGAATAACATTATCAAAAACTTGATGTTAATTAAACAATGGGCCAATCTAACTAAGAAGGAAGACAGAAAATTGTGAAGTATTACTATTAAGTGTAAGATTACCTGTTTTACGATGTCCTGATAATTTTTCAGTAACTGTTTCAACTGCCAACAACAGTGCAATCTGGAAAGGAGAAACTCTAAAAGATCAGGCAAAGAGGAGCAGCAGCCAGAGACCACTACTACCCAGCATGGACTCCCATCGGTCAGATGCAAGACCACTAAAGTGCACAGGTTTAGAAATTAATAAAATGAATTAAATGAAATATAATCTCATACTTTGCCTGTTTCACTTGACGATCTGGGGGTAGGCAAATCCTTATTCTAAAGTCTGTTCCCTGTCAAAGGACGCAAAAGTTCTCAGAAAATGTAGTATGTTGCCAACGCACGAGATTTGCTGTGCTTTTTTTCAGTAGGGGTTGCATCCTCTATAAACTCTTACTTCTTACAGCTAAATAGGATAACTATTCGGTAAGTGTCACCTTGGTAAACTGGCAGACAATATACTTGCTTTATGTTTTATAACTTTGTTTAAGCAATAATCCCGTTAGTGTACTCACCTGGACTGAGATGAATCCGTCGTAAACGGTCTTCTCCTTATCCAGGGCAACTAATAAAGGATTCTCTTTGAGCAAGTTGTCAGTCATTGTGCAAATGAACACGAAAATTAAAAAAAAAAAGCTCCCCCATTACACACCTTTAAGAAAAAGTAGCTAAAGTGAGCTAAGCTAAGGCTGAGCTAAGCTAAAACTGTTTATTCATCCGCGTTCAGTTAGCTGCCTAGCTAACTCACTCGCTTCCGGAACATTAGACACCCTTACGACTTTTACAGGCACTTCTCTCTTCTACACGTTGAAGGTGGATAGAAAAACAAACAATTTGAAAAATGTTAATGCCGATTACTGAGTTTCTGTAGCTGGTAACCTGTGACTTGTTTCCCGCAATGGAATCAAACCACATCTACGTCATCAAACTTTCAGCAAGCAAGCTTTATGTGAAGCTGTCAGGGAAACGCGAGGAAGTTCAGCGTAAAGGTCGGCTAGTCGACGGCTGGGGTTGTAGCTCGGCCAGTCGGGCAAATGTAAATGAACACACACGAACTGTGGGTCAAACGTTGTAGTTAACAAATAATAATGAATGTACTTTGCTACTACATCTCAGTGGTTTGGCACCTTGTCTATTTACATATATCGTCTAGTTTGCTAGCACAATTTTAGCAAGTTTACCACTGTGTAACTGCGGATAATGGAAAACTTGTGTTTTCTGCAAGCGTGGTTAAAGTAGACTGCTAGGTGAGTAACGGCCAAATCCTCCCGTCTCCCATATAAACAAACCAAAGTGATTCATGAACAATGCATTGTTAGTCTATACATTTGAAAGACGTTATAGACCTGTTTTACCGCAACACGCACATACACACACACTATATATATATATATATATATATGTATGTTTATATATATATATAGTGTGTGTGTGTGTGTGTATATAAACCCCATTTTCAGAAAAGTTTTCATAAAATGCAATGAAAACACAAATGTGTGATGTGTTAACTCTCTTGAAAGTTTTTTTTTAACTGATAAAAGGTGAAAACACTATTTCCAATATTTTCATTAATCAGCTTAAATATATTTTGTAAACCTAAACAAATTTCGAATTTGATGTCTGCAACACTCAAAAAAAGTTGGGACCAAGGTGTTTCCCCCTATTTGATACAAGACTTCAGCTGCTCAAGAGTCTGTGGTGGCTGTTGCCTGATTATCTTCTTCATGAAGTTACATAAATATTCAATAGGAGACAGATCTGCACTACCATCAGGCCAGTCAAGCAATCTCACACACTGTGTATACGCCAAGCAGTTACAGTTTCTGGCCTTGTCCTTCAAAGAGATTTCTCCAGATTCCCTGAATTTTTTCACAATATTGTGTACTGTAGATGATGAAATACCTCAATTCTTTATAATCTTTTGAACGTTCTCTCTTATTTTACTTCATACCAGCTTCAAACGTGTTGCAGGCCTCAAATTCAAAGTTTATTTGTATTTATAAAATATATTTAGTTATTTAAGTGAAAACATTTTAAATCTTTTCTTTGAACTTTTAACAGTTAAATAGAAGTTTTAGAAAGTAACTAAATTACATACAACTTTTCCTTTAATTGGGTTTGTTTGTATAATGGTTATATATTAAGATATTATTCCATCACAATTTGATCTGACCCTATACAGTTGTTTTTGATAACTTAAGATTTGCTGTGATGCAGTTTGGTTTAAAACTGGAGTCTGTAGTCATTTTGAAATTTGATCAAATTTTACACAATCTGCTACATTTCCATGAACTCAGACATGCAAACATATTATAATCTATACATTTTATTATTAAAGGTGAAATACAGCAGTCTAGTCATAAGCTAAAGCAACCTCTCATTACACAGTAAAATGAAGTAAAATTAATTGTTGAATGAACACACATTGATCTTCACGCGTCACATCGACACATCAGATTGTTTGCTGTTTTGGATGATGCATCAATTTTTTACACTGTTGCACTGTTTATATATATATTTTTTTGTGATGGTTTCCAGGTAGTTAGTAGTTAGTCCAAAAAAAGGGTTATGGTCACCCAGGGCTCTCTGAAGCTTGTTGGGAGTGAAGGCTAGCCTGTCTGGTCTGATCCTAAAGAGGAGCTCCTACTGCACAAATTGTTAATGCCAACTTTGATAGAAAGGTGTTATATATATAGGGCAGCTTCACAATGAATTTATACAGTTTATTTGAACAATGGGACTTCTCACTTATGGCTCCTTTGGCGGTAAACACATAATCCTTGTTTTTTTTACTTATAAATGCTGACTGCAGCAATGCCTTTACATCTTACAGGCGGTTAAACATTTACTGTTTTCATTCTGCAAAAATTTTCAAATATTCCGCTTTGTATAATTGCCTTTAAGCAGTTGCTCATATTACCAGCCTAGAGTACAGCATTGAAGTGTATTATTATATAGGCGATTGCTTGTGAGGAGTGTGTCAGCCAGGCATGCTACACATTGTGCCTAGAGAGATTGATGTTTTGTCATCCACCTGCTTCAAAGCTGTAAAACCAGCCGCAGCAAAGGCAAACCTACCCAGCTTCAAAATCCAAACAAAGAAATCTTAGTGGGCTGTTTACATATCAGTGGAGGGATATATGGGCTTGTGCTGATGTGGTGCCAGAATGGTTGAAAGATTTCAGTCCCTGCACAACGGGTGAGTGTTAAATGCCTTTTTTGTTTGCTACAGCGAGGGACAATTTAAGGCGATTTTGGCTCTGGCTTTGGTTTTGAGAGGGTAAGCCTGGCAGCCCTGCACACACAGCGACGCTTTCTCACCCTCGCATGCATATTACTACAACCATGCACTGCACAAGTCTAATGACATTTTGGAGTTAAAGATTTATGCAATTATGCTTTTCTGAATTGCAGAACAAATGCGTCGACTGGCTCTTTTCTCCCTACTGTTCCTCTGTTCCGACGTCTAGCGTTCGTTTATACCTTTTGAGCAGAGTGATCTATTGTGCCTTGTTTATCGCCAGCCATGGTCAGTTCTCTGGAATGCAATTGGCTGGAACTACATCGTGTGGGTCTTGCTCCCTGCTTTTTTTTCCCTCTCTCCCTCTCTCTCTCTAATAGATTCCTTTGAAGCAAGACAAGAGCAGGGGTGCCCAGTTTATCGCGCCTCTCTTTTTCGCTCTCCCTCTCTCCTCACCATGCATGCATCTGAATGAGAATAGGGAGCTATTGTTCCGTAAGGATGTCACTGTAAGGAGTGGACTGAATGTATAAAGGCATTTGGGATATTTGGAGACAGATCATTACTGCAAATGCATATTTGATGTTTTTATGAAGAGGGCTTTAATCTTTTGTTAGCTGTCTCTTTAGTTTCTGTTCAGTACAGGGGTTCAATAGATGTATTCTATCTCAATTCTAGTCACCCAGAAGTATTTATATCTTATTTTTCCAATTTAGAATAAAGGTACTGTTTATTATATTATGTTATATTATATTATACTAATGTTACTTAACCTTACTTTGCTGCATTTACTCTATGTATGCTTTTTTCTCTGCTGCTTGTGCAATCCATATTGAGTTATACAGTGTGGACACTGGTGTGTGTATTATTTCCAGCTTTAACAGAGCTCCCTTTGCTGCCCATTATTTGAATGAGTAGCGTAATGAGACGGATCAAACCCTGGTGTGGGGCTGACCAGGGACCCCATGCATGTCAGCTATTTGGCCAGTGTCCTGGACTGTCATTAGGCTCTTTTTTATGGAGCCATTCAGAATGTACATGAGACACAATATGTCAGAGGAAGTTAAAGCGTCCCAACCCGCTCTCCTGGTTCCCCCTCATTTACGATGTGTGCAGTGACACTGCTGGCCAGCATCCTGTGCCGTGTGCGTGACAGGACGCTGTGCAGTATTTCGCCAGCAGCCAAACACTTCAGTGTTAAATACAATTTGGCCACAGATAGCTAAAGTCTACAAACTGTCAAACGCACTACACAAGGTGGGTATTTGTCCACGCTTGTGAAGAATTTATCATAGCATGTGTGTGTGTTGTAGGAGACGACTAGCTGCATTTGATCCTGTTATCCTCAGCTGTTACTGCACTGGCACCCATCCACACCAGTGTGTCTGAATGAGCAACATGGCTAATTTGCTGTGTCATGCGCTGGACCAAACCCTTTCCTCCTGCAAGTGAGGCAGACAGTGTGAAGACTTAGCTTGGATTACAGGACTTCAGAGATAGCGCAGAATCCAGCCTCCTGTCCGACATGAATTGATCGGATTAGAAAGGGTGGATTCCATCCCTGAGGGAAACCAAGCAAGTTGTATATAATTGACTTTTTCCCTCCATGTCTTGTGGGCAGGGTGTGCTGGCAAGGGGGAATACCTCATAGAGCAAATATCAAAACGGGCTGAGGTTTGATCAGTTGGCGAAGGCTTAGGGATCCGATCAATACCACATTGTTGAGCTGTAGCTGCAGCTCAAGGATACAGTGTAATGTGATCTTGTTTATTTTAGGGCCTTGCATTGAAGTTTTACTGGTTTCAGAGAATTACGATTTTTATTTTTTAATTTCAGACTTCTGTAGCTGCTTTACTGGTGGATGTGATTTTTCGTTATCAACTGTAAGTCATCACATATGACTGTAATCTCTCTAAATCTTTAAACCCAAATAAACAGCAAAAACTAGAGATGGCCAGTAAAGTGATATTTTATTATTATTGTGATAAATTCTGTTAACTTCTGGCAGGGTGTTTAGCAGTCGACATTGACTAGCTGTCAGATGCTATGTACAACTCGATAACATCAACGTCCTAAAATGATTTGGTCCTATTTATTAATAAGTTCAATTAATAAAGGAATTGCTATTTTCTGATATGAGAAAAAAATGTATGCACTTGGTTAACATGTAGAATGTAAAGTAACTTTATATGACATTATATTTAATTTATGTGTATAATAATGAATTAAGTTGATGCAGTTATTTAACAGGGCACTCTCTGCTCTTTACATCACCTTAAAATAATAACAATAATAATAAATGAAGTAGGTGTATGTTATGTAATTTTAAAAAATAACACTCATACATGGTACTTAATCATATTAATTACTCTAAATCTGTATATGTTTTATAGATTTATCTATATCTAAATATCTTTTTTATTGTTAGCACAAATATGATTAATACAAAGATTAATACATCGATAAATATATTCTGATTTACGTTGCAGGGTTCTTATCTGGAGTCCAGTGGAGAAATAGAGAAATTGTCATAGCAGTCTAGAAACCAATTATGACAAAATATTAAATATTTCATGCATATGTGTGTGAAGCTTCACATAACTAGCATACTCAAGAATGGCTAATCAGAGTGAAACTGAAAGGATTTCAGGTCATTTAAATCGAAACATACTGACATATTTAGCTAAGTTTGAACAGGACTAAAAACAGGACTCCTTTAGGTGGACATACATGATTCAGTAATGCTAGAGTTGTACTAAATTGGGAAGACCCCTGCCCATCACACTGAGGCAAGCTAGAGCTAAGAAAATATCATTTTTCATATATAATCCTAATAAAAATGAGCTAGACATAATTATATAAAGTTTTTAAACGCCTACCTTATTGTCCAGGTCTGTCCTTTCATGAAGTTACTGTGAAAATATGACAATTTATTCTCTACACTGTTTCTGTGCAGCAAGATGAGTAGGACCCTTTTTCCATGATACTTAAAGTTTGAAAATGATTTCTCACCCCATACTAAATGTTGATATTGGGGTGGACAATGTTGATGTGGTGGGCCACCACAAATAAATAAATGTATGGGACACACTGCTGACAAAGCCACAGGACCTCAATATTGCCTGATACTAGTGATCACTCAGTATATCAATAAGTGCATGTAAGGTGTTATAATACAGCATGAGACCAAACCTTAACTTAAGAAAACATGTTAACTAAATATTATAAGTAACAACCCTAAACCCAATTCATTTTTTAAATATTCTAGAAGGGAAGTTAACAGTGAGGTGAGGAAATACAGTAAGCCTTATTATACACATATTGTGTTTAAAACAAACAGCAATTGTTTTTTATACAAGCATAAGATCACATACAAGTCACATATAAAAGAAGAACATTGAATAGAAAAAGCCAGTTAGAGGTAGAACCTGCCTTATTTAAACCAGACATCTAGAGTCTGGTGTTCTCTTTGCTACTGAATTGTGTGGTGTCATTGTGCCAAGATCTACATACATACATTCTGAAGCCTGCAGGAAAAGGTTGTGGATGCCTATGAGTCAGGCAAGAGTTTAGCCTGAGAGTAGACTGTGTGATGTTAAAAGAAGTCTCCAAGAACCCGAGGCTTTCATCACAGGATTGACATATAACTCTTGCAATGTTGGTGTGAAAATACACACACCAACAATCAGAAAAGAGATTGGATAAATGTGACATGCATGGGAAGGGTGTCAGGAAAAGTCTTTGCTGTGTGAAAAAAAAAATAATGCAAGGCTACAGTTAAACAAAGAACATAAAGGTTAAGACCAGGCCTTTTGTAATAATGTAGATGGAGTTGTTTGCCCAAAGCAATAGTACACACATGTGGTGTAGAAGAAAGAAAGCTTTTCAGGAGTAGAATGCCATAGCAAGTGTGAAGCATGGTGGTGGAAATGTAATTATTTGGGGTTGCTTTGCTGCCTCAGGAATGAACAAGAGCTGGGATGATAAGTACACTAACAAAGTCACTAAGGAATGGCTTAAAAATAAGAAAGGAGGTTTTTTTTAACCTCTTTGAAAGTTTGTGTGGGATTCAAATAGGCCAGTACATGCAAGAACACCCTCAAACATCTTGAACTTTACAGAAAGAATTTTGCCTGGACAAATGGTCCCAAATTTTAGCAAGTCAATGCATGTAAAATGAAGATTTCATTTTCTCCTTTTGTGTGTTCTTTTATTTCACTCTGTAGATTATATTTTTTACTTTTGCTAAATTAAGTAATGATATACAAGCTCGTAGATTCAGAGGTTCAATTGTGTAAGGTTTTTTAAAATTGTCTTTCATTTTCCTTTTAATTGCCTTTAAGTTATTAAGTAATTTAGGGGTAAGATTTTGATACATCATTGTAGACCTACTTCATCTTTTACTTTTTTTATTAATTGTTTGTTTACAACCAAGTTTAACTGAGGACTGTCACTTTTAAAACTAAAATCTAAAATCAATAACTCAGTTTAAAAAAAAAATCAATTTGTAGAATAGAGGAATTGGCTCAGCGATTTGCAATTTGAATGATAAACGGGGTGTCCGCAGGTCATTATACAACCATGTTCAGCAAGTTCCCCTCAAGTGGGAGGTCAAGTTGATTTGAGAACATCACAGAAAAGAGGAAACACACCAATAGCATACCATAAATACATGAAAAGTGAAATGAAATAATTGCTGTTAATTGCATGCATATGAAGTAAACACTTAAAAAGAACTGGTCTAGGTTGACCAGGTTAGCAGGCAATGGCAAAATTATTTAGAGCTGTTTTACTGAAAGATTAACTGCAATTTACAAAGTAAAGAATGCTCCCCTTAAGTAAAGATTCAGTGCTTCACATGTTTTTTTTGAAAAAACCTTTAAACTTGTGCATTTGAAAAAAAAATCAAGGTCACAAATCTTTGAAAGTGCTAAAATTTATATATTTCAAGAACAGAACTTAATGTTATGTAAATAGGCTACATTCCACTGTCATACACGTCTTCCATTTTCTGGATATCCTTGTTTGATGTGCAACCTGCCTGGAGAAAGTGCCACGATCACGTGCGCATGAGTGGTTAAAGCCGATTGATGCAGTTAAATCAGTGTCAAGCAAGTCGGAAAGCTAACATTAAGTGAACAGTGTTGTAAGAGTGATTAACCTTTATCTGTGTTTCGATCTATGCCATGTTGGTTCTTTGAATTTGAGGAAATTATGCTGGGCAATCCCTTGAAAAGTCCTTGAATGTGATGTTGCCCTTGAATGTATGGGAACCCTGGCTTCAAATGTCCATGTTTAAGTAGCGCTGGCCTTAGCAGTATTTAACCCTGTGTGGGAAGTGAATGTACACTACAGCTAGCTTGGCTAACATAACATTGGAATTCCTACTGGAAGCTCTAGCGGAAATTGCCATGATCCAAGTGATGGTATAGTGTGTACATTTTCAAAGGCGTCCTTGTGATCTTTTTCAGTAAAGTACTGTGGAATGTTTGAAGGGCTCTGCACTGAGCATTATTGTTCAGTTAAGCCCATTTTAAACCCACTTTTTTCAATTAATCAGCAGAAATAAACAGTAGATTACTCATTTACTAGTATAATCGATAGTGTCAGCCTTGGTTTAATCAACTTATCCCAACAGCACCAGTGTCCTGTCTAAAACGAAACCCTGCTCTGCTACAGTCTCCACATTACAGCTGAAATGTGTGCATACAATATATTTACACACTGCATATCATACAGGATCATCACAAAACTCAAGTGCAGTTGCCTGCAGCTGTTTTGCAAGTGCTTTTGTGCGTGTCAGAAATAAAGATCAGTTGTGTTGATTTTATCAATTATATTAAGCATATTCTCTAATTAATATGTTAGCCGTAAATGAGAAGAGAGCTGATTAAAGATTGTGCAGGGCAGACACAAAGTGTACTTGATGTAATTATATTGTGAAGAGTGAGTTCTTGTTATATTATCAGCCTTTTGATTATGCTATCTGCGTTTGATGATGAATTTTTAGCTTCGGTTTCTCAGTGTGCATGTGTAACCTGGTCCCGGTGTGTGTGTGGCTTTTTGCTTTGCATGTGTGTTTGCGTGTGGGTGTGTGCGCACGGCGTGTGTGTCAGAGAGAGTAAGTGATTAACACGGTCAGCATATAAGTCACAAAAGGCTTTGGTGGTAACAGCAGTATAAGCCCTGTTTTAATTGCAGACAGAATTACACCTTCATTTCTTTAATTTCTAAAATGGGGCTTGTTTTCTCCTGTTAAACGCTTAATAAAATGCCCTATTGAAATATATTTGTGACTGCTGGATGTGTTTATTGTCATGACATTCAACAGTTTATTATATATACACACCCTTACAAAAGGCTTTCTTGTATGCAGGTGAACCTGGAGAGGAAATAGTTCATTTACACATTAATAAAATATAAACATTATGATCTCTCTGAAGACACATCAGTAGTTTGGAACATAGAGCAAGTAAAGGGCAGATAAATAAAAGCAAAAGTTTTGTTTTAACGAGGTCGTTTCATCTTCGGCATTGTCATTATATGAGAGGCTGTGTGAAATATTGCGATTCTCCACATAACCACATGTAGAAACACAGCACCTCTGTCATTTTGCCAAGGAATTAGGTTCACCTTAATGGATCAATTTTTTGATTATTAAAGCCGGGTCTCTGCGGTACGGCGTAATGCGTTCTGCATTGATCTCCCTCCAACCTTTTATTGCCATTACTCCAGTGGCACTCACATTTAAAAGATATGTTCACAAGAATAAAGATTTTACAAAGTGACACAGAGATAAATAACCTTATAAAGTACAGTGCTCACATTTTCAGCGTGCTGGATAAGAGTCAGTGGAGCACTCAGACAGCAGAGACGGCACCAGTTTTCAAGCCGTGAACGTTAAGATTTGTTATCCTGCTGCTAGTTTAGCGTTCTGTTGTTCTGTCTGTCTGTCTGTCTGTCTGTTGAAACTCTTCCATGTGGTGTTGTCGTGCTGGATTGAAGCAGAGTTGGTTTTTACCATACGTAAGAAAACGGTACCTCTGCTTCATCTGTCTCACACCTTTGATCTGACCTTTTTGGTTTTGTGTCAGTGAAGGGGCGATGTGCAGAGGACGTTGTTTGAGCAGTGTTAACATTTTTATTTAGTGATGAAGGCTGAATGAGGAATGGGGGAAACAAACAAACAAACAAACAAAGATGGTGCGCTGATGCAGTAAAAGAGCCAGGAGCATATGGAGCTGGTATTGACCAAATCTGTGAAAATGAACCTGAGAGTTCGGGACATAATGATTGCAGTGCACTGGGTCCATGAGCTGTGCCTGTGGGCTGCCCAATCAATAGCCCATCAATAGCTTTTTATTAAAATTGTTTGCATGGAAATAAAAATCCATATAGAAAAAAAGAGTGTGAAATGCCATTTATATATTTATATAAATAGAGTGTAAAGAATTATTGGTTGATATGCATGATTTCGAATTAGAGCTTCAGACCTTTTTGCATGATATTGGAAGCCCCCTCCCCTCCTTCTCTTTACATTGATTTTCCTCATGCATTTATGATTATCTTATTTTCACGTATTTCAACTAAGCTGAATTAACACAGCTGAAATATCACATTACTGCTGTATTAAGGTGAAATAAATAACCAGAGTAATTACCAGACTTTGGAGAGTAGAAACATGCTGCATGGCTGCTATTGGTTCAGCTCAGAGGAGCACTGCTTGTGACCGATTGGGCTTTATTAGAGGATATTATATGCTGTACTGTATTGTTGTATGTTAAACTGTGAAGGCCTTTTATGGGAGTCTTTTTCTAACAACTTGAAATATGAGGCAGTAAAATTCTCACCAGTGAAACCTGTCACCCAACAAGCTTCCTTTTTTTTTCTTTTTTTTTTTTCCTCCCCTCCTTTCCTTTCTGCATTGTTCAGAGCTTAAATCAGATCTGTAGTGCTCCCTCAGTGATAGACCATTAGACATATAATGGAATTTGAAGAGCATCTTTATTTAGAACAGCCATTCTGGAGATTACTGAATAAACTACCCACCTCTTCTCTTCGCCGAGCTCAGAGAGGAGAAAGAGGGATGAAAAAAGAGAACGCAAAGCAGATAGGTGTGGAGGCTGAAAGGGATGTACAGTATGAGTTACATTTGCCAGGGTTTTTGTGTCTTATCTTTGCAGAAGAGGGCGAAAATCAAAGCGCGGAGGGCTTGCGCGAGCGGCCGGGGGGGGGGAAACTGCTGGAGAGGTGAGGAGCGCCGCAATGGAGGACGGCTACTTCCTGTTCCTGCTGAAGTGACCTGCAGGTCTGAGGAGGAGTAAGAGACAGAGCGAGGGAGAGGGAGAAAGAGTGTGTGAGTATGAAACGAGTGGGGGAATAACAAGGGGAAAGAGTGGGTACAGAATGTGAAGGAGAGGAAAAATTTTGCAAAATGTGATTGCAGAGCTGAGGCCAGTTGGGCAGCTCTGAGGCTTTTAGGGGGTTCAGGTCACCTCTGTAACCCCCATTTAATTGTGCTGCATTTGCTAAAGTGATGTTTACCATCATTGATGTGGGCTTATGCCAGTGCTCCTTCTCCTCACATGTGTATATCAGAGGTGCTCAGATTCTTATGAATTTCTGATGACTGATGTTCTTGGCTTATTTTTTTAAGACATGAGTACATCAGTGCTGAATTGTAGCAGGTCTACATTACAAGATTAAGCACCGCACCAGATATCTGCTGTTTGTGTTGTATTTCTAAAGAGAGCTGCCATATATCTTGTACATTTTTATCACAAGAAATGATTATACATTATACCACATCCTTTAAGCCCTTATAATTATCAGCCAACGAATGATCGCCCACTAAAGCCGCTGCAGTCACACATACCAGCCAAAAGAGGGCAACATGATTTCAGAATTCCGCAGCTTAGCCCGAACACTTTTGTGGATGGCGGGTTAAACGTGTAAGTAACAATAATTTACATTTGCGCTCAGAACGGCTTTTCCTGCGCCGTCAGTCAGCAGTTCAAAGCAGGTCCACATACTTGGCAACAAAGGAGGGTGTTGTCACATCTGTGAGATTTTTCCACACTGGAATGAAGTTCTCTGCAGTCATGGCGTCTTCATGAAAGGACCTTGCCATGGTGGCAGCGGAATAAAAACAAAGGAGTCATTAAATGTGCCCATCTCCTGAGAAACAAACGCCTCCACTCACCATGCTACTGTCAAAGATCACTAGGATAAGATTCTTTTACATTTTGACACTTTTTGTGTTTTGTGAGGGATTTAATTGAATTTGAATTTCTTTGGCGAGTGGCACAAAAATGTAGATTTAGCATTTATTAGAAATTCCACAGATATTGTGCTGATGATAACAGAACACGAGCATTTCTTAATAATTTTTCACCCCTCTCTCTGCATAAGCAAGTAAGAAAGCGCATTTATGTAAGTAAGAAGCGCATTCATGGCAAAAGTGTATTAAAATAGCTGTTACTGTAGTACATTTCTATATAGATCATAGTATCGTGTATGGAATGGAATGGTTAATAGACATCTGTTAACAGGTTTGTCATGTCTTTTCATTTAAAAAATGTGTGCAGGTAGTTGGGGGAAAATTTTTTTGTTTTGTTTGTGTAGGTTTGTACATGCATATGGGTGTGTGTGTGCATGCTTGTGTATATGTGTAGGAGGGGTGTACAAAAGGCTTACAAAAGACCCCTTACTTTTGCATAAAAAAAAAACCAGCTGATTTGGCTCAGCGTGCAGCCTTTGTTCTGGGCAGAGGCCACTGCAAGCAGTGACAGGGTCAGTTGCACTTCATCTTCTGACCAGCAGAGGGAGGCCTTTTCAGCAAGAGTGCCATAAAGCCAGTACTGGACAGAAGCAAGGGCAGTTTTTATAAGCTTCATATTAAACTGTGTGTATGTGTGTGTGTGTTTAGCAACCTGTAAATAATTTAGAAAACTGTTTTACTAAATAATATTCTTAGAATTTAAGCATGTCATTTACATATGTTACACAGAGAAAAACACATTTTATTTTATGGTATTGAATTGTACTTTTTTTGAAAATTGTAAATTTCAGTTTTCAGTATTTTATTGATTATTAATTTTAATATCACACCCACAATTTTAATGATCATAAACATTAACAGTATTTGTGACTGTTTCTTTTAGTGTCTATACCACTGGCTGTCATTTACCTTTTTTTGTTTTGATGTCATCTTATTATTGCATTTTTATATTGCTTTAGTTTGCCATCTTGTGCTATTTATCTCACCCTCTGTGTGCTCTCAATCTCCCATCACTCCTGTCACTTTTATTTCCATAACAGCAATGCACATGTAGCACAATTCAATTATGCTGGACATGCTGTACAATTAGGCTTTCCTGTTACAGAATTTAACGGTAAATTACTTGCATATTTGCCAGTCATTTGCAAGTGTGCTCTGATTCATTTGACTCTCAATTCACAGTCTAGAGCTACAGTGGGTCACACTGATGTGCTCTCATTTTATATCCATCTTGAATAAAAAAAATTAATATAAAAAAATAAATCTTTTACTCTGCACCATGTTATGTTTGTAACTATTTTGACATTTATTTCTGAAATTGGTCCTGAAGATATTAGATTTTAATCAGTTAGGATTGGATTATGTGTGTGTGTGTGTGTGTGTGTGTGTGTGTGTGTATGTGTGTGTGTTCTGCTAGGCTGTAGGGAGTTTGGTGGATACTGATTTTCAGCCGAAAGTTGCATTAAGCAGGAAGACCCTCCGATCTCCTTGTGAAAGTAAACTACTAATAACTAATTACACATTTTTCTTTCTTCTGTGCCTTCGCAGTAACTGGGTTACTGAGTGAATATTTGTTGCTGAGATTTGCTGATGTGGACATTTTGTGTTGTTCTAAGTAGCAACAACAGAGAACTGCTTGTTTCTTATGTTTCACTAAGCTAATTGATTAGTGCATGCATGAGACTGATATGCAGCAAAATGAATTCGGCATCATTTTTATTTGTAAAACATTCATGTGGTGGAGAATACAAGTGCATGGAATCGCAGTGAATTTCTAATTGTCTTGTGTTTACTTGCACCTAAAATTGTCAATTGTTATTTATAGCTCGACGTGTGTTGCACTTGTTCAGTCAGGAGTGAAAAAAAAAGTGCTAGGCATCTGTTCCCACATTCACACAAAGCAGTCTGGGAGCTTTTTTGCATGATGACTCATTCGCTGTTTCTAATGGCTGCTGGTTATTTGTTCGCCACCACATCAAAATGTTTTCTTGCTACGTGCTTCTGCATGGCGTTGGTAGCAAGCAGAAGAGAAGAGAAGAGCGAAACGGTGAGACGGCATGGCACAGATGTGCTTGGCTTTTTTTTTCCCCTGCCTGCCTGCCTGCCTGCCTGCCTGCTTGCTTGCTTGTGTGGACCATGCTACTAGTGGAGGAGCCTGGTTATGCTCGGCACTGAAACTGACACAACACCCTCCGCTGAGCTCCGAGCCAGGGATGGGTCTAATCGACGCTGGCAGAACATTCTCTGCTTAATTTTAGCCATAATGACTGAGAGGGGTGAAATGATACTTTAAAGGGGGGAGGGTGAGAGGCACTGAGTGAGAGAGGGAGAAGGGAGGAGAAAAAGAAAAAAAGAAGGAGAGAACTTGAAGGTGATTAGTTGTTCTGGAGAATCTTGGCCGTGGAAGCAGGAACACTAATCCTTGCTTTGGTTGGAGCCATTTTGCGCAGTAGGTCCCTGATTCCGCCCCCTCTCAATTTTAAGACCCGTGTCAAGCTCAGGCTCCTCTCCCGCGCCTCGCTGCTCTCATTTCCTATGCCTTCTGGCGAACTCTGCTATTTATAAGAAATCATTTTTCTTCCTCGCTTTTATTTAATTCTTTCCTACTTGTTTGATTTTCTGCCCTGGTTAGGAAGGTGGCCAGATGAGTGGCAGAGATCCAGAGGGTTCCACCACTCAAAATCCTCTACTGTGTGTGTGTGTGTGTATGTGTGTGTGTGTGTGTCACCACCACCACCACCACCCTCCACCCACCCAACACACACTCTCTCAGTCACACATGCACCAATAATCCCAACCATATAGCCCTCAGCTTGAGTTTTCATGTCTTTCTCTTCATCCACTTTCATCAAAAGCACCCATCTCATCTTTGCACATGCCATGGGCTAAGCCTGGCGCAGTTTACTGATTGCGAGATGGCTAACTACATTTCAGATCCAGATCACATTATTTGTTTTCATTGATAGGTGCATGCAGATCAAAGTAGAGCTGAAGGCCCTTGCATTGATGTTCATCTTCTTTTATTGTGTATATACAGTTTTGGATGCAGTCATATTTTATGTCGGGCTCAATAATCCTTTGTGCTTTGCTTGTGCACCAGCATTGGCCATTTTAAACGTTGAAAAATGCAGTTGCCATAAAGCAAAACATTGATTTTAATCCTCATTGGTGTCTTTGGAGAATGTCCTATGTAACATCCACTGTGGTGATATTTATGAACTGCAGAACAGCTGTACACTTGTTTGAGGTTTCAGAGTTAAAGTGATGCTCTTGTTGCAGAAAAGAAAGAAAAAAGAAAGAAAATCACATAAACCTTCTGCAATGCAAAAGCCCATGGATTAGTTCTGATGCCACTGCACTGAGTGGTGTTCATGTATTTAACTGTGTTTAGCGAATGGTCAAACTGGCCTGTACAAAGGTCAGAAACTGAAGATTATATGGGACAGATTGAGTGGTGAAGTACCTGCTGCTGAAATGTTTCATATTACATGAGTTTTATTGTGGTTTAACTCCCTTTTCTTTTTTTTTTCTCTCCCTCATTCCCCCTCTACAGTCAGTAAAATTAATTTCCCTGACCTTTTGAGTATCCAGAGCAGCGGGGCTCAAATTCCACACTTTATTATTGTGCCGTTTTATTTTACTATAAAATACGTGCAACAGGATAACGAGGGACCAGGGAATCCACTTATTGATTTTTATTTCATGGCAGAAATAATAATTAAAACAGAAGAAACCAGCACCTGGTCCGTGGGTGAGCGAGTCTGAGTGTGAATAAAGTTTAAAGTTTGATCTTAGTTGCTCTTTTGGAAGGAGTGTGTGCTAGGTGTGTTGATTTACAGCAGTTTAAATGGAAGGGTTACGCAGACGCGCGAATATGATGCCTCTCAAGAGGAATTTATAGTAATCTGAAACATTTAGCGGCTTAATGACTTGTCACATGGTATTTTTTTGCTGTCTTATGTGACCCTATAATTTGCACATGGTGGTGGAAGAAAAAAGAGAAGGAAAAAAAAGAATTCCTAAAGGTCATAAATAAGTGGTTGTAAGAGACAGCAACCTTCATGTTTTTAGTCTGGATTATTTCATATGCACAGTGACAAATGAGCTATTTTGCTTTGTGTGAAGGAACACTGCTGTGGTTTGGCCAGTCAGCACTGGGTCTTAAACATTACCAATGAAACACTAGACTGGGAGAGGTAAAAGGCAACAGGCAAAGATCTTCACCTCTAGACGGTCTCTAATGGGGTGAACTGACTAATGCTCTGCACTCCTCTCTGGTAATGTGTTTCAGAGTGTTGTCTTTAAGCTCTGGCACGGCTGTCCTTGCCAGTCTCATCCCATCAGTCGCCCAGCGATGGGCAGACGTGGCAGGACAAAATTAATGAAGTGAAACTTTTACAGGCCACACTCACCTGCTGGCAGGAAACTTTGTCAGAAGGCCCTTAATGTGCATTTGAGAAAAGTGTTCGTTGATAGATATTGATATAGATTTTAATAAATGTGCGAGGGATGGCACCTAAAACGCTGCTCACATAATGCAGTTTGACAGTGTATTTGTACTAATAACCCCTAAGAGTGGTGATAAAATAGTGGGTGCTCCTCTGTAGGCATGATTAATGTGGCTGGAGTAATTAAATTCCATTAGGCCTCGGGATCACCTGCCTGTGGAAGCGCATGGCAGGCCACGGTGAGCCAGCCAGCCAGCCAGCCAGGACCTCACAGACTAATGCTTTTTAAAGCGCCGCTCCCAGCCCCAGAGAAGAATGCGCTAACGTAGGACATCTGCTCCCCGTTGATGGCTGATGGTATTGATGCATTGGATCATTAAGGGGGGGTGGGGGGTGGAGGGGTAGGACGACGGGCTAAGATGCAAATGTAAACCTGTGTCTTTAATGTTGAGCACCGTGCAAGAGAAAGCTTCCAGAATGGCTGTGTCAGTGTGGAGCTGTGATCTCCGGATGTCGCTGGTAGCAGAAGTGTGGCTGCAGGCTTTGCTGTAGCGGGGCTCTGTGGGAGTAGCTTTGCCCCGGGTGCAGTGTTGTGCTGTAGGTTTCTTTTTCTTCTCTGCAGCTTGTTTTTCACCCTCTACTCTGTCCTCCCAGTAGATGAGCAGCCGCACAGCCCCCACTGTCCCCTGCTGTTTTGCAGCAGATTCCTGAAGACTGGCATCATTGCGGGCAGAGAGAGGCCTGCGCCCTTTGCAAATGGCTACAGTAATGACCCACTTGGGAGGCAACAGTTCACCGTAACTGCGGATGTGTCCAGGTGCCGCAACATAAGCATTTCATTAAATATTGAAGCAACCGCTTTCAGTTACAGTGGTGGAAAAAAAGGCATTTGGCAACATTCCAAAAGTGACTAAATGTATGGGAGTGTGTGAGAGCTCTCTTTCTTTCTCCCTTGCTCGCCCCCCGCTCTCTTGTTTCTCACTCACCCCCCCTTTTTCTTGCTCTCATGCTTTCCTCTATTCTCCCCCTTTCTTATTTCTTTCTCCTTGATTCCCTCCTTTTTCTTTCATTCTTTCTCCCTCTCTCCCCTGCTTTCTTTTCTTTCTTTTCCTCCCCAGTCCCCCCCTCTTCTTATTTTCTCCCTCACTCTCCCCCTCTTTTCTTTCTTTCTCCGTCACTCTCCCCTCTTTTCTTTCTTTCTCCGTCACTCTCCCCTTGTTTTTTTTCTTTTTCATTCACTCCCTTTTCTCTCTCTCTCTCTCATGCTCTCCTCTTTTTTCATCTCTTATATTTCTCTTTCGTTCTTTCTCTGTCTTTTTCTCTTTCTCCTCTTTCTTTCTCCCTCACGCTCGCCTCCCTCTCCTTTCTTTCTCTCTTGCGCTCCTCTTTCATATTTTCTCATTTATACCATCCCTCTTTCTGTCTCCTTCTGTCTTTCTCCTCTTTCATTCTCCCTCCTTCCCCAGCTCTCCCTTCTTCCTTTCTCTCTCATATGCTTCTTTTTCCCCCTCACTTTTCTCTTTCACTCTCTCCTCTTACCCCGTCTCTCTTTTCCCTTGCACCCCCTCTGTCTCTCTCTCTCCCCATTCTTTCCACCATCTTTCTCACCTTTTCTCTCTTCTTCCCGTTCTCTCTCATTTCTTTCTCTCGCTCACTCTCTCGTCTTTTCCCCTTCTCTGTCTGTCTCTCCCTCACTTGCCTTTTTCTGTCTCCTCTCTCTCTAATCACTTTCTGGTTTTACTTGACCTTTCTTCTGCTAATTAGTTGCCTTCTTGAAATGCATTATGGGTAATCTATCTTGGGTGATCCAGCTTCCCACTTCCCGCTCCGGTAATCACTCTAAATGTATGAATGATTTATTCAGTGGAGCCATTTCTCACAATCTTAAAATACACAAACCATAAAATACAGCCCAATTATTACCTGGCTCCAGGAGGCCCAGGGCCGGCCCGCGTGCGTGCTGTGGAATTGTGGTGACATTGAGCGCAAGCAAAGAAAAAAGAAAAAAAAAACTGGGGGAAATTCAGGGAGGATGTTGCAGCTGTCTCGCGACGCTGATCGCGCGGATGAGTGCGGTAATGGAAGGTGTTGAGGCTCTCGTGCGAGCGTCCATGCTGCGTTAAATACTGTCTGTACGGCGGTGTGAACGCGCCTCATGCGAGTTTCTCTGACTCTTCGCGCGCTTAACTGCTGTGGGCCGGGCTTTTCAGGTGCCAGGGAAATTGGAGAACCGCAAACCAAGCGAACGCTCTCCACAAGGCCCGGACATTAACAGAGAACATTAACAAATCACTGAGCATCTACAGAGTTTACAGCTGTGTAACATACAATAAATTCTTTCAGCTTCAGACATTTGTTCGACATGTAGTTAATGAGAAAACCATTAGTGAGTGCTATTTGTGAAACAGGTTGTGTAGGTGTGTGCGCGCGGGTGTATGTGCTGGTGGGGGATCTGTAAGTGCGGGCGTACGTGAGTGTGTTTGGTTGTGCGCATGCGCAGGTTGCCCACTGGAAATGGGCAGAGCAGATGTGTAGAGCTGAGGCCCTTGGCTGCTGCCAGCTCTTGGGATCCCGTGTTGACATGTGCCTTCAGGTGCACAACACCCCCCATTACACGCATAACAGAGTTACTCCCTTACAACCAGCCAGAGCCAGGGAACAGTTGTAAGAGTCTCAAGCCTCTCTCTCTCTCTCTCTCTCTCTCTCTCTCACACACACACACACAACACACACCACTCCCTCTCTCTCTCCCTCTGTGTGTGCAGTCTGTGTGTTTGTGGGTGTGCTTGCATGTGCGCTCTCTCTCTCTCTCTCTCTCTCTCTCTCTCTCTCTCTCTCTCTGTGTGTGTGTGTGTGTGTGTGTGTGTGTTAAATGCAGTTAAATGTATAGATTAAGGCAAAATGAAATAAGAACAACTCACAACCTTTTACCAAAAAAATGACCTACGCAGTAATTTGTGATATGCAATTTAAAGTGATGAAAAGTAATTCTGAGGAATTTGCTGCCATGATTGAATCTATATTTAAGTTAAATTTTTGGCATTTTTCTACAAATGCTTTACTGTTTATTTTGGCCACATGTTGAGTGGATGAATGAATACATTTGCGAGCACATTCTTCACACACATTTGCCAGCACAGCTGTAAAACAGGCAGCCTAAGAAGTACGAAATGATCAGAAGAACTTTCTTTTTCCAGATGGAATAATTAAACACCTGCTTTCCCCTTTTTGCAGAAGTCCACTTTTTAATTTAAAAAGGAATGTTATTAACATTTCAGTGCTTACATTCAGCATTGAGGTCCAGAAATGCATCTAAACATTGTGTCAAATAACAAAGAATACAAAAATAAAGTGTATTCAGTTGTGAGATGAATCCGAATGATTTAGGGACTCCAGTAGCAACAGTAGGGTTATTTTTGAGCGCAGTAAACATCTTCAACACACAAATAGATAAATAAATTAACAAACAGTACAAACATTGGAACTGGTGCTGTGTCTTTTCCCTAAGAGTGGCATGCACAGGACTACATAAGTATGTGCATCAATTAGGCCTGATGTAAAAAGAAAGGACAATTTATTGCTCTAAGGATTTATTCAATTTAACTGTGTAATTGCCTGCAATTCACATGCTCATTATATTACAATTTAGTGCATTTAACACCAGCTGTTATAGAGTTAATGACAGGAGCTATAGGGAGTCGCTCACATGATCCCAAATGACTCTGCACAAGGTGTAATTCCACATATTAACTGCAAGGCCTGATTCAAGAAATGTCAAAGGAATCCATTCAGTTGTAAAAGTCCAAAAGACGTACAAGAGGGAGGGGAAAAAATCTAGCTTTTTTTTTTTCCAACCTGGCTAGTATGAATTCTGATCAGCAGTGGTATGTTGTGTTAAATTAGTATGTTTCTTTGAACTGAACAGGCCAAAATATATAAAGAGCAAGCAAATTTATGCTACAGGCATGCCTTCCTAGAAACGGCTCCTTTTTCTGAGAGTGTACCCTTAATGTGGATTTCTCTCATTTGCATGTCTGAAATACAGTTACAGTAGTGCATTTAATATTTTTTGTCAGTGTATAAATGCATATGTGCCTCTATGTGCCCAAGTTTGAGTGTGTGTGTGCGTGCATGTGTGTGTGTTTGCTCTAGAGGCGTACAGGGCGAGTGGTCTAATTGTAAAGATGGCTCTGAGCAGTGGCCGTGTTTGTGTGCTGATTGTTTACTGCTGCTCACCCCACCTCCTCTTTCTCTCTCTTTCCCTTTCTCTCCCTCTCTCTCTTGCTGTAAGTCTAAAATTTTAATTACGCTGGCTGACAGGCGCGGTGTGTGATGCACGGCCCTGCATCCATCACGGCGAGAGAGGGCCGGTGGCGCCGGCCGCCCGTGCCTCGTTCCCCAACGCCGGAGCAAGGGCTGAGCAGCAGGTGCCATATTACTGTGTACAGAAAAGCAATTAGGAAGCATATTGGATGAATGAGGAGTGCATTAATATTAGCAAGTACATTTGTCAGTGGGTTTGATGCGAGTCTTTTTCTTTTCTTTATGCAACATTAAGATTGTGGCGCTCATAAATTCTCCGCTTAAATTGCCATCTGTTCCCCTGTCAGGCCACTCTGAGACAGAGAGGAGAAGAGGAGACGGGGCGGGGGGCTGGGGAGGAAACTTTTTCTTCTCTCGTTTTTTTCTGTCTCTCTCTTTTATGCTTTTGACTATACTATTCTTCTTTTTTTTGCGCAAGGAGGACGTGGATTTTTTAGAAAAAGAAAAAAAAAATATGATGGGAAACTTGGACACAGCCAGGCTCTCCTGTGCGTTTAAATCATGCTGATTTGCCCAAACCCATTTCGTGTCTTGGTTCGAGCTCAAAAAAAAGCTTTTTTTAATGCATTCTTTCAGAAAAGAGATAAATTTAACTCAGTTTTACATTTAATTAAATCCAATGTGCAGACGGTAGAATATCCCTTGGCAACAGTGCATTTAAAGGCATGGATTAGAGCAGTTTGAGTATGGTATAGCTTGCAGGGAAAGGGGTGCGCTGTCACTCTGTCTCATTGTCTTTCAGCCGCAGAGGAAGAGCTCACAGCTCACTCTCTTTGGCACGGTGGCCACATTCTCAGGGCTATCATCTCAATAACATGGACGGCTTAATGACGGCACGTCCAAGCACTGTCACAGGGAGATTACTGTCAGCGTGTCCCATGCCCGCAGGGGATGTGGGGGTGTGCTGAGCTCTGGCGGGGGGTGTTTTGTGAGGGGGGAATGCAGAGAGAGCCCAATGGTAATTAGTCAGCCTGCAGTGTGCGTTAAGTGGACTGAGCAGCCAGTAGAGTGGCAGAGGGGGCACTGCGCTCCGTGTTTGTCTGCATTTCGCCTGCTCTTCAGGCATGATAAAGCCAGCTTTGCCAACCTTGCTGCTGGGTATAGACATCTACTCACAACTACCACTGCTAATACAGTCCAATCTCATTGTTTGGGCAGTACCGATAAAGCTAGCTACACCTATACTTTAATTTGTCACTGTTCAACCTGTGTGATTAGCAAACAGGGTAGTTCCAGTCCTGACATGGGTTATGGCAGGTAAGCTTAAATATGTTCTTAGATAGGCTCACCTTCCAGTAGACTGGTAGTCATCTAGTCTCACTGTTCTCACTGTTAAAACTGAGTGATAAACTAAAAAAAAAGCAACTTTGCGCATACAAAGCTAAAGCTGGGTACTTTAAAATATTTTACTAAACTCTTTTGCACCTCCAGTTTGTTAGTAAAGTCTTAAGTGGTAAAAGTGTAACTTTTAATACACTGCCAGTAAGGCTAAACTCTAGGCGGGTTTTATTTTCATTGCAACATTGCGCAAAATAGAAGTTATTTTTGTAAAGGGCTGACAAAACACAGTTGCAAATGATCCGTTATCTGTGATTTTATGCAATTTAAGCTGTTTCATCCTCTCGCAGTGAGATCTTATCCATTTTAGCACTCTGATTTTGATCATAGGCATGTGGTGCATGCAGTTACAGAAAGGCAACCGCAGGCATACCCAGCAGAGGCCACAGATCAGGGATTTTAGTCTGCAGTGATTGTATAGAGGTTCTGTGGATGTGCTGTATCATGACCAAGAGAGCCAGAGCCCAGGACAACTGCACTTAAGCTGCTGCCTATGCAGATTGACTTAATTTCCTTTTCCCTTAAATGAAAAAAGGTTTTCCATTATAATATTATGAAATATTCAGCTTTGCTGAATTGTCTGATAAACCACTTCATGAGAGCGTAAAAACTTATTTGAGTTTGTAACTTCAAATTGTCTATTAAGTAGGATATTGGAAACTTCTTTCTGTTGCTGTAACATAATACCAAATCAAAACCATTTGGTTCTGAATGTTTGGACAATAATGATTAGCCTTGTTTACAGTTAGACTTCTTGTGATTGTTAGCAGTGTTTGCCTCGTAGCCCCAGCGATAAACTAAAGAGAAAAATCGAGCTGCTGTAGCTGTCTTGGCTGATCGACTGCATCTGGGGTATGTGGAAAATTACATAAATGGGATTTTTTTCCCTGAACTCTTCCTTTAATGGTAATTCTCCTAATACTCCTTAGGAGAAATAGCACTGGACAAAAAAGGAGACATGAGATACTTCTGAGCCAGATAACAATTATGATAGCTATTCACAGCATCAGAACTGAGATGGCTTTTAGCCTTGAATGAGAAATAATTTAATTCATATGGAAAATTCTCATTTAAACTTGAGCATTATTATCTTGTCAAATCTGAACACAATTGACTCAGATTTTATTGAGATCTCTTCTAAAACACATTTACTTGGGTAAATTACTGAGTTTTTTCCTCATAAGAAAGATCTGAGCAGTTGGAGATACAAGTTTACTTTGTCTTTCCATCTTATCTCATCTTGTCTTGGAGAAACTATAGATACTAAGGAGGTCTCCTTTTTATCTTTCCTTTCTATTGGAATTTAAAAATACATGGTCCAACTGGTGCCCAGTTGTGGAACACTTCTGTTTTGGGCCTTTTAGTGTTTTTTTGTTATTTCAACTCAAGAAGGGCTTTTTACGTTGGGAGCCAGTGAATTAAGACTAAATCAGAACTCATGGTAAAGCAGACACTAGTGGAGTGTTTGTGAATAGGCTTTGTTGGATGATCACTAAAAACAAGTTGTTCTTATAGAATGTTACTGTTGCACATACAACAGCTATAGCAAGTGAAACGGCTGTAAAATGGTCTTTCTCTTAATGTGAATGGAAGCTTTCAAGGGGGTTAGCCTAAGCCTTTACTGGTAATAATGTAGTACCTCAGCGCTACTGTAAAATCAGCGCCACTATTAGGCTGTCATCTGTGGGGATCATACAGCCTTCACATTCACATCCCCCATCAAACTGTTCCGAATAGGAACATTTTCAGCTGGTTTCTTTTAGTCATACGCACACTATTAAATATGTTACAGGGCTCTATATTACAGCGGCTTGGCTGTGTGCTTTAGGTTGGTCCTGGTCAGTCACCATGCTAGAAGCCAGTGACCGTTAGGCCAGGCCCACTGATGGGGTATTCTTCACAGCTGATGCCTGTTATTAAAATATTTTGCATTTCGGAAATAATTATTAAGTATTTCTGTTACCAGATTTGACAGCGAGCTAAGATTTAGTGGACTTGTCAGTAGCTGCTGCCATAATCTGTATAGCAGACATTGGCCCAGAGATTAAAGATCAGGAGGAGGGGAGAGAAGAGGAGGGAGAGCTTAGCCACCATGTGCCAGAATTCCTCTCTGAGTAAGGATGTTTAATGTGGCTTGCTTTTAACAGACCTCCCTGCCTGATCTTTATGACTGGAAAGCTGCAGCGTCCTCCCTGAAAAACAGAAGGCTGACTTTCCCCACCTAGTGTTATGAATTAGTGCAAGTTCCTCCCCCTGACTTCATCTTGCCCTACATCAAACTAACTTATGAAGGTGCTTTATTGTGCTCTATTTGTGAGAATGAGCGAGCGAGAGAGTGAGAGTGAGTTAGAGTAAGCGAGAGAGAGGGAGAGAGAAAGGGAGCGAGGGCAAGAGACCCTACATGCATAGTGTCTTGTGTGAGCATATCTGAAGTGTGTGTATGTGTGTGAACACTTGTGTGTGCAGTGTCTGTGGGTCACATTGCTTTCTTCAGTAACAAGAGCGACGTTTGTCTTAGCTCTGTTGTAGCTGGAGCTCTCAACATATCTCTGCATGCTATTATGCTGCCCATTGCCTTCTCATTGCTATTCATTGACTATAACATGGGTGACATCTACTTCTTCTTCTGCTTCTTCTTCTGCTTCTTCTTCTTCTTCTTTTTCTGCTTCTTCTTCTACTTCTTCTTCTGCTTCTTCTTCTGCTTCTTCTTCTTCTTCTTTTTCTGCTTCTTCTTCTTCTACTTCCTCTGCTTCTTCTTCTGCTTCTTCTTTTTCTGCTTCTTCTTCTACTTCTTCTTCTGCTTCTTCCTCTTCTTCTTTTTCTGCTTCTTCTTCTTCTACTTCCTCTGCTTCTTCTTCTGCTTCTTCTTTTTCTGCTTCTTCTTCTACTTCTTCTGCTTCTTCTTCTTCTTCTGCTTCTTTTTTTCCTGCTTCTTCTTCTTCTACTTCTTTTTTCCCTGCTTCTTCTTCTTCTTCTACTTCTTCTTCTGCTTCTTCTGCTTCTTCTGCTTCTTCTTCTTCTGCTTCTTCTTTTTCTGCTTCTTCTTCTGCTTCTTCTTCTACTTTTTCTTCTGCTTCTTCTTCTACTTCTTCTTCTGCTTCTTCTTCTGCTTCTTCTTCTTCTTCTTTTTCTTCTTCTTCTTCTTCTTCTTCTTCTTCTTCTTCTTCTTCTTCTTCTTCTTCTGCTTCTTCTTTTTCTGCTTCTTCTTTATCTGCTTCTTCTTCTTCTTCTTTTTCTTCTGCTTCTTCTTTTTCTGCTTCTTCTTCTGCTTCTTTGTCTGCTTCTTTTGCTTCTTTTTTCTGCTTCTTCTGCTTCTTTTTCTGTTTCTTCTGCTTTTTCGTCTTCTACTTTTTCTTCTCCTTCTTCTTCTTCTTCTTCTGCTTTTTCTGCTTCTTCTTCCCTCCATTCCCTTTCTCCTCCTCGCATAGCTCCATTCATGAATTGCTCCATAAGCTCTCTTTAGAGTGCTGTCTAATTGGTCTAATTTTGTACTAATGGATGTTCTCTGTTATTACATATGATCTTGAAGGCAAAGTTGGTAAAAGCATTAATAATCTGTGCTCGTTGTGTGGCACCCCAGTATGGGTGAACGCTCAGGGGAAGGAAATCACACGGTCCATAGGGGGCGCATGAAGTCATTATTAATAAAGATGATTGTTCTGCACACAGTCACTCACCTAGCCTAAATGAGAGGCTGTGGGTGGGCGTCCCATTACTGCTTTATCATACAGGTTTTCCTCCACTCACTAGGCTGTGGGATGAGAGAGAGAGAGAGAGAGAGAGAGAAGGAGGGGGAGAGAGAGACACTGAAACTGACTAGGTATGTATTCAGAACTTGGATTCTGTATTCTTCACTATTTGGGCATGATATCCAGCTACAAAGCTGCAACTCTTCTCTGTGGCCACCGGAATGACACAGATAGGCTTTGGACCGCTATCCCAAGCCTCTTATCAAGTCTCTCGGCAGAGTTATTTGCCACCATGGTGAATGTTGTTTGATATTTTTTTCTGTCCCTTTCTCTCCAGCCAACACCTCCACCCCCCAGCTCTCACCTTCTAATTCGTAGTATGATGACAATAACATGCACGACAGCCTCGGAGAGACCTTTCCAAATGCTGCCGGCCGCCCACTCCCCTGCCAAGGTCGGCACTAAAAGGCGTCTCACTCCTCTCCCAGCGTTCTTCTCCCCCTGCTCCGGCGCACTGCCTAGCTCCGAAAGATATAATTTTCTTCAAATGCACCTCTCGGACTAGTTTGTCTATTTCTGTGGTGCCCTTTTCCAATGAGGCAGAGACTCTCCGTGTCACGCTGTCTCGCGCAAATCACACGGCAGGGCCGGGATCTGAGGGGGACAATTTGCCAGTGGTATGCATGAGTAAGCAGGGAATTTCTCCATCCATTTAGAGTGACCAGACTGCACCCTGACAAGCAGATGAGAAGCCAGCGAGAGAAAGAGAGAGAGAAACAATATAGAATCACTTCTCCTTGTCGCTGATGTTCGCCGGTGTCTAACGTTGCACTGTGGCTGAGGTTTTGAATAGAGGGGACAACCTTCAGATGGCTTTTGCCACTTTTGATCATTCTCTCTCACTTGCTCTGCCCATTGCTAGTATTGCTGGCAGGCAATGTGGATATGTGTTGTTCGTGTTGTGTGCACCATGCATGTGCCTGTGCAAGTAAGTCCTCAGTAGTTATAGCTGCTTTAATGATTGACAGATATATTTGTCATCATAAAAAAAATGATGAAAAAAATGAATAAATAATCGCACATTACATTGGACAGTATTGCATTATATAAATTTTTTCAAAAGCCACTAACTAACATAAATTGTGTCCTAAGAATAAATCAGGTAATTGACATTAACAATACTAAACGATCAACATTACATAAAGCATTATTTGTTGTTGTTGTTTGAAACCGTATCCGCTTACTGAATGGGGCTTTTTATATGACATTTATAGAGATGTTTTATGTGTTTCATTGATGGGGTTTGAGTCAATGGCACATATCTGGAGTTTCTTTTAAGGACACTCCAGCTAAACAGAAAAAATGACTAGGGTAGATAGTTTGAAATGCTTTTTTTGCCTGGCTACCTGGCTAAAGCAGAAGGAAACCAGTTAGGAAGCTGATGTTACTGCTAGGAAGCCAAATGTCACGTCTGTATTTATTAGGGTTTACATCTGATACTAGCTCTACATTAGCAGTCAGGAATTCTTTATTTCTTAGGTGCTATACCAGATGGCTATATGCTGTTTTTTCCAAGTGAATGCTGGGAACACATAGTAGTGAGAAAATGCTGATGGACACAGATGTAAAGTTGTAAATTTTACAGAATACTGCCTATCACGACAAATAACATATTAAGTGCTAAGTTTAGGCCAGAACGCCCCTTTAATGTGAGCCAATTTAATCACCAAACCATATATTGGTCTGGCATACATGTGTGTGTGTGTGCGTGTGTGTATGTGTGTGCGTGGCTGTGTGTTCGTGTGTGTGTGTGTGTGTGTGTGTGTGTGTGTGTGTGTGTGTGTGTGTGTGATATCCCCTTTGTGCCATGAACAGGTTCAGGCAACCACGTATGCAGTTCTGTGTGTTAACTACAATTCAGTCCTGTTGCGAGGAAAAACCACATTAAAACAAAGAAACGCTTTTTTTATGAGGTTGTATAAATTCCCTTTATGTCATTATTTTAGGCTGGCTTTTTGCCTAAGAATCAAAAAAGGCAGTTCTCTCAGTTCCTTCATTAGGGAAAGATTCCTGTAAGGGCAGGCGTGGCTTCATCATATGAGCACAGTTTGCTTTAGCCTAGGCCTGTCCGAGCTGAGTAGAACAGCAGACATGTTTGGCAGGTTGCACTTTTTAAAGCAGTGCATGAAAGCTCGAGTAGTCCCACGTTGTCTATGAAAGAGTGTGTAAATCCTCCCTTTCTCCTTTTAAACATCACACTGACTTAAGAGTTTGCGGCTTACTTCCCTTCTGCGCCAGCACAGGTTTCTCCACTGAGATGTTTAATGGAGTGGTTATCACAGCGAGCATGCCTGCATAAAGCAGCAGCTTTGAGAGAGAAAATAAGAATTCTCTGACGTGCCGGAAGGTGTTTGTAATTTGTGCTGGGTTGAGAGAGTGCTGGTTCAGGGATGTGTTGTGTATGTGCTGAGTTGTTCACTTGTATTCTTTCGCTGTTGGTGTGGAGTTAGTTTTTGAAAAACGCTACAAATCGCTGCACTCTTTCTTCCTTGGAGCCCTGCAGAGCCCAGGAGATTTCCTTGTTAGCTCAGATGTGGAATCCCTTTTTTTTGGGCCAGGCACCTACTTGTAGTGTGTGTGTGTGCATGTGTGTGCGTGTGTGTGTGTGTGCGTGTGCATGCGTGTGTGTGTGTGTGTGTGATGCCATCCAGCCAGCGGCACGGTCAGGATGATACGCTCTTTTGCAGAGCACTAACCTTGATCAATACCTTGCTATGGATCGCTCCAAACCCCGACGCTCCTGCACACTTTTTATTTCAATATCACGGCTGTTTGAACACTCTAGCCAGGGGCCCTTGCAGAAATGGGCTCTAACTGGGCTTCATGAACACACACACACACACACACACACACTCTCCTTTACTTTTTCCCTCGCTTACATTCTCTCTCTCTCTCTCTGTGTGTGTGAGAGCGGTCATTGAAAGGGGCCCTGTGGCAGAGGAGCATAGGACAACCATGTCATTTACCTGTTTACTACTGTCCCACTTGGGGGGGAGAGAAAAAAATAAAAAGTGCTGGTCTTGCCCTAAACACAACTATACATCAAAGGTAACTTATTTTTGGAAGCGGCTAAAACATTGAAGGTTTTTAATCATTTCCCATGTGCCCTGCTAAGCTTTCTCAGAGTGCTGAGGGCTGAGCTAAAGTCTAGAGCTCTAACATTATAGATCTGAACAGACTCAACAGCACAACGCAACACCTTTTGTTTTTTGTTTTTTTTGCACTTTCTATGATGTTCTTTTAATCTCTGCTTTGATAGCATTTAAAGCCCTTTTGGACAAATGAAGACCTCAGAGGAGCTACAAAAAGGGGGGAACGCATGCAAAAATCAAATGCCCTGGCAGCTGAACGTCTTCAATGATGGAGGAGCTAGCATGCAGTATACCATTCGTTATTCAATATAGAGCTGTATAATAAGCATGTGTGTGTGTGTGTGTGTGTGTGTGTGTGTGTGTAGTCCAAGATTGAAGTTCAGAAGCTGACCCAGATGTATGTAAGTGGGTCGGGAGAGTGGTGGGCCGTGTGTGCGAGGCAGGAGAAAGGCTACTGGATTGTGAGACTCAAGCATGGAGAAAAAGACTGAGAGCCAAGTTTATTGGAACTCTTATTCAGAGTGACCCATCACCTGCCCTTTAATGACCTTGCCTTCCTACCGCAAGATAGTAGATTCATACATTAATTACACACACATCCCATGTCTTTACACCAGTTGTCTGTAAGTATGTGCTCAACATATGTGCAGAATCCAGTCAGATGTTCATTTATAGTAATTTACCAATTGCTTTTTAACTTTCAGTTAAGTGCTCAAAGCAACATGACATTAAGTCAGCCATGTGCAGAAGTTTCTTTCACATTGGAACATTTGTTTCAGTACCAAAAACATTTAAACATCAACATCAAAATTCATAAAAATGCTCTGTTTAAGGATAACATCTGAAAACACTGGGGGAGATTTTAAGCACTGCAATGAATGTGGCATTAGATTACATAGGCAGTAAAGATACAAAGTTCTTTGCCCACCAGACTATATTGAGTTTTAAGTATTGACCACTGCACAGCTTAATTATAAAGAAGGGAAGAGGTGATTAAAAATCAGGTTTTCACATTTATCTGCTTAGCCAAAAGTAGTCAAGCCCTAAGGCATGTTTGGTGTACCCAGGTTTGCACAGGTATTAAGAAGCTAATGTAGTGGTATAAGTAATGGAAGTTTATACCCCACCAATTAAATTCAATTTTGTGAACACATGAGTTATCACTTGCCTCAAACCACACTGCAATTTTCAAACAGCTTCAGATAGACTTGCTTATGTGGTTTCTACTCTATGACATAGTGACCTTAAAGAAGAGTTCAGAAATTAATTTTGCTTTGTGATACACTTTTGTATGTACTTCAATAATGTGTCAGAAATCACATGTCTAATTAAAAGAGAATGCAGTAATTTAGACATGCATTTTGCCTGTTGCTAATTGGCGTAATATATGTTTCTATTATCTGTTAGTCACATTACCCTCAAAACTAAAACCCCATTACTAAACTAAAGTGGCAAACATTAATGCCCTTTACCAGATTAACTGTATTTTGATTTTAGGGGAAAATTGTCAGTTAGATTTCACCAAACACTTATTTTTAATACATCCAGGTAGATATCAAGCGTCTTTGTTCACAACGTCTCGAGTTGATGTTTTTAAACAAGGCTGCGGATCTCTTATTCATACACCTGCCCTCATAATTGCTCATAAACGGGCTGCAATAAAATGCTCTTTATAAGGTGATCATGTCGTATGACATCCAAATGGTTCTGTCTGTGCTGTGTTTATCATTTTTATTTGTCCGTGTTTAGTAATGTGTGAGTTTCTCCTCCTCAACTTTGTTTTGCACACTTGTTTTTGACTGTGTGGAGCATGATAGTGTAGAGGGGGCTTCTATTAAATCAATCCCACTCTGCCATCTCACAGTGACCTCATGGCCCATGTCAGCTCATGTCCCATCATGCACCACTCTGCTCGAGTGTGTGCTGCACAGCAGCTGGCTCCTGGCTCTGTCATCCTTCCCTCCTGTCTTTCCTCATCCACCGCTTTTCTCTCTCTTCCCTCTGTCTCTCATCACTCTCCTCCCTGCTTTTCCCTCCTCTCTCCTCTTCCCCGTTTCTCTCTCCAGGCTTATCTCACTGGTGGGATACAGTACATCTGACAGTGCCTGTGAGTGTTGCCTCCGCTCATTATAAAATAACCCTGGCCCGGTGCAGCCCTGCCCAAGCCTTCTCTCCCTGCCAGAAAACAGGTGCGACAGGAGCCTCTCCTGCCATGTTGTGGGGGAGAGGAATCAAATTCCTTCCAGAAAGCAACAAAACAAGGAACAAAAGGAAAGCTGCTTAAAATGTAATTTGCTTCTGCTTGCAGAGCTCTGTTCTCTTGGGTCGCAATTGCTTATCATGAGGCTTGAATGCCCTTAAAGCCTTGCATCTTATTCCAGAAAGTTTGATGCAGTACACTCTTAAAAATAAAGACAGACTTTGACATGCTGTTCTGGGAAACAAACTTTTACCTGCAAGTAAACTTTACATTATGCCGTTCCTTAAACATTCAAAAGGTTCTTCAAGCTCAAACATTACATTTACATCTGTTGAGAGGTTCTGTATGGAACAAACAGTGGCTCTTCTCTGGAATCTTTCCTAAGAGGCCTTTTTGACCCTTATTTATTGACGTTTAAGATTTGGACAGCTGTACTTACACAGCTCACCTTTTGTTTTCTTTCACTCTTTTGTGTGTTCCCAGCAGCAGCGGTAGCCAGCCGGTCACTGGGACGGTGCCGCGCAGCCGGCTGATGGAGAGTTAACTGGTTGGAAGGGATCCAGCAGGGCTCAGACAGGTAGGAGCTGTGCCAAGCCCATCCTGCCCCATCCATCCTGCCTGCTGACATCCAGTGCCTGTTAGCTCCTATTAGAGCTCTTTCTCTTCCTAGCCCAAATTGAGCAAATTCGATTTGGCCTCTGCGAAGCAGGCTTCGCCACATAGAAACTAATTACTCTGATGGAAAAGTGGCATTCAAGGTACAGCTGTTTGGGTGAAGGGAGGACAGCATAGTTACTGGTGAAAGGAGAGTGGTCATACCAATGCTTGAGAAGGCATACATGTGCTCTTCAGTGATGTGCTCTGTTTCTCTCTCCTTGTCCATGACATCTTATCCAGCTAGTTACAGATGTGTAGTGCAGTAATGGATTCTTAATTTCATTTTCAAGATTATATTGGTTTTCTTGTTCAAATTTAAGGCCCCAGTGTGTTTGTGACACCTTAGTGAAAGTCTTGGTCAGTGCTGCATATTTAAACTATATTAGTAGATTACAGTTGCTAGTTTTTTTTTTTTTTCTGACTGCAAGGAATTTTTGAAGTTAAATCTAACATAAAGGTCCATATTCTCTTTATGTGGGCCCATGGTGGTATAGACATCAGCATCTACTCTTTAAAAGAAAGTTTTTAACGTATGAAACCATGTCCTGTAGTGTCTTCTTACCTCATCGTTGTAGTCTACTGATTTTAGGCATCACGTCTTGTCTTCTCTCTCGTCTTGTCGTCATCTCTTCATTATCAAAAGAGCTTCTCTCACTGTAAAAAGGATGATAGAAATGCCCCATATGTGTCCAGAAATGGCCATTAGTTTTGTCACATTTGATCATGTCAAAATGGTTCAGTTTTAAACAAAAGGCAGAGCAGTGCATGTTACTTCACTCAAGGGCAGCAGTTAAAAAACAAAAAGCCTTCTAAGAGGTGTTTTATTGTAGATGCTCACCAAGCATGTACGCTGAACAAAGTACAGTGCACCAATTTAACCAGACGCATTTATTCTCACATTGGTTTCAGAGGGATGGCTATGGATAAAGGCTTATTGCGAACCTTTATTCTTTATGCAATAAAAACATAGCCAAATGGTTCATGTTTTAGGTTATTCTGTAACAAGTGACTTTTTAACTCTGGTTGCATGTCATGTTAATAATCCCC
>JBBPDA010000145.1:21463572-21468572 GCA_037974385.1 Arnoldichthys spilopterus
TTATAACATGTAGAGATTGTGTTACTTAATAACAAGAATTAGTTAAAAGGCAGAACTAACTTTTTTTTTTGCTGCAGGAAGTTGGTAATATGTGCATAAAGCATTCTTTATGCCCATTCTGTCTTGCCCCTTGTATAAACCATCCAGAGACTACTTTATGTGTGCATGTGTTTTTCTGTCTGACTGGACCTTTCGTTTTCTCTTAGCTATGACCACCTGTGGAGTAGCTGAGACATAATTGCTATGGTATTATTAGAGTAAATATGGTATTTTAGTAAATGGCTTGTGTCCGGCCCAATGCCCAGAAGGGTCCGGTGAGACTGGCTCTAACAGATTGAGCAGGCCAGGTAGCCCATGTCATCCTGTTAAAAACGTTCGGCGTGTCCAAGTGGCCCTGCGGACACACGACCAGCCTCGCCAAGCTGTTCCCACGGCCCACTTGCTGCCCGCTCATCAAGCCGTGCCAGGCCAGCTCTGTCCAAGTCCAACACAAGCATGTGTGTGTGAGGCAGAGTGGGCCTGCATTACCACAGGCTGCCATGGAGAGTGTGGCGATGAGGTCAAGCCTCATGTGAGGTCCTACCTCTGTGGGGCTGGGGTTAGTGGGTAAGTGAGCGGGGGACTGGACTTGGCTTGACTGGTTTCTGAACAGCCCCGGGTGAAAGAAGGAGGGAGGGGGAGTGAGTGAGTGAGAGAGAGAGAGCATGCAGAAACTGGCCCTGGCTGGACTGGCTGGTTAAATATCCCCAGGCTGGAAGGGTGTTGTGAGGGCAGCTGGACTGTGGTGAATGAGAAAAGAGGCCCAGCATCCATGTGGCTTTCACATCATTTCTCTCTCTCTTCATGTCTTCTGCTTTCTCACTCACTTTCTCTCTCCCGTGGAGGCCGTTTTCTGTTTTGGTGAACTACCCTGACCCCGTGGATTGAATCCCCTGCTACCCGTATTGGCATGTTGCTTGGCTTTGATTTGCTTCCAGGCCCATGTGTGGAATGGCAGTGGGCAGCTTGTTGGTGCCCATGTCACTGTAAGCGTTAGTTCAGCTCAACATCAGATTTTTTTCCCTTACCTCAGTCGATCTTACGAGGCATGTTTTATGTCCAAGATGGGTTTCTTTAAACCGACACACTAAACGACCAGGGTTGACTAGAGATCAGTCATACACAGTCCAGACTGTAACTTGTTGCTGAACCAAACTAAATCATTTAACTTCCATGAAAACACATGCTGTCCTGTTACTAGCAGATTTTAACAGCAGAAGGCAGTTTTTGTGATCTCAGGGCCTGAGGTAGCCTTTTGCACCAACATAGATCAGCACACTTTGCATGTAGATAAGAATCTACATGTGTAAACAGTTTTTTGGCCATGTGCAAGGTATAACACAAAATACTCATCTCTTCCTCATAAATATGCATGTGAGGGAGAATGTCTCAAAACATATGCAGATCAGAGATCAGCCAGTTTTGTGTGGATTATCCAAGCATAAATTCATGTTTGGGTCGCAGAAGATGTTGTGAGACAGCAGACATAGTAGATAGACAGAGGTACAAGCTACAGCAAACATGCTGAAAGAATGTTTACCTTCAGAATAACACCATTTGAACTCTTTGGACCATCTGGACATGTGCACCATTCTGTGGTATTGAAAATATGTGCATTCCATGTTATTGGTTTACAAACTCTATATTCTTACATGGATTAGAATTACACCCTTGTGGAAAACAGTATTCATTAACACCTCATGGCTCCAAGTTACTAGACACCTATTATTTTTATATACAGATCGAAATTTCAACACTGAATGTTCTAGTTTTGTTTTGTCACAAACTTGTTTATGGCTCCTTTTATTACCTGTGTCTTTTAAATGCCAAGCCTCACAACAAGCAGTTTTGTCATAAGCTGTAATTTTTAAAAATGTATTGATAACTTCATGCACATTGTGAGTGGACATTGTTGTTGCATCAAAGTATATTTTGCAATGCAAGCTGCACTGGTATGTTTGGCCCCATTACAGTTTTAACTGCATATAGAAGATAACTGTTTAGATTTGACTGATCAGTCCAAGTTACTAGACATTACTATTACTATTTTTATATACAGATTACAATTTCACTAATCGAAATAGTGAAAAAATAGTAAAAGTGACCTATTTGTCATTGTGAACACACTCAGTCACACACAAAGTACACCACAATGAAATGCGACCTCTATATTTAACCCATTAGCGGGCAGCTATGAGAAGTTTGCATAGTACTAATGTTTCTGTACTACCTCATTTAGGAAAAATATCCACATACAATTTTTCTGACTATAATTGCAACTTGCAATGCAGTTATTTTTTAGTAAAAAAAGGGATCACTTGCAGTAAAAAAAATAAAATAAACTTTGGTCTTAAGTTTTTCTTTACCTTAAGTGAGCTTTGTAAAATCCCTTCAGGAAAATGTGGAAGCAGAAGGTTTAAAAAGTTATATAAAAACTTTTAGCTTTGGAGTTTTAGCACCTAAGTTTTGTCAGTTTCCAAAATGTCCATTTAAATATAAAGATTCAATTTGTCCCTTAAATCATTTGTGTGTTTGTTTTTATGCCAGGGGCCTTAGGCCTTTTTGTCCCCCAAAAAAGATTACTGAACAGTGAATTTACTAGGTTAAATATCCCAAATTTCATCTTGTTCGGACGATGTTGAGAAAAGTAGTATATAATTCAGATTTAAGGACTTGCAAATTTGAAAGTTGCATTATTTTATCTTATGCAATTTTAGAAACAATGCGTCCTACCATAAGGCATACCATCATTCTTGACTACTCAAAAATGTACAGCCTAGACTTAGGCTGATCGTGAATTTTGGCTAGAATCAGGGTAAAACATGGGCAACTCTGACTTTAGATACTACGTTCAGATCTGTGAATAAATGCCTTTTATAAATGCACCGGCTATGAGCTGGGACTCCTATGGGCAGCATTCAAATTTACCTCCTTTTTGTGGGTCTCCAGTGTTTCACCACAATGTATGCTCCCCACTGTAGCCTACTGTACTCTAAGGAAAATAACATGGGAGCTTAAGGGAAAAATCCACCTCTACCTCGTAATTACTATCGTCATGATGAATGTAAATAACAATTAACACAGCCAACCATTCTAAGGTAATCTGGAAGACTCTCATTGTGAAATGAGATGTAGGTTATGAAATATTAGGCCAAACTAGAGCGTCGCATGGAAGTAGCTTATTAAATAACACCCAGCTAATTGCTTTGTCTTCCTTTTGTCCTGCTGTTGTACATGTTATTAAGCGTGTTTCATATATCTTAGAGTAATGAGGAAGACAAGCCTGGCACCTGCACGGTGTAATTAAACATATAAATTCTCCCCTTGCAGAATTATTTGTGGTCATGAGCTGATTTATACGGCTTGGTAAATTGCAATGTTGAGCTTATTTTCTTTCTCTGAAAGGGCTTGAAGAAGGAACCCCATTCATCAGGTACCTTTGCCAGAATAAGCTTCTCTGAAAGTTGACTATATATAAGAAGTACATGTTTTTTTTCCTTTCTCTCCTCCCTCCAAGCTGTGCTAAACCACCCAGAATTTGTCTTTGGGGAAGGCAGGTAAATATTTATCACTGGAGCATAAATTAGTTTTATGTTGAGCTAATCATATGGATGTTGCTGTCATTTCTTCACTGATTATTTGCATAAATTACATTTTTCAGGGCTGTATTTACAGATTACACTTATTAGTCTAAGGCATTGCAGGGAAGAAATATTTTTTGACATCTGGACTTTGCAGAGTTGACTGCAGAGCTGGTCACATGCTTGGTTTGCCATTTGTCTTTTTATGTCAGTTGAATGTAGGGGCTGATCACAATTAAGCCAATACAAGTTAAGGAGCTAAAAATTGTGCTGGATAGTGATATAAGTGATATAACTAGGGATGTCACAGATAAAAGTTTTAAAACTCACTGATAATCATACCTGTTTAAAATCTGATTAAAGTCATATACTTTCAAATCTGAATAATATCTGTGATCTGAACAATTACCTTAGTAGCCTGCTGATATATACCAACTTGTAGAGATGCAAAATGTGTATTTGTTAACTTGCTAGATTATGAAAGCCACAACACAGTGAATATTTTTGTGTGGTTCATTTTTGAGTGTTAGTCATTTTTAGCCTTTTCTTATATTCTACTATTGCTGTGATACTGAAAACTGTGATGATAAATCACTGATACCATGATAAGACATTTTCATCTCATCTGTGAAAGGTACATTACCTAACAAAAGTCCCTTTCATTTTTCAAGTACATTTTCAATATCAGAGAAAAGGAAAAAATCATATTGTTGCTGTAGGACCAAATACTTGTATCTCCATTTTGTTTAAACATGTGCAGAATTTTTAAAAAATAATTGCTGACATTTACATTGTTATAATTTCATGATGAACGGGGCAAAAACATTGTTCTAAATTATTTTTAAGAATTACATTTTTACATTATCCTTCTTTATAACCTAAGGTCTTGTAAAGTTGCCATTTTAGAGATGGCTAGGTTTTGACTGACATCAACAATATGTTTAACAGACATTTAACCAGATGCCTCAACAACTAAATATAATTTTATATTTTCAATATTTAGAGTGTCCACCCTACCACTTCTATTCTATTCATGAGGCTTGCTTTCAGTTTTTAAAGAAATCAGCAGTAATATTTTTCCATGCATCTCCAAAGTTCAGTCTTATAAATGGGTTGCAGTTTCTGCTTTTCACCATTCAAGTATTTCCAGTTACAAATTTATGCTCTTGTTGCAGTGTCATTTTTTGTGGGTTTCTGTTTCTCACTAATAGAGTCTCAGTGCAGTGGTCAGAAACACCTGTTGATTTAATCTGAAACAACAGTTAAGCTTGATTTTCTTCAATCTTTCTTAGATGAAAGCTTCAACTTCTAATGGTGATTGGTGGTCTTTTAGATTTTGCATGGTTATTAGGAGTCCCATTTTTTCTATTATTTAAAAAG
>JBBPDA010000145.1:21473572-21476725 GCA_037974385.1 Arnoldichthys spilopterus
GAATAATGACTTTATTCTTTTCAGAGAACTCTCTGTTAAGTCTGAGATTTAGATTTTGAGTATTTGTGTGACTGATACAGGCAGAGGCCATAAAAAGCCCATTGAGCAGAGCCAGATGGTTTATATTTAAAGTGACGGATGGTTTTAATCTAGTCTCTGCTCATGTCTGAAAATGAGGTGTTTGTTGATTGTTGCCCCTAATTCATTTGATGACTGACATGGTAAGGCTATTTGGACAATGGGCGAGTGTGTGTGTGTGTGTGTGTGTGTGTGTGTGTGTGTGTGTGTGTGTGTGTGTGTGTGTGTGTGTGTGTGTGTGTGAACGCATATGTGTGTGTTGTCACAATTTGATATGTCCTCATGTGGAGAGAGGACTGTGCTGGAAGTATCAGTCAGCTGCATCAGATTCGATTAGCAGGCTTAATGTTTTATTAGGGAAGAGAGAGAGATAGAGAGAGAGACAGAGAGAGGGAGAGAGAGAGAGAGAAACGGAAAGAGAGAGAGAGAGAGAAAGGGATAATTAAAGAGTCCTTATGGGGGCCAGTCTTGCCTGCTTGGGCTGAGGGGACATCTGTTTGCCCGGGAGCCTGAGGGTCAGGCACTGAGGCCCTGGGGTAGTGGGGAGTTTGGGCAGAATGGAGGCTTTCCTATGCGCACCACACTGAAGCAGAACGCAGCAGGGCCCACTCACACACAGAAACACAGCAAATTAAACAACTATCTCAACTTCATTAGTGGAATAATAATGGGCTCAGCCTGAGACCCTGCTTTATTGCCCATCCACAAACGCATTCTCATCAAATGGTGATAGACCACCATGTGGCCTCATAAGAACACACCAGCACTCCGGAAATGTTCTCCATCCATACAGCACATAGATAATGGTGAGAAAACAGCACCATGTATATAGTTTCCAAGTAAACACAGAATAAGAAACACACATAAGCACATGTACTAGTCTGTTATCTCCCTGGGCAAGTTTTTCCTGTGTGCACCTTGGATCACACATGGTGAAATGGTGCCAAGTTTTCTGCCTGGCATGGCGTGACATGCGGGGCGCGTGGGTTAGCTGGGTTGGGGCACGCTTTGGTCTGTGGGGTAGCCCTTCCCACAGATCACACCTCCATACTTCAACCTCACAGCCTAAAATAACTTTAAAGCGCCATGCCTTGTGGGAATTGGCTCCGAAGCGAAGCCTAGTCCTATTAAAACTTCCCTAATACTGAGCACGGGGATGAAAAGGAATGAACTATGGGGCCGTTGTATTGATGTGGAGAAAATGAGCAGCTTTTGCTGTGGAAGAGGCCTCAGTCCCCTATCGATTTGAAAGGGAAAATGTAGAAATAGACTCAGTAAATCTGGCACTGCCTAACAGGTTAACAGCAACCATCTTTTTTACGTAAAGTCATCCAATATTCCCGCATTGATGTTGTGAAGAGGAGCAGTAAACCAAACCGAAGCTATTGGCGGCTTCTGCCTCTGCCTTAGCGAGTGAATTATAGTGTTTTTATAGATCAATACACAGAGGCAATAATCCTTATTATTATCTCATAATAAATGGTAATTGTAGTGCCACTAGTATTTGTAATCTCGGAGGAAATGGTGGATAATATTGCTCGAGTAATGATAGCAGCACTCGCAGAGGTATCGTGTGAATGTTTTACTGTGGTTCTCCCTGCTTTAGTTTATTGTGATGGTATTAAAGCTACTGCGTGTCATCGGCGAAGCGCGTGCCTCTGCACTGCAAGCCAGCAGTGTCTCACTGGTGTAATACGCAGATGTGAGGGTTAGGGAGCACAGCAGCAGAAACGTGTGTCGCCCATCTCAGCATGCTAAACAACCTCTCACAGCTCCCTCTTTTACTCTCCTTCCCAGAGTGCATACTGGGTGCACTGGCTGCATTATCATAACAAAAAGAATGAGTCGGCTTTGTTCCATTCGCCTTCCTCCTCTATGAAGTGTGGACACCAGACCTGCTGCACAGTGCAATATTAGCATTAGCATCTCAAGCTGCCCCCTCCCTTCAACCCCACCTTTTCCACCATCTTAATATTGATCTTCAAAGTGTTGAAGGCATCACAACCTGGCCGGGAGAATCTGCATTCCAAGGAGAGAAAGAGAGAAAGGGAGAATGACAATAGCCAAAAAGCCAGTCCAACTACTCCTCTGAGACTAGCTTAGGGACAGGAGCAGAAATATTAAAGACTATAATAACCACACCAGTGACGAGAAGGAAAGGGAAAAAAAATAGGCCAAGTGAAGCATAAACAACAGGCTTGGCTTAATGGACATCGCTATTTTACAAGGAACCTCTAATCAAATGGGTGTTCAAATCTGGAGCCTATTCCTGTGCTAGTCTGTTCCATTCCCTGTGCCTGGCCGGCAGGAGCACTGTACATGAGGGACAGATGGAGGGGTGGAGAGAGGAGGAATGTGCTTGGGATGACTGGAGTGCTAGAGGTTGGATTGATGGACCCTCAGTCTGTACTGAGAGACTGTGTAGGAGGAAGAGAAGCGTGGGGGGTTTGTGTTGATTGACAGGGCAGTGTGACAATTGATACCAGGGGGCAGTGCATGGAGGGAGGACGAAAGTTCTAGCCATGCGTGCAAAGACAGATTCCAATGGGCAAGAAGCAAATAACACACCAAGACAAGGAGCCCTGGTGTAAACTAGGGCCTGACTGATTAATTGTGACCAGTACTGAAATTAAAGAGCTGAATATTTAAAAATTCTTTGGCTACAATGCTTAGTCCAATCATCTACATAAATTAAACAACTAACCTGTTTAGTAACCCAATGATTGCAAAGCTGCAGACAAAATTCTCAACTATTATTCATATTCAGTGTTTCAGTTACTAGAATATGTGGGCCTGTCAGCTACATACAAATTTTAATAATGCTAAGATTAAATTTATAAATACACCACTGTTTATCTGCTCATTGTATTTTCCTAAAGAATCACTTCAAAATCTGTTTGTAGTAAAAATAGTAGTTCACTCTGAATATTTGCAGTCAAACTACTCAGTGATCTTCTTTCAGTCTGACTCTCAGTTCAGATTGGACCTTTAAAAGAAGTGAAAGTGACTCTTTGTCATTGTGAACACCACAACGAAATGTGACCTCTGCATTTAACCCATCACACGTGCACACGT
>JBBPDA010000145.1:21486210-21497679 GCA_037974385.1 Arnoldichthys spilopterus
AGAGAGAGAGAGAGAGAGAGAGAGAGAGAGAGAGAGAGAGAGAGAGAGAGAGAGAGAGAGAGAGGGAGAGAGAGAGGATAGGTAAGAGAGAAAGAATGAGAAGACAAGTAAGATAGTGACAATCAGAGAGAGAGAGGGAGAGAGAGAGAATATAAATAGTACCAGAGGAAGAAAATATATATATATATAGAGAGACAGAGAGGTGGGGGGAGAATATGAATAGGGCTAATTGTAAGAGGCAATATAGAGAGACACAGCGAGGGAGAGGGGACAGAAAAAAGGTGAAGGGCAATAGAGAAAACAGGAAAAGGACATATAGACAGAGACTATCAAAGAGGGACAGAGAGAAAGAGAGAATTTGGCTAGGGGACCAGAGGAGGAGATCAGCAGTGGCGTGTCATGGGATGAGTGAGAGAGGGCTTTGAGGAAGTGTGAGTGTTATGAAAGCTCTGACCTCTCCCTCAGAGGTTCATGTCTCTGTGTGGAGAACCAGATGGGTAATAGCACAATGCTGAAATCATGCTGCACGTATTATGGGCCCTGTGATTGCCAGCCTGATTACCTGCCATATGCTTGCTGAAGGGTTCAACAGAAAATGGGATAGTATGCAAACCCTTTTAAAGCAACGTTTTTATAGTGGAGTCATTATGCCAACGTAGAGGCTTGCACAAATGAAAGCGAGCGTCGCAGGGAAGGAAAATAATGAAGTCATAAAAGTCAGAGCTCACAGTGCATGGCTTCCACCAGGGCCTCAGCACTGCCCCCTTGGCTGGGTGCCTAGGTAGGGGTGTGTGTGTGTGTTTGTGTGTGTGTTTGTGTGTGTGTGTGTGTGTGTGTGTGTGTGTGTGTGTGTGTGTGTGTGTGTGTGTGTGTGTGTGTACGATTATTTTGACAATCACCAATTAGCCAACAAACCATTGTAGATTCATAAGGAAGTAAAATTTGTGTTATTATAATTGAGATGAATCAATTAATCATGACAGCTCTAGATAAGATATAGGCATTGAAGGAACTAGATGATTCAGAAAGATATTATTGCAGAGAAAAACATGAAAGTAACACTTCCTTAATCGCTGTGTAATATTTTTGTGTCACATTTTGTTTGTAGGGTGTATTCATTGTGTATTTCGTTGTATGAGTTTTTTTGTCTCTGTGACTGTATGCACTTCTGCCTTTGAGGTAATTGGAATTTTAAACTGGGCTCACGTTTATGTTTTATGAACTCGGCATGCAAATACATAGCCTTAAGATTCTTGGGGGGGGGGTGTATGGTATTCTCCCAGCTCTGTGCGTATGCCTGTATCGAGCTTGTCTCTTGCCCTGTGGCTCTACACACGCGCTCAGATGAAATGGGCGGAAACCTCGTCCGCACCGGGAGATTTGCCTGTCTTTCATTCCTTCATGTCATCCATTAAAAGAGAATTTTTGCATAATCTTTAAGTACCTTTATGGCCTACTTAGCATAACATGATTCCTCTGTTGGTGAGATTGTATTTGGGTCAGCTCCTTTCTAATTCTCTTTCATTGGGAATCCTCCGACATTTGGCCCCGCACACTATCCAGTGACATCATTAATTCTAATGTAGGTCAGCTGAGATTTTATGGAGTAGAGCGGTATTTTCATTTTTAATTAAGATGTAACAGTTACGTCCAGACAAGAATGGATTTCAAACCATGTTCGTCATCCCTACCTTTTTCACAGGTGATTGCTTAGACTGGTTAAGGTGATTCAGAAGGAGTCTCATTACTGGGTAATAGAATTTTTCTGTTTTTCATATGAGTCACATATTGATGTGCAGATTATCAGTGCTCAAGCTGAACTTCAAATCAAAGATTGATTAGCAGTTTCTATTTTGCATTTTTCATCAGTGTCTACTGAGAATTCATGAGGGCATAGGCAGGAAATGATTATGCACACTCTCAGATGGTTCACTATCACTAACAAGCATTTTTTTAGTACCAGATTCACTTTTTCAAAACTTTTCACACTCCTCTCTGCATAAACTCTGTGCTGCTTGACATAACAATTGATTTTATTTCCAAAATGCTCTACAGGAGGAAGGTACCTATTGGTCAAAGGTACCCAACTCCAGTCCTGGAGATCTACCACCTTGGAGAGTTCAGATCCCACATATTTGGCTCACATAATCATACATGACTATTGGGACTACTGAGGTACCCTTGAGCAAGGTACCGTCGCACTACACTGCTCCACGGGTGCTGCTGATATCTGCCCACTGCTCCGCGTGTGCATGTGTGATGTGTTAAATGCAGAGGTCACATTTCGTTGTGGTGATTGAGTGTGTTCACAATGACAAATTTTACTTTGTCACTTTCACTTCACTTTAACTCTGCAAACACATGTCAGAAGTCAATCATACCATCTAAACCTCAACATTAGCTGCCTTGCAAGAGGACTACTTTGTCAGTCAGAGTAAAAACACCTGAGGAACAGTAACAACTGTTGGTAATAAGGTAGTTCCAATATTTTATATAAACCTCTGAAGCAGTAAAGATTTATTTTCTCTGCAATTTAGTTCTATATTTTAACTTTTTTTTTTATTGATCATTTAACCAAAGTATTGTTTTTGTTCCCAAAATCTGTACTGGACATGGGTTTTTAACTTAGGACAAAATAAGTGATGGAAACAAACAACAACAACAAATATCAGGGTCTCCGCTCTAGACCACTGAATCACATAAAAAGACTCCAGTTTATACAAAGCACCCTTAAGTGCCTTAATGTATGTCCTATATAATACATTTGCCTTGCTTTGCCTTGCTTGAGTAGCAGTTGACAATGACAGTCCTAAAGGTCATGAACAGCATGTCCCTCTCTTAGTTTCATCTTGATATAAATCTACCTGTTGCATGCATGTGTATTGCATGTTACTCATGCGTAGTCCAAGCTGTATGCTAGTGGACAGGTAGGTCCTCTTTTTGAAATCGGCAGTAGACTCACTGAAAAGTGTCATCGGAGAGGTACTGTCAACAGCTTGAGAGGGAGAAGGAAGAATGGAACACGGCTGGGGTGCCCCTCTGTGTGTGTGTGTGTGTGTGTGTGTGTGTGTGTGTGTGTGCGTGTGCGTGTGCGTGTGTGCGTGCGTGTGCATGCACGTGTTTATGATCGTAGAGAGAAAGGTGTTTGTGCAACAACATGAAAGCCTGGGCAGTGACTCAACGGATCAATCACCATGGTGATCTTCAACCAGGATGAGCATGGACATTGACTATAAACAGACAAGAACACAAGCTTACCCAGTTTTCTCACTTTTTGTCAGTGAAACATTATCACTACCCATTCTACATACTTCCTATATGGAAACTGGGCTCCACTGTTTTGAAATTGTTTTTATCTGCCCAGTTCCACCCACTCACACTGAAGTTATAAGGAGCGTTTTAGCTCTGATTGCTTTTTGACCACAGAAAAATACTGACGAGCCAATTAGAACGGAGGACCTTTGCAAAAGATTTCTTAGTTCTAAGAGAGGTTGGAGAACGATCATGTAAAGTGCTTTGTAATTATTTTTTTTTCATATTCCCACACAAATCATATAAGAAGACTTAAGAAAATAAAAAGTATCATGTTAGAAAAAATGTATGATTTATACTGTAAATGGTGACCCCCTATACAATCATGTGCTTATCTCCCAAAACCTATGTTGATGGACATGAACTTGCTGCTTTAAGGAGCCTCATCTCATGTTCAAAGGGGATGTGATTTGTGTTGCAGAAAGTCCAGAGGAGGCTTGTTCATTTAGTATGCAGAGGCAATAATAGGTATTGACCATTTTTTCTTCAGCAAATTGCGTGTTTCCGGCTTAATTGTTATTGGAGATTTTATCTTGAATTTGATGCATTGGAGCTTGAACCTGTTAAGCAGTGACAGGAGTGAGGAAGGGAGAGAGGAAGCTATGCAGAATAATTCCACTCTGCGTAATTAATGACCCTTAAAATGGAGGCAGCGTTCGCAGCATTCGCCGGGCCGGACAGCTGGTGCCCTCGTGTCTTTCTGACCTCCACAAGTTATTTCATTAAAAACAGATACAGTACAACATGCTCAAGGGACAAAAAGGCAAGACACACTCATGAAACATAAGTGTGGCTATGTTTTGTTTTGTTATATCTCTTCACCTTTATAATCCTATACATTGTTAGGTAATATTAAAATGACAATTTTTTTTTATATTTGTTCTCTTAATATTGCAAAAACAGAACTGTGTTGTACATTTAATTAGACAGGAACCAGATTTTCTGGAATTATATTATTTATTTAGTGCTTATCTATTTTAAACTGTTCCTCCAAACCAATCTGATGTACTCTGTACAAACCTTGCAGTGAGCTCATTTTTTGTTATTAACAGCTACAGCTGTTTTTTGGCTGATTTTTATTAACCTTTAAAATCTATTTATTGTGTTATTTTGGTAGAGGTGTGGCATTACCATTTGGAAACAGCTTGAGTGTGCTTATCTGGTTATTTACATCATTAAATTACAACACCGATTGGCCCAAAGCAGAATAAGACATTTCCAATAGTGTCTTGAGCTAAAACTTGGTGATTCCGATTGTGCATCCCTAATGGCTGTGTGACTATTAGTGCACCCCAAGTAGTTGTGTGGTATGTCGCCCTAATTCTATATGATGAAATAATGTAAGCCACTGAGTTGTTGAGGAAGTGTGCTGAAGGTTAAAGGATAGTAAAGTTGTTCAAACTCAGGTGGCCCTGCTTCTCCTGTGGAGCTGTGGAACACAAAGAGCAGGCTTATCTTCTGTGCTCCTCTGTCTCTGATGGGAAATCTCTAATCAACCAGCTCGACGGACAGATGTGTTCTGACATTGGGCAATCTGATGAATCTAAATCATTATATCTCTTTTGACATTAATATGGCATTTTTGGTGGAGCTGGCGAAAAGTGACGTACAGTTCAGGGATTCATCATGCTGGCGGGACGAAAATGGCATATTCATATGAGTGGGGAATTAGACTCTTTGGATGTGGGGGAAAATCCAGTGGCCGCCGACTGAGGAACAGGAGTCTCAGGGCTAGCTTATCAACCCCATCTATGAGCAATATGTCAGAGTGCCTTGTGCCCATTCGGGAAAAGACAGTTATCTTTGTAATTCTTTTTGACATTTTAAGATAAGCATCTCAACAGAGGCCCCGTGACTGTGAGACAGCGTTTGTCAAATAATGAGATGCTGTTAACGGAACTGTTTACCTTTTTAGAATATCAGTACTGTTTCAGCCTATCAGCGGCGTGCACTACACCACTGTACCCAGCAGTCTTCATGCGTGTGTTGCTCATACCTCAAGGTAACTGTTGTTAATGGGATACTCTGTACACCCATTCAGCGCTGAGGACACTGCTTTATATGCAAATGCTTTGTTTGGTCAGTAAACAGCATACTGACCACTAGGTCCATGAAGGAAGGTTGCTTCGTTTGATAGATTATTTATCTGTCACAAACTGTTTGTGCTCTTTTCACCAGTGAATAAACAGGATGGGCAAATTATCCCTGGATTAAACCCAACCTTTTATCATTGATGAAAGCGGATGAGCACATAAGGGACAGGAAGGTTTTTTTTTCTCCTCTGAATTAGTGCAGGCTAGCCAGCCAAAGTGCAAGACAAAGTCAAAGCTGTGGGAAAAGAAAGCATTTTGTCAATATTTATATTCTCATTCATTTGCACCTATCAGACCGTGAGGACAAGAGGGACAATATCCACTGGTAATGGAGTCATTGCGCAAGGGTAAAAGCATTGCATTATGAGAACAATGAGCATGGACCTAAATGAAGGAGGAGATAAAAGACGAGAAGGCGATGGAGCAAAGTTGGGTTTCACTTTAGCCTCGCTATCCTTGAGGAAGGGATCTCTCTTTGTTAGTGACAGGCTTTTTCAGATTAGACCTGGATTCCCCAGGTAAAAGGCCAGCCAGGCCTTATCTTGGATGATAAGTCCCCAGCACCTTGCGTGTGTGACCGCCTGTGACTGCGTGTGCGACCATGTGTGCATGCAAATGTCCTCAGCTGTCAGGCTACTCCCAAACCCAACCCTCCTCCCTCCGGTGACTCCTGTCCGGAGCAGGGAAGATGGAAGGCAAACTTGGGCTGAGGTGCAGTGGTTTTTTTGTCCAAGTTGTTTTGGTTGCTTTAGCATTATGCGATCCAGTTGCAACTGCTAGCAAGGGATACAATTAGTATCATGATGTTTTCCAAATATGTAATGATATCACAAGATCAGATGACATTCACATGAATAAAGTTATTTAGGTTGTTCTTCCTGCATGCTGCTATTGCTACTATGCTTAAAGGTTCTTTATCATTAAAACGTTTAATCTCATCAAAATATATGGAAACCATATATAGAAACTAAGCTGCAACAAAGGGCTGTTTTGAATTTGTGATGTTATGAAAACCAACACATTTGCATGTATCTGGCTATTCAGCTTAGAGCATTGTTTCACTCATTCACTCTAGTCATAAGGTGTATTTCAGCATAGATTGCTTTTCTGAATGGAATTGATTTGACTAAATCACCTACCTGCGACATTTGCATGGTTTTAGCCAACAAAAACTTTTATATAGACTATTATTTATAATGTACTGTAAAGGTAAATCAAGCAAACCAGATTTATGTAAAGGAAAGTATTTCTTTTGCTTTTTAACTTGTGTAAACTGTTCTTTTCTTTTAATCTAAAGCATCTGAAGTACCCAGCAAATGACATGCATTGCATTTAGCCTTTAAATTTGCACTTGAGTCATTGTTACCTATTGCCCTTGCCAGCATTTAAATTAATATTTTTGTCACATACAAAAATCCTGATCGGTACCATCACTGAAAGTTTGTGTTTTGTTGTGTCTAATGGCAAATGCACTGTGATGTCTGGTCTGCACTGTGTGGTTATGGTTGTCTTGTACAGTAACATGTTGTACCATGGGTCTATGAGAAACACTATTTCAGCCTTACTGTACTTATATATGGACTGACTGACAATAAACATTTCTTGAATCTTAAATTGGAATACTTGTATAGATAACCAAGCATTAGGGCAACAATTTAGGCCAGACATTTATGTAGTGGCTATTCAACAACTTAGTAAGAACTGTTATCTTCTTAGCTCAGTGACACAGATTCCTTAATAGCTTCCTCTCTTTTGGTACTTACACACAGTAATACTGAAATGTAATGTCGAAATCAGACTGTATTTCTTTTATGAAGAAAAGGCGCACCAACGTGCTTGCAAACATAGCAGTGCTGGTGTTGGCTTATACCGCCATAGTGCAATTAACTCTTGTGGGGGGGAAGTATGTTGTATTGTTATGATTACTCAACCAAATAATGGAAAAGCCTCACGGTGACATGTCATCTCCTCCATGTCTCCCAGAAAATGGTTTTTCTTTCACACTCTTCCGAGGAATTAAACATTTGTCATGTTTGCAAGTAAGCCAAGTTAAAATTGCATCCTATAATGCTTTTTTTGGCCAGGTAGTCAAAATCTTGTCAGGTCATTTCAGTGTGACTTGTCAGGATTGTTTCTCCATAAACACCCACTGTTCCAGGCTTTGTTTAAATGCATCTGTGATATGAATATGTATCCTTGCTTGGATGTAGGGGATTTTTCTTCTCTCTCTCTCTCTCTCTCTCTCTCTCTCTCTTTCTCTTTTTTTTTTTTTTTTTTGCCCTTTCAGTGTGGTCAACAGCGAAGTTGTTTCCCTCTGATGTTTCTCCTCTGCTTTGCCCGAGGTTGTTGATTGTACTGAAGGGATCCATTTATTATCTCTTGCATTGTTTAAATATGCATGGTGACTTTCTCCCCTCTTAATCATTCAGATTGCTTGCAAAAAAAAAATGTGATCGATGTAGTGTAAATATTCATCATTAACACTGAATACGAGCAAGGCTTTTCGTCCGTTTAAAGAAATGCAGAATATGATTACTTGCCCCAGCATTTGTCTACACTCATGACTGTGAGGGCATGCATGTGCATATGTGTTTGTCTCTGCGTGTGTTGTACATTCTTTGCACATGGGTGTAAGTTTGAATGCATGCAATGTGGTGTGTGTAAAGCATGTACATGAAAAATATGCATGGGCAATGCTTTATTTCTGATATTTTCCTTTCTCTCCTCTCCCTGTGCCCACACCATGGCATATTTTCAATCATTATTAGATTCAGGCAGCTGTAGGCAGCGCCTTAACCTCCGCTGTGTTTGTCGTGTGATAAAATGAGAAAGCGCTATCAATCTTTATTGTCTGTCTCGCTTACTGTAATTGCATTCAATAGTCCACTGATTCTCTTGTCTGTGCTAATGTCAGGAGCACTGAAGAGCCAGATGCTCCGGCTAGATCATACGCGCCCGCCGACCACTCTGATAACTTGGCAGAGACACTCTGCATCCCCTTGATAAATTGTTGACAGTATAGATTGTGAACAGCTGAACATTGGAAGTGTATATAGAATAAGATTCATACCTTGTTGGAGCTCTGGCACTGTGATGTCAGCGAAAGGGCATGTCATGTATTATTCAAATGCATCTAACACTGGAGAAGTGCCAACCGCCGATTGTATCTCAATGAATAGTAAAAAGGGAGAGGTGGGGGTGGAGGAGGGTGAGAGGACATCAGTGTTGCCAGAACCTGAAAGCGAAAAAGAACGAGACAGAGGGAGAAAGGAGGGGAGGGATGAAAAAGACAGATTTGAAGTGGTGTTTTAATACCGAGGACATGCATCATTCCATTAAAATACACACATTACATAGTGCTCGTAATTATGGCGCTCTGTCCGGAGGTACTCCCTTGTCAACTCCTATTCACAATTCACATAGGCGGGTGTGTTGCAGGAGCTTTTCTTTCCGTTTCTCTTCTTTCTCCTTTTTCCCACGAGGCAAGGATGCAGAGGCGTTTGCATGCATTAAATTCTATTCTACACATCCCAGGCTTGTAAAAAAAAAAAAAAAGACGAAAAATGTTTGCATTGTTTAATTTTTTAGGCTCCATTACATTTTTTTTTTAAACAAATGCTAGCTGTAGTTCTTTTGTCATTGTTTTTAAGGTTGGTAATGCAGGTTGGTATGCAAATCAGTAGCATTGAGATTGTTGCTGTAATGTGTTGATTTTTTGTTAATTAATTAAAAACGACATATTTAGCAACCTGGGTTACTAATCCCGACATAACTCTTAACGTTAATTGAGTTTTTTGTGTATAGTGCCTGTTCAGCAGTCTTAAATGTGGTGTATATATCGCAGAGTGTGTTGTTGCCCCCTTATGCCTTGTCTCCCCTCCCCCATTTCCATACATTACTACTTGCACACAGCAGCACACACAGCCGGCCTCACATGGATATGTAGATGTGTCCAGCCACTCTATCTGTGGAAATAAATAAAGAAGTGAGACTGGGGGAAATTGCCCTTCACCCCTGTGTCTGAGAGATCTGCATGTGCGGAGCTGCTGGAATTGCTTTGTGGGGAGCCTCCCTGGGGGCAGGCGGCCTTCCTCTCCACACCGTGGTGGGTAAAGGCTATAATTTACACTTTTAGGATTCCATTAATCTCCTTGTTCCACAGATCCTGACACACGGGACAGGGCTGCTTTGCATATCAACTTGCCGAGATGTGGACCTATTTACATGATCGCCTCCAGATTGAATCTGATAATCAAGCTACCTCACTGTTTTCCTCGACTTTATAAAAAACAAGTGAGAGAAAGAGACAGAGAGAGAGAGGACAGAGAGAGAGAGAGGACACAGAAAGAGAGAGAGAGAGAGAGAGAGAGAGAGAGAGAGAGAGAGAGAGAATATTTTTGAGTCTGAGAAGGAATGTGTTTACTTCCAGCATGCATCATTTCACACTGGTTTATTGTGTATTTGGTGATAGATGAATAACGGTCATAATCAAGGGTAGACTGAAATTAAACTCTGCACCATGACAATGAATAATTTCGTTGTTGACCATTTGACCAAGGCAGGACAGCTTTCAGCCTTATTCACGGTAGGAAAGGAAAAGTAAAATTACCCTTCCTCTCCAAGTGTGAGCGAATGAGAGCAACAGAAAGCGGAATACAAACTACATGTAAATGTACTTGTAATGAGTATTCTTTTACAAGAGATATATCTCTTTCTTTCTGGTACATTTATTTTTCACATTTCAAATGTAGATGATTGATGTTTTGTGGAAGCAGGAAAAAAACAACAAAAAGGGAAAAAAGGCTATTGCATACACAATAGGCTTACACAGTTTCGTGGAGTTGTGGAGAAGAAATAAATGTCAGAAATGAACAGCAAATGTTTGCCACTCATTTATTGTATGTAGAGATAGGACAATACCATTTTTTTCTTTCCTGATAACAAAAGCAGTGGTGACCTAGTGGTTAGGACATTGCTCTTGGGATCTGAAGGTCGCAGGTTCAAGTCCCAGCCCAGGCACTACTGAGGTACCCTTGAACAAGTTACCGTCCCGCTACAGTTCTCCACATCTTGGAAGTCGCTTTGGATAAAAGCGTCAGCCAAATTAACTAAATGTAAAAAAAATGTAAAAGTGATGCTGAGTATCAGTTCTTTGTTTTCTGCTGATGGAGGCCTGGTAGATATACCTGGCATGGTGCAGTATCTCTGTACGGAATTCTGTTCTTCAGAGAAGTTTAACTTCATGTTGTTTTTCTTTGGTGTTCCCAAATCATCATCACTAGCTAAACTGCTTTAAGTGACAACACTGGTAAAATATGCTTTTGTGGCTTTATGTTCATAGAGTGAGGCAATATGTCAACATGTTGTTACCGTGAACAGCAACCAGTGATGTTGAATCAACTGCATAGTAACAAGTAACTCACTGGATTTCAGTGAAACTGTGCCATTAAACCCATTGTATTAAATTATTGTTGTTGTTTTTTTTTACAGTAAAAATGTAATTGTTTTCTATGTCCTTCTTTAGACATGGCACTACCATTTTAAGGCACTATCATTTCATGTGAAAGGCTAGCTACAGTATTGAAATGGTTAATGAACTCCCAGTATAGTCTGAAATATGTCACCGTAATTCTGTGCTGCTGTCCCACAGGAGAAGACCAGTAGAGGCTGTCTTGTTTTTCATCTGTATTGCTCTGAGCTTTAGTCATATTAATCAGTTCCAGAAAGCAGATGTTTAATTGCACCTATAGAAATTAGTGAAGCTACAGCTGCTAAAGCTAGCCTGTAAATAGAAGAATGAACCTGTCTCGTAATGAGCCGCCGTTGAAGCAAATGAAAGAGCTTGCTCAGAGCACAGCATACTTCCATATGGCGAATGGCAGGAAGAAATGAACAGGTGAGGAGAGAGAGGATGGACTTCAGCTAGTTGGGCCCTCACCTGTATCTCTCTCTCCATTTCTGTCTTTTTCCCTTTCTCTCTCTTTTTCTCTCTCTCTCTCTCTCTCTCTCTCTCTCTCTCTCTCTTTCTCTTTCTCTCTTTCTCCTTCCCTCTCTCTCTCTCCCC
>JBBPDA010000145.1:21497779-21509869 GCA_037974385.1 Arnoldichthys spilopterus
TCTTTCTCTCTCTCTCTCTCTCTCTCTCTCTCTCTTTCTCTTCCTTTGTCTTTCTCTCTTTGTCTGTCTCTATCTCTGTCTCTCTTTCTCTCTGTCTGTCTATCTCTCTCTCTCTCTCTCTCTCTCTCTCTCTTTCTTTCTTTCTCTCTCTCTTTGTCTCTCTCTATTTCTCTCTCTTTCTCTCTCTCTCTCTCTCTGTCTTTCTCTCTCTCTCTCTCTCTCTCTCTCTCTCTGTCTCTGTCTCTGTCTCTCTCTCTGTCTCTCTTTCTTTCTCTCTCTCTAGTGCTTGTCATGCACTCTGTAGCTGTCAGCACTTGAAATAGCAGAAGAGCCGAACACAATATCCATCAGATGTGGATGCAAAACAACCAGGTAGATATTAGTCATGCAAGCAGACCTCAGATGAGCAACAGTTACTCACTTTGCTTCAGGTCCTAACTTTATTTATTTATTTATTTGAATTCTTATTAAGTTACTTTTTAATCACTCTCTCTGATACATCTACATGTAAACACTTAAACATGGGCATGCATCCTCACATTTACAGACATTTACTTACATACACAACCTTCCGCATGTGAACAGCAGTGTGCTGTTAGAGGTTGATGGCCATTGTCCTCTGTAGCCTGTAGTAATAACATGATGGCAGTGCTAATTAAATGTATGCAGGGAGTATAAGGAGACACACACACACACACACACTACAACTTGCTCTGTAGTCTGTAAGATGGATATCCTTAGATCATAAAACAGAAGCTTCCTGCAGGAAGGAAGATGCCACCTTGTGGTAACAGAAACCCAGACCCAGCCAATCCACACATTCTCATGCACACACTCCAGCAAAGTCACACTTATCAAACTCTTCTGCCTTTTGTGTTTCTCATATAATGTAATAAAAAGCAAAAATCACCAGCTCAGCTATGTGTCTAATCACTCTATGCAACATATCATCATAAAAAGATTCAGCTTCTGACACACAATATCCATAACATAATCATTCTCCTTCTGATCATATTATATTCATCTTTGTGTAGTTTAACAATGCGGTATATTATTTTTGCAGAAATGAGGGGGAATTATAGCAGCAGTAAACATTACTGATGTACAGTGTAGCATGTGGTCTCGCTTAATAGCCTTAATGAGAGATTAGAGTGTTTTTTGGGATTCTCTACATTTATTTCTCTCCGAAATAGTAAGACCTTGTAGGTGTGTGGGTGCCTTGTTTTGTGGGTGGGTGTGGGCAGCAATTTCTCACTAATTGTCAATCACTCTTCTTGATATTACATCTAAATTCCTTGTGTGTATGTGTGTGTGTGTTTTGTGTATGAAAACTACAGAGCATGTCTTTGTTGGCATGTCATCTTAACATTTATATTCATATAATAACTGTACTGTAGGGCACCTTTGCTTATGAAATATGTGTTTGAAGTGACAGCTTGTTAGACAGCTCTAAGGTGAGTGACAGTGGATGATTATGTATGAAGGGAGTTTGCATAATTATACACCTTTTTTAACTTTTTTTAACCTACTTTATCTTCACTATCATTAAGCATGTTGTCGCTGTCTGGGGGGGGGGGGGACCTTGTATCTCCATTTATTTATTTATTATTATTTATTTATTGTTTGAGATGCAAGGTTTTTCTTCTAATGGTGATGACGCTCTGAAAGTATAATTATAAAATGGTTAACTATAGGCAGTTTTTAAGGCATGTAAAACATTAAGGCATGTTATTAAAGTAAGAACAGCTTATGTATGAGTTTAATCTTTGAGCATGAATTTAGTGCTATCTCTTCTTATGAGTACCTACAGGCAGCTGACCTCTCTTTTCACGTATTCTATATATTTTTGAAAGAATTGTTCTACTACTTCTATTGCTACTCATCCTTATCCTTGTTCAGTATCTTTCTATCAGCATCTCCTTTCTCTATACCTCACTCTGTATCACCTTATCTTCATAATTCATTTTAATCAAGCTGTGTGTGTGTGTGTGTGTGTGTGTGTGTGTGTGTGTGTGTGTGTGTGTGTGTGTGTGTGTGTGTGTGTGTGTGCACGCTCTACAGACTCACACATTCCTCACTTTCACCTCCCACACAGCCCGCAGGCTTTGCAAAGAAGAATCGAAATTATTTAATTTACTTAATTAAAACATATTTGCATATGGAAATTGTGTGAAAATCGTATTAATTTGTGATAGGCAAAGGAGAATGACTTTCATTTATTAAAACCAAATATGGAAATAAAGTGAGGATACAGAAAAGCAGGTGATGCGTCTGGTCTTTGATACAGTTGGCCTTATTAGTTATTATTGACTTATTCGTTACCAGTTTGTTTGAGTGTCTGGTTAGTGGGATGTCTGTTGACTGGGTCATATGTTTTTCAGCTTTACTGGACACAGTATCCACCGACATGTGATTTGTACAGTTGTCTCTTTGTAAAGGTAGCTTCCACTGAAGAGAGAGAGAGAGAGAAAGAGAGAGAGAGAGAGAGAGAGAGAGAGAGAGAAAGAGGGGTGTGTAAGAGAATGACAGGAGTGAGACAAAGAGCAGCACAAACTGAACTAGGCTTCTTGTGGCCACTAACTTACACATCAGGCAAAAAGAGGCCTAATTAATTAAGAACAGTATTAGAAGTAATGGGATATTATAATATAAATTGCTACATTCTGGAACCAATTTAATCCAATTACTGAAACCCCACATGAATATAATACCTCAAAAATCACTCTGTAATGGTCTTTGGGGAGAGAGCTGTCAGACAGTTTAGCAAAAAAAAAAGAAGATGAAGAAGAAAAAAGGAAAAAAGATCCTATTCTCTTTAAAGGCAATGATAATTTGCTAATTGACATTTTGGGTCATTTCCACCTGAATGCCTCCCTCCTTAGTTCATCTGCTCAGAGAAAGTTGGCCTAATTTAGACTCCAGATGAATGTGCATTGTTTTTACAGGACAATAGACAATATCTTGGGTCATACTTAAATACACTGTGCTCTGCCCCACCTTTCAAGGAGAAAGTTTTTTCTTTTCTTTTTTTTCTTTCTTTCTGTCTTTTTGCTCAGTTTGTGAAGTTATTGTTCTTAACAAGACTGGAAAACTAACTTTTTGATGTATAAAAATCACATGGCACAATATGGATTCTTTTGAAATTCCCAGGTTTTGAATTCCAGATACTGAAACTGTGGTAATTTTAAAATGAGGGCTTGATTTCTTACATTTAGTTGCTCAGTATGTGGGGGAAGGAGGTGCTGATTGCCATAGAGAAGTTGATCTAAATTACTATAAGAGATCACTTAATCAGAGAGAAGTCTCATTCAGTGCAACAAAAATGGGTTGCTCTGCTAAATGAGGCCCAATTTATGAACGTACTATAACTCGGTTAATTAGAGTCGATTTGGAAAGCAAGAGCTCTTAAAGTATAGTTTGTAAACGCTAAGCATAAGACTGCTCATGAGAGCTGGAAATAAAGCAACATGGTCCAGGTTGAAAGTGGATCCTGGAGTGAATGATGTGAAGGTCTTGAGACTAGGCTTTGGAAGTAGTTCTGAAAAGCTGAAAAAACTTATTAAGAATTGTTTGAGTTGGTATTCAGCAGTTTCTTTCAGCCGTCATCCATCATCAAGGCTAAGTGGATAAACTATACAATATGAATATTGCTCTTCTTCTCCGCTGTAAAGAATGGCCCTTAATTAAAGTTAACATGGGCTGGGGTGGAGGGGTCAGGGACGTTCACTAACTGGTCTTATTTTTCTTCCTCTTCTTTTCCATTTTCATGTGTTAAATATTTATCATGGTTCTGCATGACGTTTGGAATATGGCTTTGAACAAGACAATAATTTCGTACTTCTTGAAGGGAATTTCTATAAAACTCCCTTTAAATACTTTTTTTTAAACTTGTGGACATGTGGCCCACTCGGTCTGTATCAAGCTCTTGTGAGGCTGTACAGGAATTCGTGATCTGCAGATAATAGCTTAAAACAATTATAATTATAAGCATCAGACAGATGTTTACAGCTGACTGATAATCTAAATTCAACATATTTATTGTACTCAAGAAGTCCAGAACATTTCGGTAGCGCTGGTTTGCAGTGCCGTGATGGCTATAGTTTTTTTTTTATTTAGCTGCTTTTTTCACTTTACAGAAATAAATGTTTGATTTTTCTGTAATGCTAATCCAGGTGTGGTCCTACATTTTGTAAATGTTTATGCATCAGCACCTGCAGACATATACCCCAAATCAGATATAGGCATCGCCACATCTGTAGAGGCTGCTCTGTTCATAATGGACACCAGACTATTGCACCTTAAAAGTCAATAATGATGGCCCCAGCATAAAGTGCAAAGCTAAGTGTAGTTCGTGGAAGAGGGGGCCATTATTTTCAATGTGGAAATCTGCAAAGGTAATGCCCTCCTATTTATGGTGGTCATTAACTTTCAGATAATGGCCTCTTCTCCCGACCTCTAGCTCTCCCTTGCACTGCCACCTCTACTGCCAATTCGAGCCGGGTATGCCAGAGCAGGAAGGAAGTGGCACTGAATTCATCTGTAAGAAAGATTTCTTAATCAGCAGTCAGGATTTAATTAAGCTAGTTTACATGTACAGCCTGTTTGTTAGTACAGAGTGCATTTGTGTTTCTGTGCGAATGTGTATGTCTGCTCCCTGCACTGCATTGATGGAGCAGGGTGAAAAACTGCAGGCATCATTAGCTCTCTTGTTTTAATTTCTTTCCTTATTTATTCATCTTTTTGCGCTTGAACATTTAAGAGGCAGATGTTGCGAGGTGAGCTGATCAGAATGCGGAGTCCCTGGGGGTTGGTTACCATAGCAGTTAACATCCCTGCTTCTCCTCGCCTGTCTCACTTGCCCAGTAGTGAGGTGCAAATTCCTCTGATGAAGCATTTTACAGCTTTGCATGTGTGTGCGTGTGTATGTACTTGTGTGTTGTTCAGGAAAACAAGTAACAACTGTTCTGATGTATGGCTTTGTATCTAAAGCTCAGAGAAATATATTGTTATTTGTATTTTTATTGTTATTAATAATAATAATAATGATAATAATGATAGTTAAGGCCAAGACTGTATGATATGGAGAGTATTCAAATATTCCTGTGCTTGTAGGTAATCCTTATAGAATTACTTGGATTTGTGATGCATAATTGCACATGGAATTTCAAAAATAATCCTATTAAGCAATGTAGCAATGATTTCATAAATAAATAAATATATAAATACAATGAATGCATGGGCAAAAGAAATGGTGTTGGAGCTAAATGTTTGATCTCTTCCTCCCTTCCCAGAATGATTAAGGGTTTAATCAGTAAACATGGCCATCTTGGATTATGTTACGAAAAATAAGATACTGTGAAATAAGCTGTGCTGCTGTGTTTGTGTACAGCAGAAAGAGGGTGCACTAGAGGGAAAGAGAGAGAGAGAGAAAGAGAGAGAGAGAGAGAGAGAGAGAGAGAGAGAGTGTCCATGTGTAGAATAATCCAGTAGCACCATGCACCCTGGGTACTTACACACCGCTGAGTGCAGTGGCAGGCCTGGCACTGCAGCTGCCTGCTAAAGGTTAAGTAGTAAACAAAATCGTTATTTTACATTGTTCAAAATAATCAAGATAAAGAGCATCATTGGAGGGTCAGGCTACATTTCCCTGTGAAATTATGCTAAAAAGACAGATCTCCATCAGGGTTATTAATTTCTGTTAGCTTAGCCCCCTGGCTTATCTAGCTCTCTACTCCCCCCACCAACAGCCACACCACAGATTTCAGATTAGACTAATATTTAGAAAACAGAGTGTGTTGCGTAGGCTGTTTGGTCACATAGCAGTGCTGTATCTTCTGCAGTAGAGGCCTGCTGACACAGAGGTAATCACATCTTCCACTTCATGTCATTGTGGGTGACGATTTGTCTGTTTGTAACATCCCTTCTCCTCCATGGGCCCTGGCGGCTGCATTGTTTGGGTCCGTGTTTGCAGTGGTGTGTGTGTGTGTGTGTGTGTGTGTGTGTGTGTATGTTGTTTTTGTACATTGTTAAGAGATTGTATTCCACCAATTTTGACCATTTTATATCTAGCCTCTTCAGGACCACCAATAATAACTAAAAACATAAAAAACATAAACTTAATAAAAAGAAGTTACAGCATATCCCATGAAGTGCAGTGTCCTCAAGAACAGTAAATGGTTAGTCATCCAAGGCAATGGATCTCATTACTTTTACTTTTTAGTTTTCTTTGTAACTACACTAAATCATTTAAAATATTTGTAAAGTGTTCAAGTTTGACACCTCTGTGTTGGCCTGTTTAGTTGTTTACTGTCACAAATGCTGCTTTTGAACATCCCCCAAAAAAGATCAGCCATTCACTCTCTGATCTGTATAAAAGCATATGTACCATCTTGGAATGGGTAATGGTTAATTTTTTTGACTTTTTGAACATGCATACGTGTTGCCCTCTTTAATGCAGTTCCCACAAGTAAAACTTGATATTCAAAAACAAATGCACAAGGAAAAGTAGCTTTTCAATCTATTATTAAACAAAAATATCAACAGATATTTATATTCTTCTGTGGAGAAAGTAAGTACACATTTGGCCTCAACAGCATCACACTGTCTTTGGTATGATGCAGACTTCATAACCTAATCAGCGACTACAAGCCTCTCAGTACCTTAGGAGGCAAAGCAACCTTAAAGTATGGCATTTCCACAACCTTGCTTCATAGTTGGCAGGAGTTGTTCACCTGAAAAGTTGTGTTGGTTTACTACTGTACTGTTAATGTGGCCTAACATCTTATGTTCTTATATTAAAATATCAAATTAGTCCAACCTCGCCCTGATTGTAATTTTATGTACTTTCAGACCAGCGGTTGCAAGAGTTACCTGCAGATCCAGTTATAAAAGTTTGGGTTTTTGCATCTTCTTTGCACGATTAAGAATCTTCTCGAATTTGCAGGGACTGCCGGTCCTCGACAAATTATTAGTTTTATGAAATCTACACCACTTGTAGATAATTTTACTTTCAATGTAATGATGAATTTCAAACAATTTAGATAACTTTTTGCCAGACTTATGGGCATCCACAACCTTTTTTCTTAAGACCTTAAAGAGTTTACATCTTGACACCACATACTTTATTATAACAGAGCTGCAGCCACTAGATCCACCAGCATGAGGTGCATAATCAGAAGCATCTAATCTGGAGTACCTCATTCAAATAGAGTTTATGATTTAAAATAAAAATGTATGTGTGTATATATATATATATATATATATATATATATGGTGAAAGGTGGTGAAAGGTGTATGGTTTACAGTGGTGCAATGGTTAGCGCTGTCGCCTGTCGGTCCTGGGTTCGATCCCCGGGTCGGCCACAGGTGCTGTCTGTGCGCAGTTTGCAAGCTCTCCTCGTGCTCGCATGGGTTTCCTCCGGCTGCTCCGGTTTCCTCCCACTCTCCAAAGGCTGCAGTAGGTTGATTGGATACTCTAAAACTTGCCCATAGGTGTGTATGAATGGTTGTCTGTCTATGCGTTGCCCTGCAATGGGTTGGCCTCCTGTCCTGGGTGTACCCCGCCCTAGGCCCGCAGTCAGCTGGGATTGGCTCCAGTTTCCACGCGACACTGAAACGGAAGAAGCGGTTTAGAAAATAAATGGATATATATATATATATATGAAATTTGTTTGTGTGCGTGTTTAGTGAATTAGGTGGAGTAAGAAAGTTGTCTGCCATATACAAAGGGCATCAGTTTATGTTTTTCTTCAGGTTATTCTGGAGGAAAGGAGTGTATTGAATGTGTATGCTCTCCATTCACACGCTGTCTGAGACTAAGTATGAGTGTGCAATTTGTGGCTATTGACCAGGCATTATTATGATCCATTGTCGGTTTTAATGATGTAACCCTTTATCATTATGGGACAACACCCAGCATCAGTGCATGCTTACAAGCAGGTTATTTATAGATTATCCTGGTGTAATAATAAACATAAAACGCTGTTTTATGTGGTGTTAATGAAATCCGGACACCAGTAATTTTATGAATTGATTTTATTCATATCAGTGTTGCAGTGCAGAGGATGGGTGTCATAGAGTGATAATTCAAAACCTGCAGCGGGGTTCAGCGATTAGGGGTCGGACTAATTCGCTACAAAATAAGTCAATGTGTTTCCAGTGTCTTGGGCCAGCGTGAGCGGCACGGCTGATTGCATTAGAGCTGTAGAGAGCGGGGCTCATAAATATATTTATTAAGCTTAATATTCCAGGAGCAGTTGAGACAGATGTTATCTCCACGGAAAATGTATCATTAATCTCTTCAGATGTGCAGGGTTTGTGTAGAAAGCACAGAGATAACAGAGTCTGAAGAGAGGTGCTCACTGTTCGCTTCACAACTCCACAGATATATCAAACCTCAAACTCTGAAATAATCAAAGATAATCATTTCGCAGCAGCCTGGCACTACAGTTGGGAGGAGGAATCAATGGGATATACTTATGCAAAGTATGATTAAAAATGGAGAAAGTAGAGGTTTTAAAAGTTGCTGATGCAGTTACTATGTATGTTTTGGCAGATATTCATTATAAAATTGTCCTTGGCTTTTAATATTGGCCTTTGTTATTTTGCTGGTAAAAATATGATTGTACTTCATTATAGAAAGAATATGAATGCAACATTTAAATATGTTATTTTTTCCACGAGATTCGTTCTACCGCTGAACAAAATGGACATTGCACAGGTGCTAACCTACAGGCACGTATTGTCTTTTTGGATGAGAGCCAAGCATATGAGATTCTTATTTTGTAAAATGTGTATGCGAACATTTTTTTCTGTGTGTAAGTCTTCCACTGTCTCTGTGCCATCTTATTGCTTTCTTGAGGTTCTGTGGGAGAAATCCTCCTGATTCCTTTCACCCAATCCCTGAGGCTAGACTCTTATATAGAGCAGATGTTCTCTACAAAAGGCCATGAATGTTTAATCATTTGTGTTATTGATGCAGTTTTTTGTTTGTTTGAGTGTGTGTGTGTGTGTGTGTGTGTGTGTTGCGCAGGTTTTTCCTGAAGGAGGGAAAAGTTGTCGGGGATTAGCATTGATGAACATTTGCGTTTTTGTCTCCGGTTAATGGCATACAAGCTGAAAACACTGATCCGGCTCGTAAAAACTGCTCTGTGGTGAATCCTGTAGACGACACCTGATTATGTTCTGTTTTTAATGAAACATTCATCTGATCAGTGTTACTTAAGTACAGACCCTACAGAAGAGCATACTAAGACTCAAAGCTTTTTTACACCTGTAGTTCCTTTGCTTCGGTCCGAATCAGTTGATGAGTTTATAAACTTGAAACATTAGAGAAAAAAATAAAATGCATCACTACAAATCACGTGAGGACGTTACTCCACTTATTGATCAGATGTGTCTGGGGAAGGAGTAAGAAATTAAATACAGGAAGAACTTCCTGTGTTCTGGACAATTGCGGATTTCAATGGGTGGCACATGGCTACGCAATTTTACACCAAGCAGCAGCAAAGTTGGTAGTAATATACCAGCAGAACAACACCAGCAGAGCGCCAAGCACACTTTGAGAAAACGTCGTAAGAATACTGAACTGCTCCACACTTTACACATTGAAGACATTCTACCTTCAGATGACTGAGCAGAACAAGGGAGTCATAATACAGCAAGTACAATAACATGCTAACTGTCCGCATGTTAAAAAGTATAGGTTTTTGGTAAGCTTTGTTAAAACTCTATTCTTACCATTTTTTTGCTCAAACTTGCAGAGTACATCTGGTAGTTGGGTCATATTGAGGTCAGCCACAAAGAAACTGCTTTTGCATTTTGAGCCCAGTTGTTTTGGTCTCCTTTGGAGAGATGTGTTCACATCTGCCCAAATGAACCAAAACGAGGGGTCATATGCCCTATGGAGTGATTCAAATAGATTACAAGATAAAAACTGTAGGTTCGAAGGCACCCTTAATGTTATGACAATGCTTTTAGATATTGTCATATTGCCACATTGCCCATCTCTACTACTACAACTCAAGATGCACAGTTGTGGGCATTTTCATGCATGCTTATGCATACAGAGTCAAATGTCTGTTTAAAGACAAATGTCTGTTTAAAGACAAATGTCTGTTTATTTGTTTAGGTCACTGTAGTTTGTAGTTTGTGTCACATGATATTTATATGTGCTGGAGGGAGAAATTTTGCAGTGTCATTTCAAAACTTTTTTGATTCACCCTACATAAATTAAATTCAATCTTCAAATGTTCCCAAATAATTATGTTTAAAAATACAAAATTTGAATATATGCAGTCTTTCTTTTATGTAAAAAATCATGAACAATGGACCAATAGAAATGGTCTAAAATGGTTTGAAATAAAATAATTTAACATTAACTTCCAATAACAACAAAAAAATAATAATAAAAACTTCTCCCAGTGGTTTTAAATATGATTTAAAGTGTTTGAGCGTTCACCAGGGTCAATCAACATATTCTGAAACCCAAACATTTGTATAGCCATTTCAATGCAGTGACTACACTGAGAAGAGGAGTAATTCTCTTTAATCAAAAGGTACAGGCATCAAAGTTCTCATAGGTTAATCAATAGTTAACGGTACGCAGATAAGAAATGTTATAAATACAGAAACTTTATTTTAAATATCCAAAATATTGCATGTGCCATGGTGTCCCATTCTTAGCCTTGTGAAGAGGCTCATTGTTGTAATTACTAACTTAATATAGGGTGAATTATCAGGCAGCACCATGGCTTTTTATAGTCAATAATTGCTGAAATCCACCATATTGGTAGCAGTTTGATGTTTGGAATTAACTGATATTTAGAAGCGATTTGATGATTCATTAATAAGCCCATGTTCCGGATGAATGCAGTTGCTTGTGGATGTACTTGGGGCATTTTTTTTTAACCACTAGTCAAATGAAATGCGGAGCGGACCTAATGTAAAGCTTATTTTCACAGCAAGGCTGTTTGCTTTAATCACCCATTGGCTTAAATGTGTGCATTAGTATCAATTGCCATAAATCCAAAATAGGAAGTAGCATCACTCACTCCGAAATTTTTAGAACAACACCTTTCCCAATCTAATAAACGAATATGCAGTACCCATAACAGTGCAGTATGTGCATGTCTGACTGAATGCAATAGAGACTGAAGACGTGATCTTATTTCAGCCAGAGAATCGGCTGTGGAGGTACAGCCTGGTGCTCCCTAGCAGCAGACTGGGAAGTGCAAACCTGCCCTGTTTCCAAACCAAGTTCTTATTCAAAAAAAAAAAAAAAAAGTGGTGTGCTCGAATCTGAACTCGCGGCTGAAGCTGATAATTAGCCTGCATGGAGTCAGCTTTGATTGGCATTGTAATTGGATTGTCATTGGGCTGAAAACCTATTATCTTTGGATCATGCCCCATGAAATTTGTTGGAAAAACTTTGCTGCCAGTCATTAGAGCGGCCATCTTGGGCTTGCAAATGAGGTTTAAAGGGAGCAAGATTGGTACCGCTGGGACCTTCATTTTGCACGTCCCTCCACACAATTCCATTGATATTGATTAATGATATTAGCATTGCAGGTATCTGTTACAGCGTGCTGCGTTATTGGCCATTGCTTTGGACTGCCGCTGTTAGAGTGCGAGAGATGAGAAGAGATGGGGAGAGGGAGTGGAATAATGAGAGAGAAGAGAAAGGAGAGGCGAGAGAGAGGGAAACTGTGGGTGACTCTTCATTTGCACTTGTGTACATAAAATACTGAAAATATGTATGCTTGTGGTCAGGCATGCTCTTACACTGGAGAATATCATAGCAGTAGTTAGAAATGGAATTGAGCTCAATATTTATGCAAGAATATCAGATATGTTGTGTGTGTACACACACACACACACGCACGCACACACACACATGCACGCACACACACACACACGCACACACACTCTGTATTCAAGCCATAAACATGTAGCTTTTTATTTGACCTGTGAAGCTTCTTATTGCAGTTTTCTGCATAGCATTAAACTGCCACCACTGTGTGTGCATGTGTGTGTGTGTGTGTGTGTGTGTGTGTGTGTGTGTGTGTGTGTGTGTGTGTGTGTGTGTGTGTG
>JBBPDA010000145.1:21563229-21584078 GCA_037974385.1 Arnoldichthys spilopterus
CTCTCGCTCGCTCGCGCTCTCTCTCTCTCTCTCTCTCTCTCTCTCTCTCTCTCTCTCTCTCTCTCTCTCTCTCTTTCTCTCTCTTCAGCCCTTCTCTCTGGAGCAGGTTACACAAAACAGATGGCTGCACTATCCAGAGCCTTCAGTAAACTACTGCAGCACAGAATACACTCTGGCCATCTCAGACTTGCATCCACCACTCTTTCCACACCATGAAACACAGTAGAGTCGATCTCAGTGGAAAAAATCTCAACTGGCAGCAGTAAATCCTACCTCCTTTTAGCCCCTGTGTTTGCCAGAGCTGTCCTCAGACTAAAGGGAAAAATCAGTGAATCTTGAACAAAAATTGTCACACACGAGTAGGACGGATACTGAAGATGGAGTGGCAGTTATCTACCAGGGTTGAGCTCAGATTTCCTACCTGTTGAGTGATGATGCCCATGGAAGATGGTGAGAACAAGTTATCACATAGATACAGGACCCAGTCATCATGCTGTTTTCAGTTGGGAGCAGCTGAGGTCAGTCGTCCTGCTTCCTGATAGACTTTGCACGTGTTGGACTTTGGGAACACATGAAACTACGCAGGTGTCTGGGTGACATAAATCACCGGCGTGTGGTGCATATAATCATATGGTTTGTAGAAGCTGTTCAGCAATATTTTACTGAATGTGGTAATGGAAACATCAAAAGCCATTCAGCACTTTCACCACATTATGAAGTTTAGTTAAAACTTGCTCCATCATTAGCTGTTGGTATAAAATATATCGTAGAAATAGACCAAAGCAGCCAAAGCAGTGAGTACAAATAGCATCTGCTTCAAAATGGGAGTATTAATAATGGTTAATAATTATCAAGTCAAGTCAAGTCAAGTAGGCTTTTATTGTCATTTCAACCATATACAATTCACACAGTACACGGTGAAACGAAACAACGTTCCTCCAGGACAATGGTGCTACAAGAAACACAGGACCACAAACACTACACAACTAACAACATAAAGTGCATTGTGTGCAAAGATGTGCAAACATTGCAGGACAATAGCAATAATAATAATAATAATAATAATTAATCATCAATATTTTCATCAAATAATCATAAATACATAATAAGTAAGATTACAAAACATTATTATTATTATTATTATTAAAAAGTGAAAGTGACTTCTTTGTCATTGTGAACACACTTAATCACACACAGTGCACAACACCAAAATGTGACCTCTGCATTTAACCCATCACACATGCATACAGGGAGAAGCAGGCAGCTATCAACAACACCTGGATATTAGTGTAGTGGGACAGTACTGTGGTCAAGTTTACCTCAGTGGTACCTAGACCGGAACTTGAACCTGTGAACTTCTGTTCACAACGGCCAGGTGCTAACCACTAGGCCACCACTGCACTATTATTATTATTATTATTATTATTATTATTGTTGTTGTTGTTGTTATTATAACACAGAAAACACTCTGTGCTTACTTCAAACATTCCAGCACAATCTTAATTGATTGATTGATTGGTTTTCTTGAAGAGGACAGGGCCATAAGGTAATCAGAAGAGATGCAGATGTGTCTTTACTGTTGGATCAAAGACACCACAAAATGAGTGGAGGAGAATGAAGAGCTTATTTCAAATGGTCCTCTCTTTCATGGAGGCATGGAACAAGTAAAGTCACTGCTTGGACAAATGTAATGTCTGATTCAGTAGACTTACTGTAATATACAGTTGCACAATATGAAGGAAGTAGTAGTGTTATGATTTCATGTTAACCTGAATTTCAAAAATTATTGGCTAAATCTAACTATTTACACACTGCACATTTATTTTCATTGTTTAGGTCCAATACATTTACTTGTTAACTTTATTTCTTGGCCAAGATGCACACAGCACTCAACTAAAAAAGACATTTATTGTGTTTAGATGACTTTGGATTTGCTTCTACACTGTTTGTAATATTGCAATATTAGCAATATTATTGTTAATATATACTAGTGCTAAATGATTAACAAAACATATGTTACATAAGAGTATATTGTATATATGGATTTTGTCTGCACTAGATAACAATGCAGAAATGTGCATTGTTCTAAGAACTGCAGTGATTTGGTTGTGAAACATGCTGTAGGAAACAGGTGCAGAATGAGTGGATTGCTGAATTGAATGAGGTTTGTGTTCATTTGAATGTGCTTCATTCCTGTACCACAGTCGCTCTTCTGACTTTTCTTTTTTGCTTCATATGAGCCAGTGTGAGAACCGATAATGCTACTCTTTGTGTCTCTCCTATCAGTCGTCCTCCTCCTCCTTCTCCATCCCTCCATCTTGCGTCGCTTCTCCTCCATTTCTGCAGGAACCACAGGGGATCTTGTTTATTTACTCTTTTCTCGGGAATCAAAGCTGTCGCAATCGCGTGCTGCCAACTTTACGGCACCCCCAACCCCCCAAACCCCTCCCCCCGTCGCTCTCTGTGGTGTTGTGCTGTCCTCTCCCCAGACGCTCCTGACGGCTGTGGCCCCCCGCTCCTGCCGCTGGGGTTTTTTTTGTGCGTGGAAGCGGGCGATGGCCGAGCGGGACTGGCCAGCCACCGACAGAGCCCGCACATATGGAGATGCATTTGGCGGAGCTGGTGTGACAGAGAATGAGCAGAGGTCCCGGCGGTGTTGATTTGTACTGCAGCAGGGACCCCCGTGCCTAATAAGGCCCCAGTCTCAGCGCACTATCTGACATGACACTAATACAGCATATGGAAATGAGACGTGCATATGGCTGCAGCTAGGTGAGACATGACCCTCACTACATAAATCTCCACCAGTGCTGCGTGCCGCCTTTGAAGGAGGATTGTAAATCAGTCTCAGAAGATATGAGAATATTGCGACGTGGAGCATATAATGTGCTACAAGATGACGCCTTGTTCCCCATCTTTTATGCCTTTTCAGAAGCTTTGTTTTTATATGCTCTTGCTTCCTCATCAGAAGTGGTATCATGAGAATGAAATAATGTTGTTTGAGGTAGTGAGGATGCGATAAATACGAGTTGAATGTGTCTGGATTAGCTATAAGAACAGATTAGTCACTGCAAAAGCTGTATATGTAGAAATGTGTGGATGCTGGTAAGATTTGTGTGTCTGTGTGTGTGTGTGTGTGTGTGTTTGGAGAAGGTTATAGAGTTAGGGGCTTAGTGTGTATGAGTGAGTCACTCAGATACATGTTGGTGGGATGAGGTCATAGGGTGTGTGCGTACGTGAGTGTGTGTGTTTGTGTGTGTGTGTGTGTGTGTGTGTTCGTGTGTGCGTGCGTGTGTGTGTGTGTGTGTGTGTGTTCATGTATGGGCCCTGCAGCCCTGCCACTCTGATAGCACAGTGGTGATGACCACTGATTGAGGGCAGATGATGGGATATGCCCTTGCTGTGCCCACTCGCGCTTTAACGTAGCTGCAGGTCACCATGCTTGAATGTCAAAGATCTTTTAGCCTCTATCTCCACTGAAATATCATGAATAATGTCAGCCTTCACATTGAAAAATATCCAAACGTGTCACAATTCGTTCTGACAGTTCCAAATCTATCAGAGACAGGGCGCCACATGACGCGTTATATAAATCTTATCTAGGGAAACAGCAGGCATGGGCTCTGTCATTGATACAGTATTGTCACATTTTGCCTGGTGACATTAATGTCTCTGTGGTTTGTTCCTTCTTTAATTTGTATATTTTCTTATTTACCTAGGTGTCTCTCTTGTTAAGAGATTTTTAAGGTCTTACATGTTTTCATGTGTGTACATTAGTACTATGCAATATAGTTTGTTAATCATCACAGCAGTATTGGGTTTGGAGTAGTCATGTCGTAGAAGGCTGCATTATGAAAATGAGTCTCTAACCAAGTCAGATTACATAGCACTTTACTGAAGGGGCGTATTCATAAGGCATATGCCTTTTATGGCAACTGACATAAGCTTACTTTACCATTTTTAGAGGCCTGTTCCAAAAAGCACCAGCACCAGTCAAAATGCCTTTTGATAATATGGAGTAAATAAGTCATTATAAATGTTTATATAGTGGCCTAGTGGTTGAGGACTTTCCCTTATGATCGATACAAGTCCTGGTCCAGGTATTACTGAGGTACCCTTGAGCAAGGTACCATCCCTCTACACTTCTCCCTGGTACTGTTCATTGCTGCTCGCTGCTCCAAATGTGGATGCGTTAAATGCAGAGGACACATTTTGTTGTGGTGCACTTTGCATGATGAGGTGTGTTCACAATGACAAATAGTCACTTCATGTCCCTTCAAGTCAATTATGAAAGCCTTATATAGTGGCAATTTTTTATATTTTTATATTGTATATTATATTGGCAATTTTTTGCTGTGGCTAAACTAGACAGTGTGGGGTCCAATATATCTCCATCAAGTTTTTTGTTCTCCTTCATTATATTTGGCTAAATTAAAACTTCATACAGCATTAATAATTTATACAGCATTTGTCTAGACTATTACTTCTTCAGATACATAACACGACAACCACTTACCTAGACAATGTATAAAACAGTCGAAGACTGATTTAATAGGTTTCTGAAAGCAGCTGTAATTGTAGCTGTAACTAGTTAACTTACCTTTGTATTCCGTTCCCCACTGTAACATAGCCTAACTTCATGTATGTTCTTGCATGTAGACTATGTCTCAGTCCACATACTACTATACGATATGATCACTTCTGATTGATTGAATGCATACTATGTGAGTGTGCATGTGAGAGAAGTGCAAGGGCAGGGCTAGAATAGCACTTTATCTCCTTGCAGTTATAGTAAAACTCAACCAAATATTTTAATGCTTGGTAGCCAGTACCAGTCATATCGGTCAATAATGAGACTCAAAACTAGACTGTCCAATTTGGACCTGCCAGCCCTATTATCTACATGTCATGCAGCCAGAACACTGCCTTACAGTGACGTGTGGCCCAAAAGTGTATCTCTTTGTGCTGTGAGCATCCTAATCACAGTTTTTCTCTGATGAGTTTCTAAAAGTGTTTTGATGATCCAAGGTATTCACATCAAATGTCCATTAATGTTTGGGATTGATGCTGAACCAGTGCCTGTTCTGTTTTGTGTAATTCTTTTTTTAATGATTGACAATGTTTCTTTACTGAGCTCAAACTGCGGAACTACTAAAGAAGTCATCCTTCAGCATTTTTTTTTACAAAGTAACTGCAGTTTTGCAACAGTCATTCCATAATTTGAATTAGTAGACTGCTAATGTACAATGAGATTTTTTTCTTGCTTTTTACAGTTGGACTTTTTTGTGCTGTAATGTGGATTAATTCATTGGTGTGCTTCTCCATACATCATTTGTAGAGCGAGATGAAACAGATGGTCCTGCTTCCCCCTCTCCTTTTTCGCTGTGTACGTGGGAGAAAATGGTGCCGCCTGCAGTATTGATATTCACAGTTGGAAGAGAGAGGCAGTCTAATTCTCCATATTGAGTAAAGGTTTAGGTGTTAGGCGTTTGTTTTTTCCCCTGATGGGTGCTTTTTGTGAGCGAGTGCTTCTTCTCATCCTGTGTTGTTAGAGGAGTTAATGGAATAAATGCGAGAGTGGAGATAGGAATTCTCCTATTTTCTGCTTCCTACTGTTTTTCCCATTGCCTGGCCCAGGCTGTTAATTTAGGAGAGAAGCAGATAAATTAGAGTCATGTGGTCATAAGCGATATTTGTTTTTGCTACACAGCTGCAGGTACCCATAAAACGCTCTGAAATTTATTTGATTTCGACCGAGGCCCCTCGTTTTAATTTACCAATCTCGCCGCTTCTCTTCGCACAACCAGAGCTGGCTAATTATTTGATCCCCTTAAAAATAAACGTTTTTCTGAATCTCTTGTGCGGGTAACAGCCTCTGCAAATAGGCAAGAGCAGGTTTCTTGATTCTCTCTCTATTGCTGACAATTTCCCTCTCCTGGTTAACTCCCTGTGAAAGCAATTTGCCCCATACTCAGGGAAGGTAATGAGCAGATGGTACCATTGTAAATGATGATGCGCCCATAATAAAGAGTTGATAAACACAGAATTACTACTGGGCGGTGGGCGCTAAACAGTACGGAGGTCTGCAGAGATGCGTGGAACATTCGGGGCAGCCCCTGAGCCCCACTGAGCCCTGTGGCAGGCCTGGAACAGTGTGCAGTGTGCATCTCAAATAACACTCCCTGCTTCACACACTCCACAGCCACTTAAACCAGGAGAATGGCAGTGGATTTCCAATATGTGTCTGGTGGAGATTTACTTTCGACAATGTCAGTGTTTTTTGGCTATACGATTACTCATTAGTGACACATAATGCTTTCATCTCTCCATTATTGGCCATTATTTTGTTCTAACCTTTTTCATGGATTCTTGGCATTTTGCAGAATCTTGAAGAAATTCACACGCATTTATTATTTCTTCCTTGGTATTTTGGTGTAATGTCTTGCTGTTCTTGAGTGTGTACAGTAGGTGTCTGAGTTCTCATTCTAAAGCAGTCTGTCACAATGTGTATAAATTCCAAACTTGGCATCAAATTAGTACATCAAATACAGCATTTAACCCTTAAACACACAGGTGTTTGGACAGCAATTCATACATACTTTGGGTTGTTAGCAACCTGGCACTTAGATCTATCACAAATCGATATACAAACTGCTATTAGTTTGTCACAACATTTTATTGACAAAACAATAAAATTAAAGCACATTTGTTACATTTCTGATATTTTGTTTTTTACTTATTCACTTGGCTTGCTCTTTGGGGGCTCGGACCCGGTTTCTGTAAAGCTGCTTTGTGACAACGTCAGTTGTAAAAAGCGCTATACAAATAAACTTGAAACTTGACTTATTCACTTATATCTGAAGAAAATGAGCAAGGAAGAGATGTGGAGGAGGGACAAAGTTCATTAGCTGTTGGTAATATAGAGCTGTCACAATAAAATTAAATATGCAATGTTTTTTAAAAACATATCAAAAGATTGAAACTTACAATGCTGATATGCCCATCACTCTTTTCCTTTGGAAATCATGTCACTTTTACAAGGAAATCATTGTCCGCAACCAGAACTAGTAGTCGGGGTGGATTCTATGAGGTTCCAGCAGGCAGGGAGGCAGTGGGGCATATGCTTTGGATAAGCTCACACACAAATGACTGGGCTTGTTTCCTGTCATTTATGATTCCTAGTGGTTATGATTTTGGGGGTTATTTTGTTAGAGGATTGCTTTGCAGGCACTAATATAGTTCTGTTAGAGAGCTTCTATTTATCTGAGTTGAAGCTATTTGTGTAGCCTATAATTATAAGTTCTGTAGAATCAAGGCATATTTAACACAAAATATTTAAAACATCAAATATAACCTGAATAATACTGAGTTTTAATTTTAGCACTGTTGACTGACAACAAAAAAACCTCTATTCAGATGTTCAAGTTAATGATTGGAAAACTGTGTAAGATTTAGTTTGGGGTAATTTTATAGGAAGAAAATGAGACTGTGAAACATTCTTTTAGCAGAGAGTAGCAACACCCAGGAAGAATGAGTTCATGAACATTTTCGATGTCTGCTTAGAAATCAACATATAACTTCATATTATAATCAACTTTGATTTGATTTTGAAATGTATCAGTAGCACCCACCATGTTCTTGCAGCAACCTGAAATATGAGTTAATGGTGAAATAAATAAATGCAGGCTAATTATCAATATTAATCTGTAAACATAAACCTTCTCATACAGTATTATCTGCTGTTTGTTTCTTAGCACAGTCAGACCAGACACTGATAGGAAATCTATGTGTAAAAGCAAATGTTGGTGTTTGAGGTGCTTGCGGTGCAGTGAAGGGGTGCTGGCGGCTGTAGGGCAGCAGCGAGTCTTTCATGTGCTGCTGCTTGGATCTTGTGGCCTGAATCCCAGCTGAAACACTCGACATGTGTGGATCTAAGTGCCCACTAATTTCCCCTTGGATCTTAGACCATGATGTCAAAGTGCCTGTCTTGGGGTGTGTGTGTGTGTGTGTGTGTGTGTGTGTGTGTGCGTGCACACTTGCTAGTTCCTTAGCCCTGTCGCAGTGGGGGACTCCAGCCAGGCAGTCCGTGTCTCCCTGCTCTCTGTATGTGCTGTTTGCACATCATTACATGTATGCGATCAGATGCCCCTGTGCAGTCTTCATTTATTTCTTTATCTATTATTCATGTATTTACTTGTTTGTTTGCCTACAGATATGACATGTTACTTACATTTTCTGTTTGTAGAGATGCTATCAAACGTGTCCATAAGAGATCTAAGTGATGGCACTCGGAGGATGAAAGAGTGTAGAAAATCAGTTTTGCTTGAAAGGCTTTAAGGCCAACCCCTGAAAACAGCAGATCGCCGCATACATCGGGTTATGTGTAGCTCACTGTTCGCCCTCCATCCATGTTAATTTTGCTGCAGTAGAAGAAAAAGAAAGTGTGGAGATGACCTTTTCAGCATTTCGCACTGAAAGAAAGTAAAGAACAACCAGCATCTGACCCAAAAATTGTTTTTCTCATTTGTCTTGTGTGTTTTTTGCTTTAGAGATTTAAGAGTTTAATTTGTTTATTATGATGACAAGATTTGTCATAGATTTTTTGTCATTCAAGTAAAAAAAAAATACGCTTAATCTTTAAGCTTGCTTTCAAATCAAGACATCTGCTTTAGTAGCCCTTCCTGTGCATTTTCTTGTGCCCACTAAATAACCAGCTTATTAATTCACTTGTGTCTTTGGCAGGGTCCAGTCTGAGAAGCTGAGAGAGATGTTTTAAAGTGTCTTGGTGCTGTGTCAAGATCACACAGATGAATAAAAACAAGCAGACCAATAAATTCCCTCCCTGCCTGACTTCTGAAGGTCCATTAGTGGAGCTGGCCAGCTGTCAGTCCGTCTTTTCACTGCTGCTTTCCTCCCCTTGCTCCCACAGCAACAAATCACCAGGCAAAGTTTAATGCAATTAAAAGTGCGTGCCGTCCAGGCCTTTGATTGGGCAGGTAGCCTGGGCAGCGATGTTGCGGTGTGGGGAGAGAGCCAGAGCCTGGATGCTGACAGTAATTAGCACATGCTAGTCATTAACAAACACAGATTAGGCAGAGGCTCACGTGGCATACTGCCATGGGGGTGATGCTGATGGGCCTGCGCCCCTCTCTCCCTCTGCCTAACCAACGTGACCGGCAACATGGCAGAGCCACAGAAAAAAAAAAAAAAAAAAAAAAAAAAAACACCTCGTCCCCACACTGGCCCCTCTCTCATGGCTTTCATTACAGAATTTCAGAAATCTGTGTAGATTTATGAAAATGACTTTTAAACGCAGCCAATCTCTTTGAGGACTGAGGCCCGGCTGGCCATGGAGGGGACCCTGCTGTGAGGTTTTAATGAAAGATCATAGTGGCCCTCCAAGACTGTCAAGAGAGCCGCGCACCCTGAAAAGCCCAAAATAATCTGTTTTACTTTTAATGGCAGTCATTTTATATTCATTAAGATCAAAATGCTGTTTTTTTCTTTCTTTTTTTCTTTTTTTCTGCTGGCAAATTGCATAGCTATTCCAGTCACAGCTTGAGAAGCCAGAGGCCCCACAGCTTTTTATCTGCTTCATAAGTAAGCATGGGCCTAATATCTCTAATGTGCTTTGATGGAGCAGAGACCTTCACAGGTGGCAGAGGGAGGCAGTCATCAAGCTCACAAGTCAAAATATCAAGTCCCCTTTCAGCCTCTCTCTCTCTCTCTCTCTCTCTCTCTCTCTCTTTCTCTCTCTCTCTCTCTCTCTCTCTCTCACACACACACACTTTCTTCCTGGAGTTCAGGCGTGATGTTTGCAGGTGTGAGAGAATATGATAATTAACTCTGACATATCTCAGCATTGTCTGATGAAACGGCTGCAACTGTAGCACCACTCTTCTACATTTACCCATCAGCTTTCTTTTTATGGTAATTAGCATTATTTCATCTGTGGCACCCAATATATCCATTCTACCCATAACAAGAAAAAAACACAGGACTCAGTGTCAGTGGCAACTTGTTTTCTCTGCATTATCTCAGTGCATTGATGTATTGGTTTATCATTCTGCAAAGAAAGGTCAGAGAACCTTAGGTATAATGTTGAAGGTGCTACTCCTACACAGAGTAATAATAGATGCATGTTTTAAACATGGGGGGAGCAAAGAACTACCTCAGTGACAATTTATTTAGTTTATATCAGTGTAACGATGTATTTAAATAACCTTTTAAAAGCCAAATAAGACCACAATTAGACCCAGTGTAGGCCAGAGTTAAGAGCATATTTTTATAATCCATTGTATGCATCACATTTTTTTCTTTTTTGGATGTTTTGTACATTTAAACTTGCAGAAAAGATCTAGTAATGATGTATTTAACACATGAATATTAAAAAATAATATACAATAATAAAAAAAATGATTATGTTCAATGTTTCACATACTGTACTGCACTAAATCCAGTTAAACTTTCTTTATAATGAAGCATGCAGTTGGTCAACATTCTTTAACTACTGATGATACCCACAGCATGCTCAGAGAAACAGACTGTGACTTAATATGATTTAATTAATCATAAGAGCGATAAATATCAGATTGCCCACCTTTAGTCAAAATAGTTCATGTTTTAATCTTAAATGAATTACAACTTAATGCATATAAACCTCATTTTTTGTTTGTAGTGTTTGCTGTGTCATTTTATCCATTACTTTCAGGACATTGTGGTCTGTCTCCATGTAATCCCTTTAGTCATTCCTTCATTTGTTCGAGCCACTGTGTAAGCAAATGCTGATGCTGTTGACTAATAGCATGTTAAATATTTTAAAGTTTTCAAGTGTGTGGCTTTGCAGTGCGTGTTGTGTTACACCAGAAGCAGCTCGTGTCCCTGCTCGCACTGATTTTCTTCCACTGGCCAGCAGAAGGCACAGTTGCAGCATACCCAAAGCCGTGCACCCCTATGCCCTGGTCCCAGCCGACCCCACCCCCCATCCCCTCTTGTCTGCCTTGTTTTGGGGCTTTACAGCACTTGCGTCCAGCCCACAAGTGAAAAGACATTGAGCTTCTAGTACTAACCCACTTTGTGCTTAAAGACTTCTGGGAGAAATTCAATATAATGTGGCATGTTTACAGGTTCTAATATTTGAGTTTGTCATAGGAAGCATGACTTCCTTCATGTGGATGGCTTACCTTCAGCCTTCTGTTTGTCTTTCTGTGTATGTTAGTGTGTTTCCGTGTGAGCCTGGCATAGACGAGGGAATATGATAACCTTCCCTCATTCTGCAGGTCTTAAAGGTGAGGTGAGTGTGCGTGGTCCTGCCAAGGCGCTGTTTAATGGGCCTCTGAAAACACTCAAAAGCAGACACAAATGTGTGTATGGGCAGAGGGCCAGCAAAGGCTCTGATGGAGGTGGGGGTGGGGGTTGAGGGGCATGCAGATTTTAAACAGAGGGGAGGTTGTAAAGGAATGCATAAGGACAAAGCCACTGCAAGAAGGAAGGTAGACAAACTCAGAAAAAGAGAGCGAGGATGTGTGTAGCACTGTGAAAGAGACTGACTAAGTGAAAAACCTCATGTTCTACATTTTTCTTGCATTTTATTTATTTATTTTACACATTTGTGACTTTATGCACCCAAAACAAAACAAATTTTTACATCTACCTCTCTTTTCCCTTGAAATTAAACAGTCTGATATTGTTACAATGTCATTAAGACTGGTACATGCAAGATGACTCTATTCTGATTGGCTAGCCTTTATTGTGCCATTAATATAAAAAAAAAATCTGAAACACTTCTTATAAGGTCAATGTGAGAGGGTGGGGTACACAAACACATATGCACTGCTGGTCAAAAGTTTTAGAACACCCAGATTTTACTGGTGATTTTAGCACTTACAGTTTACAATATAAGTTAGTTACAGTTTTCCAGAAGCACAGAAAATATATTAAAGCTGAATTCCTAGAAGTGCCCCAAGTTTTGCAGCTTCACTGTCACCCCTTCTGTCCAGTTTACGCCTAACTAGCTGAATGGAGTTGCTCTTTCATGTGTTGAATCTACTGGCAAGTTCTTTCCTTCTAATGTTCTGGTTCAGTATCTTACTTTCTTTGTTTCTTGCTTTTCCTCACCTTTCTGATAGTGATATACAGTACTACCTCCTGCAGTATTGTAAAGTATTGTGCCCATAGTGCATAAGAAGGTGTAGGACCAATGTGTTTGAGCACTCTCTTTGTTCAGACAGAGGAGTTTATAATCATCAGCAGAAGTTATGGCACTTGTGGGAATTGTTTGCATTATTTGTCAAAGCTTAGTTTAGTTCCATTGCTGCAGGAAAGCTGTAAGTAGGCATTGGAAAAAACCTGTTGTTTATTAAATTGCACATAATATTTCAGTTTTTGGTGACCTTTTATTTTTGATGTATTTATTTATTGGAACCACTTACCTTTGTATAAATGTAGGTTACTCACTGTAGACAAATTTCTTAAATAACCAGCAAAAATTAAAGATAATAAGGGACAAAATACGTTTTAGATTTAAAGTGTTTTACATGCTAAATTAATTTGAATTTTGAATTTGGTTGTATTTATAGAAAAATGTTTCATCTAACAAGCCATGTTCATAACATGAGACACACCAAACACATGCTATTTTAATTTGATGAATACAACAAGAATTTAAACTCCTTAACTGTCAAATAATGGTTTTCTGTAGCATAGTTACAGATTTGAGGTGGACTGTATTAGACAGCTAATGAACAGTAAGTTCTTAAAGTTGAGGTTTTATAAAAATGAGCAAGTTTGAGCCACTTTGACAAGGGTCAAATTGTGATGTCTATGTGACTAAGTCAGTGACTTTCCAGAACAACAGATCTTATAAGGTGTTTATGGTCCTCAGTGGTAATTACATACTAAAATGGTCCAAGGATGACTGGTGAACAAAAAACAAGGCCATGCATGTCCAAGGGTCATTAATGTACTTGAGAGCGAAGGCTAGCCCATTTGGACCACTCTTAGAGCTAATGTAGCACTAACTACTGAATACGTTGTATATGTTCAGAGTGTTCTTGTTAACCTCATTCACCACCGATAGCACCTTCAGTAGGTATGTGGGTAAGAAATGGACCATGGAGCAATACAAGAACATGGCCTGGCCTGATGAATCACATTTTCTTTTACATCATGTAGGTTGACAGGTGCATGCACTATGGAAAGAAGGCAGACTGGCATTGCAATGCTGCAATGGCATTGCCTAATGGCAGTGGCCTTTTTCAGGAGGATAATACACCCTGCCACACTACAAAAATTGTTCAAGTATGGTTTGAGGAACATGACAAAGAGTGCAAGGTGTTGACTTGACCTGCAACTTCTCTAGATTGCAGTCCGATTGAGTATCTGTGGGATGTGTTGGGCAAACTAGTCTGATCCATGGAGGTCCCACTTTGCAGCTTACAGGACTTACAGGACCTGCTACTAACATCTTTGTATCAGATACCACAATAAGCCTTCTGAGGTCCTGTGGAGTTCATAGCTGTTTTGGGAGGATCTAAAGAATTTTATGCATGTAATGGCTTATATTTTTACTGTTATGGCTGATCAGTGTAAGTTCCAGAATTATTTAATGGTTGTGCTTCCTCCTTGTAATGGCTTACTGGAAATACTCAGACTCATATGTTAGTGTCTCAGTAAAGTCGTACATACAAGTTATTTTAAAATGTAATACAGTGAAAAGTACATGCAAATAATAATGCAAATTGGCATAAAACTAATGTGATATATGAACTAAAACATACTGTACATTTCTCTTAGCAGTAGGGGTCCCTCCGTGAACTCTTTTGAATAATTATTTAGAGAATTAAGATTTTCTCTACATAATTATCATGGCCAAGAAAATATGATAATGAAATTATTGCAATATGTATGTATATGTGTGCCACAGTTCACAACGTAGGGGCACCCTTGTTTGCATGATATGGAATGTTAAAAATTAATGTCCAAACATGTTCAAACTTTTTAGTAACAATTAAAGTTCAGGATTCAGGTTTACAGCAGACATGCAATTATCTTTATGCTGAGAGATTTTTATTCATACTGTTTTACGTTTGACACTTTGTGCATATGTAAATTACACACAAACATGGCGGAAATGCAGAAACACTTTAGAGAGCACACAGTGAGCACATATGACACACATAAAAGCAACACCAGCAAGCGAGCCAGTGTTATGCTACTGGACATTTCAGCTGGAGCAATACCACCGCCTACATTTGTAGTGTGATTATTTATGATATTATCATATGTGTATGAATAATACAGTATGAATATTTAGATTTTTAAAATCTCGGTTAACGTCAATGCTGGTTTATTGTGACACCCATATTTCGGTCCCATGCATAACTCATTTGGTCATCCCTACTTAAAATATACTTAATAAACTTATCTGACCAAGTGTGTTACTGTTCCATCCAAGAGGAAGAAGCAGGAAAAAGGTGCTCGGAGATATAGCTAACATTGCCTGATTTAATCAGAATTATGAAAAAATCTGATGGAGCTGACAGAAAGCATAGGGCGTATCTTTTTTTTTATAGAAAACATTTTATAACATGTGATATCTAATTTAGAAATTGCATTCATTTAATAATTATATAAGCATTTGTAGCATTTTAAAACACTTTTTTTGACAGTTTGACATAACCAGGTTATAAATTTAAATTTTAAATAAATATCTTTTGAATCTTTAACAAAAAAATGTATGTACATTGTATTTACTTGAAGAAAACTAAAGGGAAAATAAAGAAAAGTGAATCATGACAAAAATTTTACATTAAGGATGATAATAAAGTAAGAAAAAAATAGGTGGACTGACACAGTCGTTTTGAAGAGTCTTATGCTCTTAATTTAAAAGTACAATAACATATGGACCCTAAATTCTTCCTAAAATAAGAGGAACGGATGGCAGTGGGAGAAAATATGCTGTACAAGTTAAGCATGCTTAATCATGTCACCTGTTTAGTTTTTTGTCTCTATTGCATGAAAGACAAATTTAATCCTGATGAATCTCAACTCCCTATGAACAGGGGAGGAATGTAGCAGGTATGAGAGAACTGTCATAAAACTCACATAGAAACACAAACTTGCTTTAAGACATTTGATTGCACTGCTGCTACTGAAGATTCACATCACAGTGAAAATTGGTAACCGTGTGTACGGATATAATTGTAAAATAAGCGGTGATTTTTTTTTTTAACTAAATACAATATTTATTTTGAAGTGGAAATGTGCAGTACTAAGGCATGTGCATTCTTGCTCATTAAATATTCATGAAGTCCTATTTATTACTTGTCCATCATATGCATTATGCATTCTTCTTCTCCCACTCAGATCTTTGAAAAAGAAGAGTATGAGGGAAGGAAGTGGGAGAAAAAAAAACAACATAAAAAGGTAGGATCAAATCCCATCTTTTTCTCTGACACCAAAAGGAAGGCAAACTTAATTATGAGATGTGGAGCAGTGGAGAGCACCTATCTTTTTGTTTTGTTTGATTTTTCTCTTCTCTTTTTCTGTTTCATGTTGCTGATAATAAGATACAAGTAGAGCCAAAGCTGTGAATTTACACACACATTTTAATATACACATGTACAATCTTTTTCTACTCTTTGTCTCTTCGTCTCTCTCTCTTTCTCTCTCTCTCTCTCTCTCTCTCTCTCTCTCTCTCTCTCTTCGTCTCCCTCTCTCTTCATCTCTCTCTTTCTCTCTCTCTCTCTCTCTCTCTCTCTCTCTCTCTCTCTCTCTCTCTCTCTCTCTCTCTCTCCTGCTTCTCCTGCTTTGCCTGTTCGTCTTTCCTGACGATGCCAAGGTGGGAGAAACAACAACCTCTAGTGTTGTATGTGTATGGGAAATGTGGCACTGTTTTGACAATGGCAGTAAAGTGGGGGAAAGTGGTGGGCCCTTGTGTGCGGGTCATCACTCTTAATGCAGCGCGTGTCATCAGTCCCCGGGACAACAGCAGAAATGATGTGGCTGATACATATGAAACAGGCGTCATGCATAAACATGGGGTCCAGGGGGGAGGCAGAGGGAGATGGTGAAGGTGGCGGTGGTGGCGGTGGCCAGGGGGGGTGAGGTGACGTTGCCGCAGGGATATTGCTTTGGCGGGCCGCAGCCTGGATGGCTCTTCAACCCTGTTTATTATTCATGAGCTTTTGGGGTGGTGTAATAAGCCACACCTTGGCTGGGCGGCCGCGCCAGGGCCACGCTAAGTGATGGATCGTGACAGCACTGACGGAGAATATATCATGATTAAGATCAAATACAGCTCTACACCACACCTCTGAGCACCTAACACACACACACACACACACACACACACACACTGTAAAGGACCACACAGCAGTTTTTGTTTGCTGCAGCATCAGTATCATCACAAAAACATTAATCTCGGGCTCGCAGTCCCTGGCAATATCATGTGACCTAGGCAACTAGACTTAGAAGATTCTGCGAGCATAGCCGATTGTATCTTCCTAGCTCCGCCCCTCTCCGCTTCCTGCTAAATATGAATGCTCAGTGGTGTATATATGCTGGCCTGGGTTGCTGAATATGCACTGCCTCTGCGCCCACATAGCAGAAAGAATAGAATGTTTTCAAGCCCAGGTAAATGCCAGTATGCATGCATTAGTGACTGGATTACCCCTCCGCCAAACTGACCTCATGTTATTGCACCAATGGACTTTGATCCCACTACTATGTCTACCAGTGAAAAGCCTTTTCTCGCTCTCTCTCTGTTTCTCTTTCCTTCTTTTTCCCTTTTTTTTTTTTGAGGATCCGCACTCACTTGAGCTTTGGATTTCACTAGTTAGACCCCAGCTTTTCAGATGTATCTGTGTTTGTGTTTGTACATGCACTGTGTTGTTGTTGAGAATTGAGCCTTCATTCAATCTGTACAAATACCACACTTCTTGCCAGCCCTGTTTATGCTGTAAATAGAAGCACAGCTATTGCTCCCTGCTTCCTGAGAGCCTGAAGGGCAGGCAGCAGTGTGAAAAGACAGTTCTCTCTCTGTGTCTCTCTCTCTGCCTCTCCCTCTCTCTTTCTGTCGGTCTCTATGTCTCTCTCTCTCTCTCTCTCTCTCTCTCTCTCTCTCTCCCTTCTTCTCTCACACCGTCTCTCTGTCTTTTTCTCTCTCGCTCCCGCTCTCTGTCTGTCTCTCTCTCTCTCTCACACACACACACATCCTCACCTTTTCTCTCCTCTCTCTTTCTCATTCCCCCTCTCTCTCTCGCTCTCTGGCTCCCTTTCTCTCCTTACTCTTTCTTCTGAGGCTTAACCAATATAACACTTGTTGCTTTGTTTCAGTGAGCTTGTAGCCTGATTTTATCAAACTGAACATAAAACTGCAATTCATTTCAAAAACAAGTGTTCAAGAAATAAAAATGAAAATCACTGACAAACACTAGGAGCAATTTAAGGAACCGTCTAGAAGCACATCTAGAAAAGTGTGGCAAAGATCCTAGAATAAACAGCCAAGCTTTGAGTGCTTTCAGTTCAGATCATGAACTACTTTGAAAGATGATGCACACCAGCAGCCTGTACATAGTAGAATACAAAGTTAATTTATCCTGATTTCAATTACAAGCAAATATGTCTTTTTGTGCTCACTTGTCCACTAGGCTAACTGTTAACTGGCCAATGCTGTTGTAAAATTGTGTCTGCATACAACATCTTAAAAATATATATACTGTATTTATCTCTAAGGAAAAAAGTGTCTCTTCATTTTATCCATCCGGAGCAGTGAGCACACACATTGCAAGCTTTTAGTAGTTGACACATATCCCCGTAGCATTGGGCAGACAAACAGCCATTACTCAGCAAGCATTTCTCAAGGGCACTTCAGCCATGGGTGCCTTTGCTGCTGGTTCAGGGATTCAAACCAGCGACCCTTTGGTCACAAACCCGCTTCTCTAACCCGCCACTCTGAATGATAGTAAGGGCTCTTAGTTTTGCCTGTTTGACCATGTTAGGCCCATTTCTATACAGTGGTATATAAAACATTAAATATTAAGTCTGATTATTGTCTTGATCTGTACATTTGTTTCTTTAGATGCTACAGTATCCACATGTTCCATTATTCACTAACATGAAGTCCAGTCTCTGTATTATCCCTACTGTCCCAAGCTGGTACAGTACCTAACCGCTATGGTTTATCCTAGCCTTAAAAACACTGGCACAGTCTATATCAATGAATAAAATGGATTAATGAAAGAGAGTAACTTTAGTCTTCTTTTACTTTCCACAGAAATACTGTCATACCTAGATAAAGTCAAGGCAGGTCAGGTTAGTCAGGTAAGGAAAGCTAATTTCTTACATACTTAAGAAAAATAAAGGACTGAATCAGTTTCTTTTCTGTTCATGACAGAATAGTAATCTTTAAAATTAATATTCTTATATACCTTTGCTTTTACTTAAACCGTTTGCTTTATTTAATCCCCTTTCCTTCTCAAGGCTTTTCTGGAAAGATTTTCTGGCAAGTACCTACCTTTATAACTGTCTGTCTGTTATATTAATTGAGTTTGGTACAACAATAATTTCATTTATATTGCCTTCCATTTTTCAACCTATGGCTGAAAAAGACATCTGTGTGTCATGTTATATTTTAAGTGGTAATTCTTTTGAGAAACAATTTTTTTTAAAATGAGATGTAAGTGTAAAAAAAAAACTTTTCATTGATCTCAATAACAGATAGCTTAAAAATCTGGTGTAGTATCCTTTACCATGGAACACACCCTTCAGGAAACTGGTTCAACAGTGTAATGTGCCATCTTTCGAGATATATGGAGGACCAGCATAAATACTTTTATCTCCTTGCACCCAGGTGGTGAAGCAAACATACTTTGTTGGTCTGAACAACTAACACATGCAATAAGGGGACAGCTGGTACACATGCTTATATGTTTTGGTATGGCTCATATAACAATAGATTCTGGTCAAATGTTGCAACGGCGTCTGGGCCTCATCTCGCAGTCTGCTCACCTTTTTCTGTTTACAACAGTGAAGAAGTCCTGCCATTAATAAACAAATAGACTTACAGTATGTTTATTATAGCTGTTCATGCAAGATCACACTCCTCTGATGGGTTATAGGTAGCAAGTACCAAAAATGTAAGAGCATGGACTAATGCAGTAATACTGTAAAGCCTAGTGTGATCATTGAGTTTTAAATGTTTAAAATATAAAGGCAATGTTAGTGACCTTGCCTCCTTTGAGAGGCATGCTTTAGTGAGCAGGTGAGAGGAATGTGGACACTGGGCCTTTAATTCATCAAATGCAGAGGGGTGTAGTGGGAGGGAGGTGAGAAAAAAACAGGCGTAGCCAGTATCTACAAGCTGCATTCCAAAGGGAGATGTTTTCAATTCACTCATTATAGAGAGGTCATTCATGGTCAAGTTCAATGCCATGGAAAAGAAGTGTTCACTGCGAGGAGCGCCACCCACACACTGTGCACCCAGCGGAGGGAGAATTACGTGAACTATGTAGCCTAATTTTTTGGGCAAATACAAGAAAATTAGCCCTGTGTGCTATTTACATTCAAAGAAGAGTAAGGAAGGAAGGTGGTGAGGTGGGGGAAGTACTGAGGGAGTGAGGCAAGGAGAAAAATAGGTGGACATTAGTGATTCAGTGGAGAGGGGGGAAGGTGATGGAAACCATAACAAAGTAAACATGCTCTCCAGAAGCGCAGCGCTGTAATGATGTTATTAGTATGCATGTAGCTGAGCCCAAATGTAGCCTATAACAGTCCGAGCCCCCTTTCGCTCACCGTGCTTTTTTTCTTCCCTCTCCCCCAATAATGGCTTTAGACTCTATTCAAAGCAGGGACACTCTGAGATCACGGCCAGCGAAAGGACAGGATTGGGAGATAATGCACATCAGCAAATGGAACATGACCGCCGTGTCCAGCGTCAACACTGCCCATTGTCTGCACCATGAACGGATGATAGTGGCTGTGCGGGACAACAAAGCATGGCCACAATGGGCCAAGCATATTAAGAGTCAGCCTCAGCCCACTACAGCTGGCCAGTACAGAAAGAGAGAGTGAGAAAGAGAGAGAGAGAGAGTGAGAGTGAGAGAGAGACAGACAGACAGACAGACAGACAGACAGACAGACACAGAAACAGACAGACAGACATTCAGACAGACAGACAAAAGGCCAGTCCTCTGACAGACAGACATCATGTTGGAAAAAGAGAGACACTAAATGCATCAATTAAGGTCCCCTAGCTTCCACATCAAACGGTATGATGGAACATTTTAGCTCCAGGACATGGTGCACATTTCCATGAAGGGGTGACTGTAGAAGAATGGTGGGGTGGAGAGTGTTGGGAGGAGGGGTTAAGGTTCATTTGCATATGCATGTCGGTTTGTATGGTAGGGGGCAGGGCACGTTGGGGGGAAGCAGTGGGGCAGAGAATAGTGACAAACTCACCCTGTCTTCTTCACAACGCAGCACATCCACGCTCAGAACTAAAAAGCACAAACACATCTTATGTTTGCTGTATATATTGACCACCATTTATTAATAACAGACTTCATCACATATATATTATTTTTAGCTTTAGAAAGTAATACTTGTATGTACTATATGCATTACTAGATGATATATGGTTAATACTGGTATACATGCATCAATATCTCACAACACACAGTATTGATTTTTTAAATAATAAACCTTTGTGTATATGTTATTTTTTTGTCATTTCAGAATGTTCTGAAATCTGTCTCTCTGTCTATCTGCCTTTCTGTCTGTCTGTCTGTCTGTCTGTCTGTCTGTCTGTCTGTCTGTCTGTCTGTCTATCTATCTATCTATCTATCTAT
>JBBPDA010000145.1:21604230-21616694 GCA_037974385.1 Arnoldichthys spilopterus
TCTCTCTCTCTCTCTCTCTCTCTCTCTCTCTCTCTCTCTCTCTCTCTCTCTCTCTCTCTCTTTCTCTCTAGCACACGCACCCACTCACTCTCATGCACTTCCTCTATTTGTGTCTTTATTCTGCCTCACTCACACATGCAGCTAAATGCAAACAGGCTGAAATAAACACATTTTTTTGTCTTTCAAGTAGTATCTCACACACATGCGCGCACACACCCTCTCACAGCAAAAGGTATTTCAGTGAGCGAAGCAGTCAAAAATGTACAAAGTTCCCTGTAATAATCCATTCGTTCTGTTCTGTGCTGATTCTGGGTCTAAGCCTGTACAATTATTCAAATCCTGGCTTTTAGTTGCAGCATACACCTCGCCATGGGGCTCTGCCTCTGTAATCTTGCCTTTGGCCTTGCATTTCAAATAGAATTAATTCCCATAAGGAATGCATATGAAGAGAACCACTAGTGGCTAATCCGGACATTTAAGTTGGTGAAACTTACACCTGTCATGTTGTCTTAAGCGAGTGGTTGTGGCGACTGATAGTCGGACTCCAAATCCACAGCATTGCTCCTGCTTTTTTTTTTCATTTTCATTTTTGTACCCCTCACTCTATTTTTTTTATCTCCAGTCCATGCTGAAGAAGGGCCCCCACCTCCCAATCCGCTCTACCCTGCTGAGAGATAGTGTGTGTAGGCTTGGTTTGGAGAGTGGGCTCGTGTCACGACTGTGGTCGTGGGAGAGCATTGGTGGGTGTGCAGTGGTAGAGACTGTTTCTCTCAGCTTCAAGCTCTAACCTGACCTGGCTCAGACCAACAGGAGCCACTAAATTTGTAATTTGCATGCCCAACCTGAACCTGAAGCTGCTTGTGTGCACTACCAGAGAGCACTTATTTCAGACACAGTTTTACAGAGCTTTTCTTGTCGGTTTGCTGATCATACCTGCCAGGAGAACAGCTGCTTCAACTGTTAGCCATCTCGTCGTGCTAAAGTTCCTCTCGCTACTGCTGCTGCTCGCAGAAATATTTAGCACTCTTCAGGTGAACTTCAAGCAAAGGATATGATCCTGTGACTTTCCGCTAACCTAGCACACTCTACTCACTGTCCATGGTTTAACTGAAGGATACATTCACCCACTCAAATTCCTCAGCTATACCAAACGCAGCTAATGTTATGAGAGAGTAAGTGACAGCACAAGGCAGAGAGTGCATGAGTGTATAAGAAGTAGACAGAGAGAGGCGGAGTTTCTGAAAATGCATGAAATCTGCTACATAAAAAATATTAATGACAAAACAAACCCAAGTGAAACCTAACTCCAGTGTTGCACATGAAAAATTGTCCTAAACTCCTCCCAAAACTTGATGTTTTGTTAAGGCCCATAAGACACAGTTCAGGTAGCTGGAGAACAGCCATAACATGAACATCACTGACAGGTCAAGTTAATAACATGGACTATGTAGTTATTTCATTACAATGGCACCTGTCAGAGGGGGTGGGATATATTAGGCAACAAGTGAACAGTCAGTTATTGAAGCTGATTTGCTGAAAGCAGGAAAAATAGGGGAGCATAAGGATATACGCCTCTTTGACATGGGCCTTATTGTGATAGCTAGATGAGTCAGAGCATCTCCAAGACAGCAGGTCTTGTGGAGTGTTTTCCATTTATGTAGATAGTACCTACCAAAAGTGATCCAAGAAAGGACAACTGGTGAATTGGCAACAGGGTCATGGGCACCCAAGGCTCACTGACACAAGTGGGAAGTTAAGGCTAGCCTGTCTAGTCCGATCCCATAGATGAGCAGAAGAGCTACTGTGGTTTAAAAAGTGAATGATGACTATGGTAGAAAGGCAGGTGGTGTTATTGTTATGGCTAATCATTGTAGTTCAGCAAAATATCAAATTTAAGCAGTTTTCCTGTCCCCATATTTATTCAAACCAAGCATGTTAGTTTTGCACCAGTGACCAAAACAGTTAACAAATAATAAAAGTTGTTATCCAACTATAATACTCGAACTCAGAATTCATACCTGAACTATCACACACCTGCTCAAACCAGCTAAAACCATGTTGTTAATGTCAGACTTGCTTATGTTAACCTTATTTGTCCTACTATAATCTACAGACATTGTGCACTGCTTAGCTAACAGTAGTAGATTCCATGAAGAAGCTTGAATTTTTTTCTGTACTTTAACCATTCTGGAAAGTGGTGAGGAATAAGCTTCCATTACTTGTTACCAGCATTATCTTATACCACCACTATACAGCTGAAGGGGCGTTCAGATTTGTCCAGCCTGCATGACATGCTGTACCTCTTCAGACTGTACAAATACATTGATCATTCACTCATTAATCATTTACTTTTCTTCTAAGCTACACAAAAAAGTACCACACAATAAAAACTGGTCAATCACTTTCAATGATGACATACTCATCCAGCTTGGACGAAATCTATTTATTGGCTATTTTTGAACACTCCACAGTGCTCCACTTGCAGATTACCATAATCTGAACATGAATGTTTTTTCATTATTGTGAGATTGGCTGCAGTATGCTGCCCTTGTATTTTTTTTTCTCTCTTTCTCTTGTATTTTCCTGTTCAGTTCCTGGTCTTTGTTTACATTTTGGTTGCCACATGGTCGTGTTTGTGATTTCTGCTTCATGTGCTCTTTAGCTCTGCCCTGTTACTGATTGTCAGTCCTGTCAACTGTGTCTAGTCTCTGTGCTCCGCCCCCATCTGGGTTTTAGCCATCTTGTTTAGTATTTAACCCAGCAAGTGCATTCTGCTTCTTTTTACTTATGAGACTCTGTGCCTTGCATTGGATAGAAGAGTTGTTTGAGCCTTCCATTAAGAAGCTTTGTACACCAAACATGGCCTGGCTTATCAGCTTTGTGTAAGATAAAAAAAAAATATGTAAATTTTTTTTGCAAAAGTAACACTTCAAGTGTAATGCAGTCATTTTGCTACATTGTGGTGAATGAGGGAAGAATTGTGAAAAAGATTCAGTTTCAGCTGTCTGTGTGTGTGTGTGTGTGTGCGCGTGTGTGTGTGTGATCTTCCCTGTCCTGTTTCTTGGCTGCAGGCATGTAGAGAAAGGATCAGCCCAGGACATCTGCACACCAGCCCCAGGTAACATAAGCAAGAGCCCAGTTCACCACACACACACAGCCTCATACAGACACAGAGAAGGGACCGCTGGGTCTCCCACATCTGTTTAATTACAAACTCTCACTCTTTTCAACTTTTCACACACTCCTCGGTCTGTTGCACCAGTGCGTGGCTGCTCTGATGAAGGGGCCGAGAGACCGTGCACTGGTGTGTGTGAAGTTGCCTGTTGCTGGCAAGGCACAAGCCCAGCAGTGCTGTGTATGTGTGTGTGGCTGGGGGTAATTGTCTGGATGAAGAGAACTGGCTGACTGGAGCTTGTCTTCGGCCTCTGTAGATTTAGAGTTTAGAGTTAGCAATAGCATTAGCACAACCAAAGGCTGGGACAAATGCCAGGCGTGTGTGTGTGTATGTATGTGTATGTGTGGTGTATGTGTGTCCCCATCCTCAGAGCGGTGGAGGCACCATCTGCCCGCTTGTCCTGCAGGACCAAGCCCGTCCCCGTCGGCCATCTCTGGCCAGGCTCTGTGGGTGAGGGATTGTGTGCCTCCTGCCAGCCTTCGGAGGCTGGGGGCCCCAGGCTCTGACACCCGGCCCCTCTCTGCCCAGGCAGTCTCACATGCACACGACACACACACACCCCGGACACATTGCCAGTGGGGAGGCCTCTCTGGCCCAAACTCTTTCTCTCTTATTCCCTTGAACAGAGAACACAACTTTACACCATTTGGTGCTGTACTGATGAATGATTTTCTAGTAGAGATGGAGTGATACCACCTTTTGCTTTTTAATATTGATATTGATGCCAAAACAGATTTTAATTGGAACATTTAATTGCAATATAGAATTCACACTGCTCAAACTAATATGGTAAAACTACATAGAATACACAAACAACACAATGTACAAAACACAACCAAACTAAAATGAGTAATGATAATAATAATAATAATAATTATTATTATTATAATAATATACATAGTACCTCATACACTGGACATGTGTAAAGAAAAATATACATTTTAAAGTAAAATAAAAATCCTTAACTCTAATTATCTAACTATTCGTGCATGTGGCTACGCAACACATTGTTGAATTTGCTTTGCTTTACATCATGTTACACATTTCTATAATATTTAGTGCAACATTTGTTTCAGAATCAGATCAGGTTTGTTTTTTGTCTTCCAGTGCAGCATTGTCTGCTGGTAATGTAGCACCATTATACTGTACTGAACTCATACCATGTCTGCACTAAAATCAGTACAAAGACATTTTATATGTTACATGTACAGTGGAGTGCAGTTAGTGGCCTGTTTGTGGTGTGTATTTTAATAGGTGGTTAACCATACACAACTTAGTCTATTCTTAAGAGGCTCATGCAATCACATAGGCATGTAGTATTCTGCACATAAGTACTGGCTCACAAGTGCAGCACCTTCAGCATTAAGCCTTCAAGCTGACTGCTTTCAGTCAAATCTCTGTTCTCATTTTAAATTCTTTCTTCATTATTTTCTTTTAAACTTGTCATTTTAGACATACAGTTTTTTTATTAGTTTTATTAAAAAATGGTCAAAGGGTCACTTTAAGGGTCAAAAAGTCACCATTTAAAAAAATTCCACAATAAGTGGGTGAACTGGTAACAGATGAGGGTATCATGACTCTTCTTACGGAGACCAATGGGAAGAGCATTGCAGTAACCAACCCTGTAGGATATAAAGGCTTTATATAGGATATTAATATGTTTAAGCAAATCTTGTTTTGAGACAAAACCTCTAACAGCGGATATAACTAAAGCTATAATGTGATAACTGAAACTAAGATCCTGATCATTCTGGCCCTAGATTCCAGATAGTCACTAAGTTGCATCTTCCCTTCTTTATTCTCAAACAGAACTCTCTCTGTCTTGTCTTTATGTAACTGAAGGAAATTTTGTTGCAGCCAGCCATTTACTTTTTAAAGGCATAAGCACCTTGACATCAGTTCTATGCAGAGAGAATGGCAAGTTGGACCTGAGCTCCTCTCCGATGGACTAAAAGTCAGTGATAACATGGTTAGATGAGTCCAGATTCCAGCTTGTTTGCTTGAAAATGGCAGTGAGTTCTCTGTGCCAAAGACGAAATTCACCATCCAGACTGTTGTCAGCAAAAAGTGCAAAAACCAGCATCTGACATGGTATGGGATGTATCAGCATCCGCAGCATGGGTGATGGTGACACGTGTGAAAGTTGATGCAGAGGCACTTATTGGGATTTCAGAGAAGCATATGTTGCCATTGTGGCGACATCTTTTAGCAGGAAGTCTATAGTTACTTCAACAGGACAGAACCAGTCCTCATTTAGACAGCAAAAGCCCCAGCATGGTTTTGTAGACACAGTGCGTGTGCTTGACTGGCCTGCCAACAGTCAAGATTTGTTTCCTAATAAATGTATGGCACATCACAAAAGGGAGAATTAAACAATGGCTACTACAGACTGTCGAGCAGCTAAAGTCTTATATTAAGCAAGAATGGGCAAACATTTCACTTGCAAAACCCTGAAAATAATGTTTTAAATATATAATTTGCCTGAAAACATTTAATGTACCTGAATTAAGTAAAACTCAAATAATCAAAAACATTTAGATGATTTTAATAAGTGTTAACTTTGCATGCATCACTTGCTTGCTATCAAATCATAGCTAATATGCCACTTGTCACTGAAAATACTGTATAAATGTAATTTCTACCATACTTTTCTATTCAGTATAATAGACAAGAGTGTGGTGGAAAAAATGACATATGTTGATAGGATAAGGCCAAAAATGCTCATAACTGAAGAGTGTGAAGTATAATTTGGTCAACTGAGTGAATGAATGATAAACGACTTTACACTTATCTGTGAGAAAGTTAAACAAAAACATGAGAGCTGCAATACATACACAGACACACAAACATGCACTCATATATAATCATAAATGTGAGGACGGCTAACCTTCAGAAAAGTGTCATGCTGCAGATACATAGAGAACAGATGAATGGAACCATTATTTATTTGACTGTAAAGTAATACAGGACTATTCTTTGTGCAAATCACACATGGGTAAACTTTATGTCAGAAATATATTTCATTTTCTTTTATAGATATGCCCTATAGTTGGAGCTGTACACCACCTGCTCTAGCCAGTGTGTGTGTGTTCCTCTGCAATAGTCCTGTGTAGGAGGCAATGGCCACTGACTCATTTATGTGTGCTTTCCAAGAGAAATCCAGCCTTGTTTTTCTGTGCAGAACCTTGGAAGGACCCTAAGCAGAGCTGAGTGTCTTATTTTAGACCTAGTATGGCTGGGCATGGCGAGTCGCATGGCACACTGTCAACAAATATTTATCCTGAGCCTTTAAAGTGGAACTTTCTGGGGTCTGTGTGGAAAGATTGGTGGGGAGAGACAGCCTGCTAGGATGTGACCTTGTCCGTGCCTTCCTAGCTGACTGCATCAGCCTGATACACACACATACACAAATATGTGAACACAAACAGACACACATGTACACACTGTATTGAAAAATGTCCTCGTCTGCTGTAAATCTTTTAAGTGTAGCAGTGTGAGTGGAGGCTGGTATGAGGTGCCTGGGCTGTAGAGAGGTCTGTCTCTGCTAGAGCAGAGCAAGCACCAGGGCCAGGCACACACATACATGCGTGGAGGAATCAGACAGCCGGCCGCGTGTCACACAACAGATTGAGCCGTCAGCTCGCGGCTCTGTCCAAGTGCATGCAGCCTTCGCTTTTAATGTAATGCACATAAATATCTCTGAGCAAATGCACTGGACATTGGCCAAGGGAACGTGGCTCCTGCTTTGGCCTCTTTGGATGGGGTGGGTAAACTTTTGCCAGACTATGCTCTTTTCCACTGCTTATGAGCTATTGTTTCTGGCCTTTTTCTTTGGAGAAGTCAGTTAGTGGGAGCTTCTGAAACGGCAGCTAGTGAGATGATGAAAAGATTAGTATCTCTGTCTTTTTTCACACTTTTGTTTCATAGCTAGTTCAAGCTGCATGTGTGTATCCTAACAATTTCTCAGTCTCTAAAAGCTTGCAAAAGCACTGTGGGTTTATAGAAAGTAAAAATATATTGGTGCCTTACAGGGCCAGTTTCATATATATATATATATATATATATATGCAGGGCAAATATTGCTTGTAAAGACCCAATAACAGAAAAAGGATATTTAAGTTTTAAGTGATAAGTAATATAAAATGAATTTCAGCTGTTTTCCATGTAAAGCCAACTGTCACAAGTGAACCTCTGGAGAAAAACTTAAAGTGTAGTATGTGGCCCTTTAATACTGCAGCCTTATATGTTTTATTTTCAAGGTCACTTTTTTACATGAGATTGTCTCTCTCTCTTTTTTTCTCTCTCTCTCTCCCCCCTCCCCTCCTTTCTTCTCTCAGCTTCACATACTCATATACACCTGTGATAGAGAATGGCTTTGTTACTGAAAGAATGTTTTGAGACTCCCAAAGGAAGTCTCGCCGAGCTGACTGACCCCTGACCCTGGAGCCCTGTGGTCCAGAGCAGAGTGTTAGCCCAGCTGTGGGACCTGTCAACTGGAGGCTACTGGGATTGTTTGGATTGAGACGTCTGAGCTTTAGTCTCCAGCCTCCTTTTTATTCCATCCTTTACAGTCAAGAACAAAGTCAGCCCCTGTCCTGGGTGTCACAGCTGAGATCTGAATGTCCACATTGTGAGATCTTCTTGATGTGTGTGTGTGTGTGTGTGTGTGTGTGTGCGTGTGTGTGTCAGAGTCATTTTAATGTCAGAGCTGGCTATCTTGCCTTTGATGGACTTAGACATAGGCCAGGTCCAGAGAGAAAAGCACAACACCAGTGCAGTATGATGGAGCTAAGGAATGTGTAATGCATATCTCAGCCATCTGCTCATGATGGAGACCGCTCTTATTATATTTTCATTACTCCATATGAACGTTATTAATGTGAGATTAAGGAGCAACTAACCTGCCAATAGAAGAGCTACTTTTTCTGCTTGAGTTGTAGGTTTGATTAAAGGCTATTCTGGGATCTATATGACGGGAGAATAATTTGAGCAGCCTAATGCCAAGACGTGAACATTAAACACAAGCAGGAACGTTTCATGTTTCTCCACGAAACACTGCAATCTAATGGTCCAAAGCCAAGACCATATAGGCTTTCAAGGTTCTCCTCTTTCATTTGCGTGTGGTGCGGCTGCAAAATGTCTTGCGGTGTGTATGTATGGAATGGACAGCTGCCAAATATGGAGCAGAAAACTCTGGGTTAACAGAGGGAGAGGCCTTGTCACAATGTATAAATCTGAAAAGTTTCAGAGGGTTGCCCTAAAGAGCAGCACGGAGCCCCTTGTAGAGAAATCACCAGCAAGCCCCCACCACTCCACCCCCCCCCACCGCCGTGTTTCCTGGGAGAGAGAGCAGAATGCATGGTATTAACCAAGTCTCCCAGACGCTCTCTAAACACACTTCCATGTCCATACTATTATCCATTTTTCACGTCCAATTGCTCTGTTATGGTAATCGTCAGAAGCGCACCATGGTGTAATTACTTACAGCTGACTTAAGAAAGGAATATTCCACACCCCCACGGTCTGACTGCTGGCTTTTTCTGCACTATTAACCCATTCCTGTTTATTAATGCCTTCCTGCTAATGCGGAGAGGCCACTTCGTGAGATCCATCATCACGCGGGGCCTATTAACAGAATGGCCCCACTATTGGGCAATATTTCTCTGTCCCTGCAGTTCTCCCCCATCCCCTCTCTGCTTTAGGATTTAATTACTTCAGTAAATGCACTCGGGTCACATTATCCTCTTGTTGCTCCCTGTTACTGAAGGGCTTCTTTTCCTGTTAAAATGATGTCAAGGTAAATTTGTATTTACAGACAGCATGTTTGAGAAGCTGACACTGAAATGTAGAAATCTGAATAGAGTAGATGGTCATTAAACTGGTGAATGACACCTACTGAAGAATATCCTTTAAATAACAGCACAGCTAAGCTAAGGAGAATGTAGTAGACTGAAAGAAGTGTCATCATCAAAGTGGCATGTATGTTTACCAGGTTAAAAGTAAGCTCTCAAGACATTTTAATTACTGCAAGGTGAATGGCTGTACTGAAAAATAAAAAGTATTTATGTTTAAGCATTTTGCACAAGCCAACTCATTTGTTTTTGCAAATAATGTTAATTCCAGAGTTTTGTTAGGCCTTTGCTAAAATATCACTCTTTTTTTCCACTTGAGTCTCTCCTCTTCAACTTTTCTTCCCTCAATCATAACCTGAACAATTTGGTATTCACACCAATTTGCCATTTAGAGCAGTGCTAATAAGCCCAGGTTTTATTGCATTAAGTATTGTCGGTTCCACTGCGCAAGGCAAAGCCTAGATCCAGTGGTACTCCTTTGATTCCAGTCATATACATCACCCTGCAATTACTGGACCTGGTCTGGAAACTGTCAAGCATGACTGCAGCGTTATTGGAATTATTGCAATTACACACAGGTAATTGACCCGCTATCAGTGAAGATGTTAAACTGTGCCTCAGTGGTGTGAGTCCATGTTGAGCTCATTTCATTCCACTTTCCCTCTCTCCCTCTCTCTCTCTCCCTCTCTCTCTCACTCTCTCTCTCTCATTCTCATTGCTAGTGACCGAGTAACTCCAGTGCTCAGTAGCAATTGAGTTATTACATACATTCCTGTACCAAAATAATACCACTATAGCACTGTAATACAAATTGTGTGAAAACAAATACATATACACTACCAATCTGCTTAAATTACCAGTTTCAGGGATTGAACTGGTGACCCTCTGGTTACAAGCCCTCTTCTCTAACCATTAGGCCATAGCTGCCCCCCCTCATGCAGGCTTCACTCCCACATGCATCAGTGAACCTTGGGTGCCCATTCCATTGCTAATTCAACAACTTTTCATAGGTACTATCTATTGCATACCTGGAACTGCTCCTGATAGCTGCCCGCTGCTCCACATGTGATGGGCTAAATGCAGAAGTCACATTTCATTGTGTTGCTTGAGTGTGTTCACAATGACAAGTAGTCACTTTTATACGTTTGTGTGTGTGAGTAATCATTTGTCATTGTGAACACAGCACAGCACAACACACAACACAACTAACTGCAACCTCTGCTTTTGACCCATCTGTGTAAGAGCAGTGGGCAGCTGACGTGGGCAGCATCCAGGGACAGTACCTTGCTTACAAGTCAGTATAGTTTTACACAGTAATACTTGTACTTGTACGGCAACACTAACCTTTACATCACCACATGCCCCATGTGTGTATTGTGTGTATTCAATTATTTATTCTATCAAAATCTAAATTGTTTGCACTCTTTAAACAAATCTGTTCATTTAAATCAAGCAGTGTAACTGAGTTTAGGAAAATATTTTGCACATTCCAAAATGGAAAAATATGTGATTTAGAATATATTAATGCACTTTTTATTTAAAAGCCTTTTTGGACACACTTTCATTGCTGTAATTTCAGTAGTCTTTCATATACTATAGAAGTGATGATCTAAGTATGTTTTAGCATTTAGCACTAAATGTCCCTGTCTAAAAAATTTCCCTATATTTAGGATGTACAAATATTAGATTTTTATGATGCTTAAATGACTCTCATAGGTGTGAACATTACTACTGTAGTTTTACGCATTACATTTAAAGGAACCATACAAGCCATGCCAACATGTTACCACCTTCAGCTCAAACAATTCAGAGCTGAACAGAGTAAAACTTGCTTAAAATGCTGAATGCTGGCTGATTCATATGGAGGAGCTAAACTTTTTTAAATAGTGTTCACAGCTCTTGTAGAGCGCACTGACCATTATCTCCTACGAGTATAGTCCCAGTGCAGCCCCCCTCTTGTCCTAGCCATCCTTCATTACTGTCACACACAGCAGCCTCTGCGTCTATTGTATGAGAAAGAGAGAGAGAGAGAGAGAGAGAAAGAGAGAGAGGGAGAGAGAGAGAGAGAGATAGAGAAAAAGAGAAAGAGAGACAGAGAGGGAGGAGTGGGCAGCAGAGCCAATCAACTGCCGCTAACTCACATCTGAATTAAGCTGTGCAAAACAGGCCCCAGGGCTGGTTGCTAAGCACTAAGATGGGCTCGCCGATTTCCACAGGGAGCCAGAGGACAGCGAGTGGCTCTTTATTTTTTTTCTCTCCTCCATTTATTTATTTATTTTTTTATTCTGCGGACAGGAGGAGCAGAGTACTCAGCGAGCGGACCCTGTAATAATGAGACCTCACATCCCCAGCCAAATATCACCTCGGCTCAGAGAAACAGGCGTGAATACTGAGTGTGATAATTAATACGTGGCCAGCTGCATGCAGGGCTATGATGTTGATAACCTCTCCTCACCTCATATGAAAGGCACTATTTGCAGCTGCACAAACGCAGCACCTATGTTTATAGTGCAGCTCGGTGCCATGCGCGGGGGCACCAAGACCCAGGGCTTATTTTCACTGGTTGTTTAGTGCGAGAGAGTTTATTATATTCACACGGGAGTAGGGATGCAGTTCATTTTAGCCTGCGTCTTGTTGTGGCCAAGGGGCCAAATTAAGGCTTTTGTGCAATCTGTCGCCATGGCGATGTTTTGGTAAACTCGGTGGTCTGTGAGTGTGAGGGCTGCATTTGCTGGGGGAGAGCACTTGGGCCTGGCCTGTCATGCCTCTGAGTTCTCTGTGGGTAGGCTAAACTGGCTATAGGTTTTAGAGCTAAAGGTCCCTCAAAGTCACCCCTGTAGGCCTGTCAGCAAATGCTCAAAGAGGACACATGTGGAGAATGGAGAGGGAGTGTCCAGTTTTGAAATGCAAACACAGCCCCTTTTTTCCTCCCTTTTCCTCCCACTTTTGACAGCATGTGAGAGGTGAGCAGCCATTGCATCATCAGCACTTTTCCACTTCCTGAGAATGTGCAAATGGCAAACAGCTTATTTGCTGCAAACGACACACATACACACCCACACACACTATGTGTAGTTGTCTTGTAAAGTGTTAAGATAACCACACTGGTTTCTAATTTGAACATTACATAATACAACATTATTTATTTTTCCTTCTGACATGACTTTTGATAGTTCCTTCTCTCACCTCTTATATATAATTTATTTAATATATTTCTTCTTTTTACACTGTATTTGATTTCGTGCAGTTGCAGTTGTTCATGCAATAAAAACAAAAATCTACCATGGCTAAATTCTCTTTAGAACTTTGAAAGCTGCACCATTCTGAAATTCTCCACAATAAAGAGATGAACTGAACTGAAAAAAATTATTTGACCCCTCGCTGATTTTGTAAGTTTGTCCAATGACAAAGAAATGAAAAGTCTCAGAACAGTATCA
>JBBPDA010000145.1:21619210-21629210 GCA_037974385.1 Arnoldichthys spilopterus
TCAGCTGGGATTGGCTCCAGCTTCCCCGTGACCCGGAAACGGAAGAAGCGGTTGGAAAATGGATGGATGGATGGACTAAAATATAAATTTTACTTTCACTTTTTTAGAGTACATCACCTTTATCTGTAGGCACTGTATTAAAGAGGGTGAAATGTTTGCTTGTTCACATTGTTTTAATAAGTCAATGATTTCAATGGAATGTACTTATTTTTCATATAAATAAATAAATAAATAATAAAAACCTTTACTAAAGTACCTATAAAGAAACATTTTAAGGCTCTAGTATATATTTCTCATGGTTTGCTTCTGCCTGTTGTTAGCTTTCCATGTGTCAGAGATTTTGCTAGTACATTCCTTGGTTTCTGTTTACTTCTGTGTAATTGTTTAGCTGAAATGCATGTCTTATTCACCTTGTCCCTGTATCACTTGTTGCTTAGACTTTATAAATTAGCAAAAATAAGAGTTTCCATTATTTATCAAACACTTGAAAAACATTGTGTCATCATTTGATTACATCCTGTTCTCTCCTTGTTAAGGGCAGGGCTTTCTTTCTTCATTATCTTGGTTGTAGTCATAAAGAGGTGAGTGGCTCTTTTAAGGTGGATACAGGATTTGTAATTTGTTTGGACTGTTTAAACCCCAGAGAGACACAAACCTGCAAAAATGATGCCCATAGCTTTATGCATGACTCCTGTGCTTTGGAGCATCATGACAGGTCCTGGCCACACAGACCTGACTGGCCAATCAGAGGCATTTTTCTCAGTGTTCCTCAGCCTAACCTCTGTATAATTGGTCACCGGTGGCTTCTGTGACTTCTTCTTAAAGCTGATGACGATGGATGCAGTGCCCCCTTATGAATCTGCAGTGATTGGTGAGGAATCTGAGACTTACAAAAAAAAAGCATGATGAATAAAACTGGACATTTTTTCTTCTTCAGGGAGACTTGTCCTTGACCTCAGCCCTGACCTTTTTATTTGTATGGAGGGGATATCTGGTAAACAGAGGCTAGTGGAGAAGAACTTGGGATTTTTGTATTGCAGAAGGCCAGACAGGGGGACTTGATGATCTTGTTGATGTATAGCATGTGCCCGGAAAGTGAGTGGTCTTTTATCTCAGCTGGATGTGCAGGATAATGGCTTGATACAGTGTTTGCATAGTGTCTGTGAACTCTGAGGACTTGGTCCTCCACAGTGTTGCTCTTGGCTTCATCCACTGGACAATGGCGGGGTGAGAACACTGTCGTTTTTCACCAAGAAGAATTCTTTCCTATAATTTGGTGATGGAGAGCCAAAGGGGGGATGTCAAGGCCATAATGAGCGGGTGACAGAGGGAGAAAATACTGTGCCTCACCTCAGGCCACCCCATGGTCTCGGAAAAGAACAAAGTAAGCGAGAGAGAAAGAAAGAGAAAAAGAAAGTGAAAGAAATGAAGGGAGACTTCTTCATGGTGAACGTTTGTGTTCCTTGCCTGGTCTCCCCTTATCCATTCACCCTGATGTTCACTTTTTGCTGGGCTGCGTGGCCTGAGCTGGATGTATTAAGCAGATGTTAGACAGGATTAGTCTGCTCTGGACTGATGAAGAGCGCTCCACAGCCCTCCGGAAACCCCATGACCAACCTCCAAGGAAACGCGATCCACCGTGTCAAGCATAAATTAAACAAAGGGCAGTTATGGATTCCTCCCTATGATGAAATATTGATTCATTTTTTTTCGCTCTCTATTTCTCTAATCGTTACAAGCTAATCTGCTTCCCCCTTTACCTCACACTGTGATGACTGAAGTTACTGTATCTTTCCGCTGCCTCAGTGATCCTTTGCTGTGAAAGGCTCAAATTGTGTCTAAAATCATGACTTGCATTGCTGATAGCATTGCTGCCAAATGCTGTGCTTTCACAGATCTGGGGTCTTGCTGGAGTAAGTTTTCATGGGGAGAAGAGTCCTGAGCAGCATTAGATCACAGCAGAAACGGGGCAGCTTCATCAAGATGGCGGCCCAGGCAGCGGTATGATAACGCTGCAGCCCCGTTAGCGGCCATGCTGGCTAAGCTCCGGGGTGGGTGTGACTCCTGACAGAGGGTTCCTGTTGGTCACTTATCTTGTTAATTAGGTTTTTCCTTTCTCCAGCACTCTCTCCCTCCCTGTGCCCGGGTGACAGATCAGCTCCCGAACCCGCCATGCCACTGCTGCATTGTTTTCCCCACATTGTGGGATAATTAATATGTCTGTACCATACATATTTCATGCTGTTTGCTTTAAAATAGAGAAGGAGGGGAGAAAAGAGATTTTCTGAGACGAGAGAAGTGAAAAAAAGGGCGAGAGAAAGATTAATTAAAAAAGGGGAAAGAAGGATCTGTCCTAGGATAGAGCCCAGAGCTGCTGGATGCACTGAGCTTCATTTAAATAAGGGCTGGCATCAAAAAGCCTCCTTTATACCTGTATGAAGGATAACTAGCCCCACTGTATTAAGGAACGCACCATCTATTCTCCCACTGTACATTATTTGTATTCAAGGTTTTTGAAATGACATTGCAATCAGATGATGCACCAGCCTATTATATTGTCGAGCAGGACAAATATCCAGGCGTTTTCTCTGTAGAACTAACACAATTTTTCCATGTCAGAGGTGGGTAATATCCTAGCGGTCCAGGAGGCTGCGGGTGCATAAGGAATGATGCCATTAATCCTCCTGGGCAATCTCCTGCTCTGATTATTAGGGAAATAAATTTGCATGCTGCATATGAACCAGGTGAATCACTGAAGGCGCAAATTATATTTCCTGACAGCGAGGAGGAGAATGGAGCTGCATGGCTCACCCTGCACCCCTGCCGCCCCCCACGGTGTGCACACACACATACACATACAATAACACCAGCTTCCCCTGCTTTTCGGAAAGCTGCCTTTCTGTTTACTGGTAACCCTATGAGTGGTGAGTTGCTGCTTGCTTTGTAAGAGTGCATTCTATCCTTGCACATGCTCACTCCCAGGAGCGCTGCTGTAATCGTACACATCAGCACAATGATTGGGAATGTTATACAGTAATAGTATGTATAAAAACCGAAAGATTTAGTTTGGATTACTGGTAGGGGTGGGCAAAATGATAAAAAAAAAAGGTTTCTTTATAATACTTTACACCCCCATGCTTCATTTTTGGAAGTTGGGATGAGCATTAGCAAAACTGTAGTTCCACCTTAAGAAATGCAGTGCAAAGCTATGAGTACACTGTGTTTTTATATTTAATTGTTTATTATATTATATACACATATTCAGTGTTTTAGGTACTAAAGCCACCTAAACAATTAGTTATACATCTAGTAATAAAGGATGTTATGTTATACTTTAGTTATGCTTGCTTTGTGTACTGGAACTGTTACAATTCACCATCAGAATCAGCTTTATTGGTCAAGTATGTTCACACACACACAAGGATTTTTTTTTTCAGTCAATGATGTCTGTCTAGTGTTTAAGATAATGCAAAGTTAAGATATAGACAGCACTATACAATACAGTACATCACATTTCTCTGCTCAGATATTCTCCCCACCATTCTGCTCTCTGTGCTAATTATCCTCACAATATTACATCAGCATATTGCCCACCCCTTCATAGCAGCACATGTCCACCAACGCCACCTTCAGGTGCAGCTTCACACCATAGAATGTCCTTCTCAGTTCATGTCGACACACAAACAAAATAATATTTTTAAAAAGTAGCGTGCCAGCCTGGGGTATGTTGCCATCCAGCTATGGAAAGCTTGCACTTGTGTGTTCATTGACCCAGTGCATAATGGCCCATAAAGGCTCAGCTTAATGGGCTGGTCAGCAGTGCCAGGTTCATTATTTAATGTCCTCTTCATGGATGAAGAATTCCTCCTCTTATTTCACAGCACTCGTTGCAATCTCAGTAGAATTGTAATCTTTTTTATCTTACTTTCTCATTCCATTGCCACAGTGTGCTACTATTGAAGGCTATGTCTTCCCAAGAAAGAACGTACTGTATGCTCTCTGCCATCATCCAGTGTAGTGGAAATAACGCCATACATTTATTTCTTTCCTGAAGTCCACTTATAATGTTTGTGTGGAGTTTCCAGCTCTCTTCATACCTTACAGTTAAACAGGAGGTTTTAGTTACCGGCATTTTAAACTTTGTTGTAATGATGATGCAAAAATGGCATATTTCTACAAAATTTGATTACCATGATTACCATTTGTTTACTGAATGTAATTAAGATATATACTAAAATCAAATGTTTCATATGCAAATCATTGGATACTCAGTTCCTCTGAGGTCTCAGAGGTTATTTACTCATTAGACCCTAATCCAGGTCAGATGTAGACAATTCCAGAGCGTTATCTGTTTCTTTAAACTTCTCAGGATATTGTGCTTACACCCAACAGCTTATCTCAGTATATGGTATAATTGTATGTACATTTTGGAAGTTATTTAATTTTATGTAATTAAATCATGAAAAAAAATGACGAAGAAAAAATCCAAGACGAAGAGTACCTTGAAAAGTTGATAGCTCTCAGAAATGGATTAATAAGAATGTTTATTGCTATACCTGGCGCATAATGTTAATTGGTAGAGGACTTCTCTGCCACACTTCAAAACAGTGTTTTTCTGGCCTTGAGTATTTTTTTTCAAGGTTATTCTTTAATTGCCCCTTTAAGCTGTTTCTTGAAACAAGATCCATACAGCAGTATGCACAGAGCAAACACACACTTGCATGAGGGTGTGTCAGAGGAGCCCAGAGTGTGGCCATCATTTAGACAGAGATCAGCAGGCCCGAGGCCATTCAGCCACTCTGTCTCCCCAGACAAGACCTGCACCTCATCATACCTTATTCTGCGGGTGTGTATGAGTGTGTGCTCCCCCGCTTGTAGCAGAAGTTATACAGAAGAACATGGCTTGTGAATGAGACTGACCTTCAAGAGTAAGACTGACAGCATTACACTATCAATTACATCATAACATGCATAAATTCTGCTAGTTTGCTAGCGCTTCTCCATAAGAGCAGCAAAACAGCATGACCTTGATACGCCAAATTTACAGCCCCACTTTGGATACTCAAGTTCAAGCTTGGAGTGCGACTCTGGGCTATTTTAATGTGACGGAGGGAACAAATGCTCCCACCATCTTGCGGCACTGAATATTAAAGATGGAACTCTTTGAATGAGACAGTAAAGGACAGAGGATCTTAGAGCATTTTTAAGATGGCCTCGTCAGGGGCCTGGCCAAGCCCAGAAGTGGGAGCCAGGGTGGGCAGGCAGGAGAAGAGCAGCGGGGACCAGCACCGACCCACTACCGCACCACACATATGGGTCAATCCATCCACACAATGTGGGCCGCATTAAATTAGGGGCCTTTCTAGACTTACTATTCCCCCTCACTATAATCACAGGACGTTTTTGTTGGGGTGTTAGAATAGGATTAATCTAGTTCATTTAAGCGTGTGCACTTCCTTTCAGCTTGATTCCCTCTTAGGAGCACAGTAAGCATTCAAATTTCCATATTTTTCTTTCTTTTTCTTTTTTTTCTTTCTGCTTATTGCACATTACAGTTCAGAAACATTTTCAGGGATATGGTATACAGTTCTGATAGGCTGAAGCCACTGGTTGAGCACAAACATTTTGTACATTTTACATCAATTAAATTAAAAATGATTAAATGTAGATATTGGAACTACATCCACAGGAATGTCTTCTCCTATAACATTTTGTAAGGTTGGGGAATACAGAGCAGGGCATCTGAGACAATGTCTCTTTACAGAATCTCTTCAGATCATCCAGGGTCTTAGGCCCTCTCTTGTGCATTCTTCCCTTCACTTCACTCCTCAGATTTTCATTTGGGTTCAGGGGACTGAGATGACCATGGCAGAAACTTGATTTGTGTTGATCTGGACATATGACAAAGCAAGATTTTGTTTTTTTAAAATTGCAATTCAACAACAGTAATCCTTGGGGATACCCTCCATGCTGTATTTAAGGGCAAAATAAACTGTGACAGTTTCAATGGGTGTCTGATTTTCATTATTGCCCTCACAGTAGAAATGGTCATTTTTTTAGGCAAGTAGCTATTGTTCATATTCATTCCTTCACTTAACGTCAACACACTTTTTATTTTATTTTTGTGTTTTCTTATACTTCCTATGTTAATGGTTGCCTATGGAAATTTGGCCTCTCTGTCACCTCATATTTGTACCCCAGTTAATCATGAAGTTCCTACACTCCAATCAACTTAAACAACTACATTATAATTACATCACATATGTTTCAGTTTTATCTTAAAATGTTAAGAAAAAGAATTTTAAAATACAACCTGTTCTTTACTTTGAAAATTTCAAGTCCAGTGGACCAACAGAAGTGGCCCAGAAGCACTGGATTAAAATAATGCATTAACTTACATTTACATGTTTCCTTCTCTTACAAGTTACCATTTAAGAGATACAAGGTTGTGTTACAGGATCTGTATTCTCTTGGACCCATGCCAAAACACACACACACTTACCGCCTCTAGCACCTAGTCCTTGAATGGGGAACATTTCTGTACATCTGAAATGTCAACAGTCTGACACCCAGCATTACGCCTGACTCCTGTTCTCCTCCAGGCATCCATTGTGACCCCTTCAAGACCCTTTTAATCGATCCAGGAACACATTACATATATACACATTAGCAACTAAAGGATTTAGGAGGGTGGTCTGCATTAAACAGCCCAATGCTTTACATGTTGCAACTTTGAGTCATCCATTTCACTTTTTTGTTGTTGTTGTTGAATACAACCTTGGAAAAATCTGATATTTTTTCATGTTTAGCAGCATGTTTAAATAAATAAAAGAACAAAAGACTAGACATCTGCCATTATCATATTACCTCTCCAGAATTAAAGACATCCAACGCACCTTGGTGTTGTTTTCCTTCTTTTGACCATGAATAAATCATGCTCCATTTAATTTAATGAATAGCAGCAATGAAAGCATGTGATTTCCTTTAGAGTAAAGCATAAAGACTAAACTAACAAGCAAACAAACAGACATGGAAATTATTTTTTGTGCAAAGTAAACAAACACAACTAGATACACAGTCAATGAGTGGATTGACTGAAATAAGTTTTTTTTATATCCTGAAATAAATATCTGCCATATGAGACTTTTTGGCATTAATAAGAAATGCTGTGTTTTGGAATCTGTCTATTTTTGGATTTGAATGAGCCTCATTGTCATTTTTTGACTGCTGCTTTCCTGAAGTAGAAATTATGGCAATTAAAGTGTATGGTACTTGTACGTGTGTGTGTGTGTGTGTGTTGTGTGTGTGTGTGCGCGCGTGTGTGCGCATGCATGTGCGTGGTGTGTGTGTGCGCACAATGTGTATGAGGCGTCCTTCGGCTAGGGGCTAGTTTTGTGCACTGACCTGTCACATCGATGCAGGGATTTACAGGAGGCCTCAGAAACTGACACAAGCATTCACCTTTGGGCGTAAACTTAATGTTTTACGATAAGGAGCTTATGCTAGTTTTCCCCAGAACATCAGCCTGCAGCAGTCCTGTCACTGCCATTTCACCACGTGATAAGTTAAAGTGAGGCATCCTTGACCATAAGTTAAGAAAGCATGCCACATTATTAGCTGCGGCTCAGAGAGATGTGCGGAAGCAGAGAAATGACAGCAGAAGTATCTATTGTTTTGAAGGGATGAGCTGTGTTGCCGCCCTGAGCCAAGCAATGGGAGAAGAAGGCGTGAGAAGACAAAATGCACACCATATGTATGTCAAGGTAATTTGTGGGTATTGCCGCTTCATAACCAAGCTTCATGTCTCTGAAATTAGATACTTATCATTGGACCAACTGTAATGTATGTTAATGTAACAAGATTTGTTATAAAATGTTCACTCTGTTAAAAGAAGAAGATATGATGGCAATGGCAAACTGGAAATACATGTTCAAAAATCAAATGGCATTTTTTGGACAAAAGTAATTAGATTTTATATATATTTTTATATAATGTGTGTATTTACTATTTTTTTAAATACATATTTTCTTCAGTTTCTCACTCTCTGCTGTTTAGCTGGTGGACGTTAAGACTTAAATGCATTTTAAACTAATATTTGTAATATTTGATGACGTGTTGTACTTCAGAAGAGCAGTACATTTAGGAAATGTTAGGCTAATATGTTCAAATCTCTGCATATAACTGTATTTGTAGATTAATACATAATTTTTTTTCCCATAATGCCAGTTCAGGTATGGTTGTTCCCAGTATCTATAAATATAAATGTTTATGCATTAACATTGATTTTGGCAAATTTGTACATGAAATCTATTAAATTTCTGCATCAGCTCACATGCTATTTTTTGACCGTTTCTGTTGGTTCATTCGCTATGAGACATTCATACATGTTAAGGATAGCTGGTGCTTTCAGACTGTTCAACAATTTGACAATGATGATATGAAAAATAAATGGACTAACGCAGTTAAATGAGATGTTGCCATAGCAGATCCTTGTTTGATTCTCTTAAGAACTTTTCAGGTTTTTTCTATAGCCAAAAGTCCAAACCAAGAACTATTTAGGAACTTTTTAAATCTTGCTACAGCCATGTAACATCCAGAAAAATTAGATCAAAATCCACTTGTTTCTGATTTCTGACAATACTGAGAGGCTCCACCTGTATCTGTGGTGTATCATCTGATGGTATGTGTGATTCTGGTGCGTGTGTGTACAGCCTCAGCTCTCGCAGGCGGGGTGGCCTGCTCTCTCAGGACTGGCCAGCTCCACATCAATAGCCGACCTGTAAATGACAGTCACCTCGGGATCTTATTTATCCATTTGACTGGGATCTTAAAAAGGTCATGTACAGCCAGGCTCTGTGCTGCTGTCCTTTCCCTCTCTCTAACTTGCACATTTATTCATTCAGCCATGTCAGTTCCATGCCATCCTCATTCAGCTCACAGACAATCATTCATTCCTTCCTTTCCTCTAGATGGAGAAAAAAAATGACAAGAACTTTTAAACTTCTAAGTAAGGCATTGACAGGAGGTGATGCACATGAAACAATTCCTTTGGGTTATCTGGGGACTTGGGTGTTTATTTAATGAAGAGATGGGCATGTTTTTACTCATACTTTGACCTAGGCATGTTTTTGTGTGCTTCATTTGTGCATGTGTGTGTGTGCAGGTTTGTGCAGCTCAGAGTTTACTGTAAGAGTCAAGACTGCAACAGAAAACAGAGAAAGAGAGATGAAAGGGATTTATTTTGTCATTATGAACACACTTAATCACACACAAGTGTGACCTCTGCATTTAATCCATCACATGTGCACACATGGAGCAGCGGGCAGCAATGAAAAGCGCCTGGGTAGTAGTGTAGTGGGTCGGTACCTTGCTCAAGGATACCTCAGTGGTACCTGGGTCTGGTCTTGAATCTCTGACCTTTTGTTCACAAGGACAAGGGCCGCACCACTGCCCACTCAGATAGGGAGAAACAGAGAGGAAAAGAGTGTTGAGAGAGGGGGTAGGGGGGTGGGGGTGGCGCGGTTGGGTGAGACAGATAGAGAGACAAAAAGAGACAGAGAAAAAGGAATACCCCCTGTATTGAGAAAGATAGAGAGAGAGAGAGAGAGAGAGAGAGAGAGAGAGAGAGAGAGAGAGAGAGGGGTAAGCTTTTATTAGTACAGATTTTTCAGTCCATTGACCCAGGTCTAAGTGTGGGAGAGAGAGACTAATTTGTTCTGGTGAGCTTATTACATCACAGTCAGAGCAAAACTTTGTATATCAAAAACACATTGTTAGCAGTTACTGCAAACTAACAAGATATTATTTCAAGTAACAGTCAATGTATATTGCTCAAATAAATCAAGAAATGCAGCTGATGTGTTATCAAATGACGTAAACAAATAAAATACGAAAAATACACAAGATTCTGTTTTGACAGCAATGATTTAATACGTATGGGACTTATGGATGAATCACATACCCCATCATTATATGTGTGTCTGTGTTCTGTGCAGGTGTG
>JBBPDA010000145.1:21631262-21643279 GCA_037974385.1 Arnoldichthys spilopterus
TCTCTCTCTCTCTCTCTCTCTCTCTCTCTCTCTCTCTCTCTCTCTCTCTCTCTCTCTGTCTCTCTCTGTCTCTCTCTTTCTCTCTCTCTCTCTCTCTCTCTCTCTCTCTCTCTCGCTCGCTCTCGTTCTCTCACTCTCTTGCTTTCTCTCTCTCTCACCACAATGGAATGGTATGTTGATGTGTCAAAAGCTGGTGAATAAACTAGAACAACAGCCATGAGTTCCATTGATTCTCGCTTAGGTCCGATTTCTTTCCCACTGTACAGTGGAAATGTCAGTTGCAGTAATATTTAAATTTCACTTTATTTTAGCGCACTTTTCTCAGTACACACTTTTAAGTAACATTTGAAAATCAATCTCTTTAATTTTAAACTTTTTAAAAATGTGATTTGTTATTGTATCATACAGGGCACTCAACCTTTTCTTTCACAGTAACAGTAATCACTCAAATTGAGTGTCTTCCATTGCTAATGAATTATCACTTTTCTGTAAAGCATCTAACTGCTATCTGCAATAAACATGCTCTATTCTTCTTCTTCTTCTCCTTCTTCTTCTTCTTCTTCTTTTTATTATTATTATTATTATTATTATTTTCATTGTTATTGTTATTTTTAGTTGTAGTAAAAAAGCGAAATCTACAATAAGATGCACTTTAAGTAATATGATGTATACCAGTGAAGCTTGTTAGGTGTTGTCCAGCAAATTATTTTCACTAATGCTCCTAGAAGGAGCTGTTCTTTCCAGTAACAGCGCAAAAGGTTTAGGGTTGAATCAATTTTACCCCTGTCTCAGGGGAGGCTAGAGTAGATAGTAATCTCCTACCTTCTCATTTAGCTTGGCTTAATTGGCCATTAGGCTGAAGAATATCGTGCCTCATCCACTTTGGCCTCCATGCTTATTAGAACTTTGAATCACTAATAAACAGAAAAAGAGGGAAATTAACTGGGCTAGCCAGTAAACATGGACTTGACTGTAGGGGCGAAGACAAGCAGAGAATTTCTCAGTGATTGGTCGACTGTAAAAAAAAAAAAAAATCTATGGCCTTGCTTCTTTGAATTTACATTCTAATACAAACAATGAGCTACGTAAAGGTAATCAGTGAGCCAGTGAGCAGCAAGCTGGCAAAAGACCAGTAATTTCTCACTCAGAATGCAATCAGGCAAGAGGCGCCCAGGCAATCAAGCGATGTTTCTTTTAGGAGACCTCAGCTAGAGACAGTCCTTCCAGCATGGCACGTGTTCTGAGAGAGTGGCTAGACATAGAGAGGCAGTGCACTTTGATCCAGCATTGTGTGTCCAAGCTGTGGTGAACTGCCGACATCCAACAGAATCCACTCACCCAGAACATGCTCTCGGCAGAAAGCTTGGTCTCCGGCAGTGTGTGTGTTACAGTGATGAGTAAACATGTTATTGATGGCTGGTCTACTCAAATACCTTTGGGGACAACAATGGCCAAAGAGTCTTTAAAGGTCTTAAAGATAACTTACACATAACTCAGAGAGCTAAGATGACAGTGTGTGAGAGAGAGTGTGTGTGAATGATAATTAGAGAGTCAGAAAGCCTACTGAAGTTGCTCTCCCGAGAAGGCCAGCCCCTGAAATGGTTTAATCAATATCGGAATGTTAGTTGTAATGGACTGTGTCAGCTTTTTAACCGGACAAAACCTTCATCAAGTCAATGAGTGGAGTTAAACCTCTCTCTAATCTGAATAATCTGTGGATGTATCGACTCACCAAACAAAGCACTAGAATAACAAGTCCCATCTTTTTTCCCCTTTCTCTCTCCCATTAAAATATGAAAAATCCTCACAATGTCATTTTTTGCTTCTTTTGCTTATAATATAATTGTCCTTCTTCATCTTTGCATCTGATGACAAAGAGGGGCAAACAGTTGCCACCGTTTAAATAAATAGGGCCATTTTATGTCCTTCATTAATTTGTTTTCACATCACCAGGAGATGTGATGGTGATGCGTTTTGTTTAGGATGTGTTAGTGGTGAATGGGAATCTAATCAATGTTTTCCTAGTAATTTGTTCAAGCCAAGCTTGAATAGGACTTGAAAGGTAACCTGAATGAGCTCATTGCTAAACCATGTAGATTATCATTCCCATTTGACTGCCCAGTCTTAACATGCCCGTTACTGAGAAAGACCACACAGCCACTGGGCTGTCTAATTCTGCCATTTATCTATGTAACATGAGTGTCTTAATGAAGCACTGAAACCAAATCGGTACTCTGTATATTCTGACACTCTCAGAGCTCAGATGATGAAATCAGTATCAGAACAAAAAGGTTGCATTGTGTAAATTTAATTTATTATAAACCATAATCAGGAAATATAGGAAGCAGAGGAGACCTGTCCATATTTGGCTAGCCAGTCTCAGGGGGGGTTACATACAGTGGCTCCTAATATGTTTTTGCTGAACCACAGCAACGTGGCTGCCAGCACATCTACATGAGCGGAGGTACTTCCATCCCATGGGAGAAACTTATTTGCACTAAACCTTGTGGCTCTGGCCTTCCTCCACTGTATGTCATCCTCTGAAAGTGTGTGTGACTTTCAGTATGTGCTGAATGGGTAGCAAAAGCAAGGCTTTACATAGACGAAGATGGGCAAAGCAGAGTTAAGGCCCGAACAGACTAACTCTATGAACACCACCAGACCAAAATGTTTGGTTGGTGTGTTATACTTGTGTGTGATTGGTGGGTAAACGTGAAATGTTCTCCCCTAATTGCACAATTTTAGAAATTTTTTTTCCATTCACACTAGATTGTTTCTTCTCTTTTGCACTGTTTTACTGTTTACAATATTTAAAAGTGTCCTTTCTCCTCTCAGTGTGTTCTAGAATTGTCTTCACATTCAGTTTTATCAGTTTATCAGTTTTTGTTGTCCAAAAATTCTAACACAACTGCCCACACTGGGCTGTCTGTTTGGGAATGTTCTGTGGCCTTTAAATGTGTCTGTGGTCCACTGTATGTAGGCATTGGTAGACATGGGGTTGTTATTAGAGCAGAGGGATGCCGAGGGCACTTTTTAAACCCTCATCGTGAGCAACGCTTGTGGTTCAGTTGGGGTCATTAGGAGGTAGGAGAGGGGAGTCTTCTGATAATGGTAATAAGCGAGCATCAGAGAAATAAAGTACCCATTGATCCACACTGTGAAGTGTGACATTTTAACCAGAGCCAAGAGCCAGGAGCTCACTCACATGTCTAATGCAGCAAATTTCTCTCTCTCTCTCTCTCTCTCTCTCTCTCTCTCTCTCTCTCACACACACTCGCGCCTCCATCTCTTGCTTGGTCTTCAAAATATCTATTTCTCCTAGTATTTTCTATTGACTTGATGCCATGCCCTTCTTTTCTGCCCCCCCCTCACTAACTCTCATCTGATCTCTCTGCTCCTCAGCCACTGGTCTCACGGGTCACTCCATATTAGCTTACTTGTTAATACTTGGGGGTGGGATCAATACTTAATCAACAAGTAATGGGATTTTGCAGTCATCCCATATGATCTTTCAATAAAGACTTGAATCTATCTACCACCCTTTTTTGAAGGGCTCAGGGAGAGAGGGAGAGAGGGAGTGGGGATGGGGGAAAAAAGGAAAAAAGTGCGAAATGGAAGAAAGAAAAAGGGGGTGTGTGTGGAGAGGGTGGCCGGAGCGGAGCGGAGCTCTTGTGTGCTCTGGAGCGGGGATTTGCTGCTCCGATGCTTTTAGTCTGATCTGCATCTGATTAAGGTTCAGAGCAGGCACTGTCCTTCACCCCTCTGTTCTTTTATCCCGCTATAATGTACCGTGGCACACAGATTCATCATCGCCACGCTCTCCGAGGCCACAGCCCAGCCACTCAAGGAATTATTATTGTGTCCTGCTTATGCTGGCCTACTTTCTTAACTATGAAGCCAATAAAGCTATGGCCACAACTCTGCCAGCAGCAACGACTTCGTATGAAATGTCTCCTTATTTTTCTCAAACAATACTCAGCCTCATTTCATAGACCATGCTTATTATTTTTGGATTTTATACAGTTAGTAAATGAGGAAAAAACAATGGACTTTACAGATGCACTACACTACTATGTGTATTTGTGTGAGTCTTTGTAAGTGTGAAAAAAGAGTAAGAAAAATGCAGGTGAAAAAGTGATACTTGAAAGAGCAAGTGATAGACAGAAAGAGAGGAAGAGGGAGAAAGAGAAACGTTAGCATCATCTTCTCCACCCAGCAGAGAGGAACTACAAAGTGCTCATGAGTGGAAGTCAGCTAGCTGCAGACGGTGCTGTGGCACTTCTTCTCTTAATCAAAGGAACATGCTCCCCAGGGATGCCAGATGGTCTCCAAAGTAAACTCTTACAGTTCGCAAAACACTCAAATACACCTGAGTTTGGTTTTTGAGGTGTAAAAAAAGCACCTCAGTTATCAAAGTCGTAAACTTCTAAAAAGTGTCTCAATAAATACTTTCATTTGGATATTACCTTCGCAAGTCATTAAATTATATGATACGTATTAGTTTGTGAATATCCAATTTCTGTGGATGCAATTATAATGGGTGACTGTGGAAGTAATAACTCTGGTACATCAGTATCTCCCACTGATATTTATGAGCCAAAATCACCAGCAGTCGCTAATGATAATGTGAAGTTAAATAGACGGGTTAGGCAGTAATGTGTAATGTGCTGTGGGCCCACTTGGCTGGATTAGGCAGAGAGCTGTTGTTGCCATTGTTTCATTGTGTATGTGGGACTAGCTGTGACTACTAACATGTGTAGCATGTCTGAGCACTCATGCAACCTCAGAGACACGCTAACAGGCTAACATATCGCAGTGACAGACAAGAGGTCAGCAGTTCGACGCCAAAGAAGTGCAGCATCTCAACACAGTCATCTCACACTTTCTCTCTCTCTCTCTCTCTCTGTCTCTCTCTCTCTCTCTCTCTCTCTCTCTCCCCCCTCTCATTAAGTCGATGTTCTCTAAAGCTTGTCACATTTGTGGGTGGAGCATGGAAAGGTCAATAATGCCTTTCACTACTCATTTCTCATTTAATTTACTCCAGCTATGCCGTGTACTGTTTTTTTCTCTCACACAGTCAACATAGTCATCTTTCTCTCACATCTTTCTAGTCATCTTTCTCTCATTCTCTTGAGCCTGACAAAAGTACAAAGGCATGACTTTTAATGTTTACTGACCAAATTGATTTCTTTTTTGTAAATACAAACACATTTTGAATTTGATGACTGCAACACACTCAAAAAAGTTGGGTCAGGACAAAATAAGAAAGAAATGTTTACAGAATTTTCACGTTATGCCAATTTGCACATTCCACAATAAGCAGGTGAATTGATAACAGGTGATGAAATCAGATGAGCATCCCCCAAAGGCTCAGTCTTTGCAGGTAAAATGGGCCATGGCTCACCAATCTTCTCAGTGCAAGACTTCAGAGAATTTGGATCTTTCACAATCTACAGGACATAACATTGTGAAAAGATTTAGGGGGTCTGGAAAATCTCAAACTCAGGTATACATCGGAACATCTGTTGCTGCATCATGAAATGTAATGAGTTTCTGTTAATGGCAGAAAAACATTGGAAGCATGTGCTGTGGGCAGATGAGGCCACATTTCAGCTTGTTTTTAGGTTTAAAAAAACATGTTGAGTTCTCTGTCCCAAAGGCAAAATGGACCATCCAGTCTATTATCAGAAAAAGGTCCAAAAGCCAACATCTCTCATGTTGTGGGGGTGCATCAGTGACCACAGCATGGGTGGCTTGCATATGTGTGTGAAGGTGCCACTGTGTCAGAGACGTATATTTTTATTTTAGAGAGACATATGCTTTCATCAAGTTAACGTCTGGAAGACAGTGGTTATATAAGCAAAACAATGCCAAATACAGCGTGGCTTCATACACACAGAGTGTGTGTGCTTAGCTGACCTGTTAGCAGTCCAGACCTGTCTCCTGTTGAAAATGTATGGAGTATCATGAAAAGGGGAATCAGACAACTGCAACCACAGACTGTTGAGTAGCTGATGTTTTGTATTAGGCAAGAATGTGGAAAAATTCCACTTGTAAAACTGCAACAATTAGTCTCCTCAGTCGAAAATATTAAGAAGATAAATGTGCTACATTACAATAAAATATCATTTTTATATTTCTAATTAGTTATGCTTATTAATTAAGACATAAACACATTTAAAATAATTAATAATGATAAAAAAGACATGCAAAACAGTGAGCCCACATTGACCTATATTGTGAACCCTCAGATTACTGATCTTGTCCATCCACGTATCCAACTTCTCCATCAGTCAGCATTATGTACCGGTCAGCTTCATCACATAATCACCAAACAGAAAAGTTCATTTGTTTGCCTTTCTATTTGTTGTAAAAGTGCTGATTACCTTAATTTACTTTAAATTATTTTAAAGAGTTTAAAACCTATTAATAACCACTAATTAACCACTAGTTTTAAACCATTACTAAACTCTCACAACTCTCTCTTTCTTTCTTTCTTTCTTTCTCTCTCTCTCTCTCTCTCTCTCTCTTTCTCTTTCTCTCTCTCTCTCTCTCTCTCCATGCAAGCATAGGCCCCTTTATCTCCCCCATCCTCTCTCTTCTTCACTGACTCAGGCAAACTCTCTCTCTTTATGTTTCTCTCTCTCTGCTGAGTTTTTCCTCCCTCCTCCAGTGGGTCGCAAGGCATGGTGTCAGAGTAGTGAGTCAGGCGCCGTTGTCTTAAAGTCTGCTGTATTTGATATGGGTTGGTACTAGTGCATGCTAAACAGCAGATTCAGGGCCCAAAAACATGCTGCTCTCTGCTGTAAACAGCTTTGTGCTGCTATTGTCATTTTTCACCACATTAATATTCATGGGATCTTAGTGGTTTAAACACTTCAGGAGTGCGTGCCTCTGCTCTTCTTCTTTTTTTCCTTTCTTTTTTTCCTACACCAGATTTGTAATTTGCATTTCATACATGACTTTACTCAACCCTGAAATATTTTAAGCAAGGCATTAACATTACTTCTTATAATAAAAGCGTGTGTGTGTGTGTGTGTGTGTGTGTGTGTATGTGTGTGTGCACATCAGAATATATGTGCATCTGTTCCAGGCTCATCTTGAGAAGTATTACATAACCTGAGTAATGGAAGATTTGATCCTTTAGTTCAATGGGCCCATCATCTCTCTCTCTCTCTCTCTCTCTCTCTCTCTCTCTCTCTCTCTCTCTCTCCCTCCCTCCCTCCCTCTCTCACCCCACCCCCCCAGCTGACTGTTAACTGTGGTCCTTGTGGTCACTTTGACTTCCTTTCCATACAGGAAGTTTAGTCAGGTGTTAAAGAGTTTGTTGATAATGTGCCAAAATGTGCTAACAGGCATTTCCTAGGCCTCTGACCCACTGAGAAAGCACTACCTTCTTATCCTGTCCTCATATAAACTCTTTTAAGAGTGATTTAGAGCTTTCCACACGTACACACACACACACTGACACACACAGTTGTGACAGTGGACTGACTGAAATATGCCCAGTCTCCATAAATCACACTGTTATTGAGCTCTGGTCACACAGGCCAACTTCTATTGTGGACTGAATACTGTATTCTAATACTATGGACCAAACTGCAAAACACACATTAGCTACACACACAGTTTCCTGATTTAGTGCAATTCCCCTTAGTGCATTTTTGCTGTTTGATGTGTACTGTTGTGAAGTATGTCGTTGTACTTTTAATCTAGTATTATGTGTTTGAAATGATATAGATCTGAAGTCAACTGAAATAACAGAGACACAAGAATGTACAATTCCTGTATTTTAATTTACAGTTCTGCTGAAACCCAATGATCAAAACCACCTTAAAGGTCTAAAATAAATATGAACTATAAAACCACTGATTCTTAGATTAGCCAATACTTTAGCTAGCATAATGAAACTTTTACCTTGGTCATTAAGCAAGACTGTGAAGAAAATTGTTATTATAATGCTTATTATAATGTTAAATAGTTTATTTATTGTTACTTTACTAAATGTTTTTATCCCTTGCAAAAATGTTTGAATTTAAAAAACATTTTGCTTAATATTTTTGTCATATTTTTAGAGCTGAAGAACTGAGCTGAAACTGAGATAAGGTGCCTCAATAGCCAGCTGCTTGCTAACTTAAGCTTGTAGCTTGTTGTCCTCATCTCATGAGTGATTTTTGACAATTTTCACTTTTGTGCTGATGATATTAAGACTGTTACTGCAGTGCAACTTTTTGGTTTGTGGGTCATACCTTTGTGTGGTTCATTTGGTTTATCGGTTTCTTTTCAAAACAATACAAAAACTGGAATATTGGTGTATATTGGTGTTTGTTGGGAGACCAAAAGCACCTTTGTGGACTCTCATTCCTGGTTTAAGATGGTTTAAGGCAAGTTTTTATGTTTTTGTCTCACTAAGGCAGACGCAGTGAGTGTGTCCTCATCCACAGAGCTCACTGGAGAGCCTAAGAGGATCCATCTACTCAAATCAGAATAGACTCCATCACTGAGGAGACTGCCTGACTATTACTGTGTGGACCCCCAGTAAATCAAACACCAGAAGTGGTGAAGAAGCCCAGGCTTCAAGCCTGCAGTCCCTGGTGGACCACTTGCAGCCATACCGCAGAGAGATCCATTTAACCTGGATTACTCTGGTGGATTTTCACATGAATATTCCTCAAACAGATTTGTTAGAAATACTGCAGAAGTTCCCAGGTGTGACAGTGACAAAGCAGCATACTCTTCATATTTAATTACCCTGCTGTGTTACCAGTGTGTTCTGTTAACGCAAATGTACCAGTTTACCTGGGTCTTGAGATGATGAGCTTCTTGATGACATTTGAAGACAGAGCTACTGTATACATGGTAGTACACAGTGCAATGCAACTAAATGACATAACTGCCAATTAGTATGAAGAAGAATAAGGTGCTGCTTTGTATTAAAAGTTGCAAATAGGTTAAGTTAGCATCAGGGCCATGGTTGATATTCACAGCTTTTGTTTTGATCTGCTTTTTGGAGAATCTGTAGGACTTTTCAGTGCAATGGTACCTTTTTGTACCATTTTATTTTAATTTGACATGATATTTGTGTATATCTCTCTAAAAAATTGAAAGAATAGTAATAATAAGCGAATAGTAAGAGAGGCTTTCAAAATCAGAAGGATAAAAAGAGTAAAAAAAGAGGGAGAGCAACAATGAGAGGTAGGAGCCAACCATAAGAGAAGTAGAAAACAAGGGAGAAAGAGCAAGAGATGTCTTTAACGAGACAGAGTGAGAATGAGAGAATTAGAGAAATGGAGGAGATGGAGAGCGAAAAGAAAAATAGTGAGAACAAGACAAAGAGAGACAGAAAGAAAAAGCAAGACAGAGAGAGAAAGGGTGAGAATGAGAAAGACCATGAGACAGAAGCAAAGCAAGACAGAGAGAGACATAGACACAGACAGAGGGAGACCGGGAGGGACAGACAGAGAAAGAGAGAAACACAGAAAGGAGCCTAGTCTGTGTCCATGTGGACCCTGATCCTTTCATTCCTTACCTCCCCCACTCCTCTCCTCTTGTTCCCTAATTAAGCAGATGCACTTGAAAGAGGAAGGAGACATGGCCGACCCTGACCCAGAACTAGCTGCCCAGGTCATGGCCAGGTTCAGAGGTCATGTGTGAGAGTGGAGCTCTGGTGTACATATCAAATACAGTGCTGCCTTTCATCATACAGGCCTGTGGGAAAGGGTGGCAGAAAGGAAGTGTGCGTGTACGTGTGTGTGTATGTATGTGTGTGTGTGTGTGTGTGTGTGCGCGCACTAATTGATGTATCACGTCTCCAGAGAACAGAAAGAGGGAAAGAGGGAGCACTGGCATTCAACCTGAAGGACAAGTATGCTGAAGTTCCACTGAACGGCTTCTATAGTAACTTGGAGAGCAGCTTTTATCTTTAGATTCATGCACAATGTGAGAAGGCTGAGCGTCACTATAACACCAAGAGCAGCATGACAAGACAATTTTATTTAGCCACCCTTTTAGAACTGAAGGGCTTGTGGATGAGCGAAAGCGAAGACACAGGTGGAGGACGGAGGAAGAAAGCAGAGACTGAAAGGAAATAATGTATGAAATAGCTCCTCTTTTTTGTTTCTGTTTTAGTTTTTCTCAGATTGCCTTGACCCTAGCATGACTTTCTGAATAATCACACAAAGTCAATCAGAGCAGAGTTTCTGCTTGAGAGGAGCAACAAGGCCATGTAAAGAAGCTCTCACAGGACAGCCAAAAACAGAGAAAGAGAGAGAGCGGTATAAAACTGTAAAAAATAAGAAAAAGAGTATAATATATAGTAGATGGTATCGTTAGAGTAAATTAAATGAAATCAGAGGTGAAAGTCATCATTGACCTTTCCGTACCTTACCACAAATGCATCTTCTAGTTACGGAGGTGGGACAAGCTTTAGAGAACATTAGCAATTTACCATTCTATTAAAATGACAAAGTTTGTCGTTACATTAACATTAGCATAATTACACAACACACTAACATGGAGAAAGAAGTATTTGATATAACCTCTATGCAAATGACTACATGCATACAAAATAAATATTGTTTGAAAAAATTAAACTCCATATTATTTTAATTCTCATTATGTTGACTAGAAGTTTCCTGTCCAACACACAACTGTGGTCGGAGTTTTATTGTAAAAAAAAAAGGCTCCCCAGCTAATTACTGATTCATTGCCATGACCCATCTAGATCTTAGACTGACCTTCTCAGTTCTCAGCAACAGCAGTGGTTCTCTCTCCTAAACCTCACTCCAGCATCACTCTTTGAGACTGACAGCATCTATCACACACTCCATTGTAATGCCAGGCAACATGGGCATGCTAAAACCACATCTGTCGAGGCCCATGGCCCAGAATTTAAAGGTAATGAGGGGTTTAGAGTGGTGGTGTTCAGGGAGAGACAGCTATTTTTGTCCAGAACTTGATCTTTTATGGTCACTCTTAAATGTGGGTCAGGCCAAAAGGTCAGGGGCTTGGTTTGTTGTGTCTGGCAGGATGTTACATCTGGAGCGGCAGACTTAGCACAGCACACACCCTGCCCTATCCACATCACGTTCTGTTACATACACTCTTAGAACGAGATCTAATAACTAAAATCAAACTTTTAGAGGTACACAATAAAGACAGAGCTTTATATGTATATACTTTATTGTAGCATGGGTTATATGCTCAGGCCTGAATGGACAGCTTTTCACTAGAAACTGAATTAAAATGAATCAAAGGCCACTAAAGGCAGACTTCTCTCTTTAGATACTGTACATGGATAATTGGAAAGAAAGTTACACTGTTACCACATACAAACTGTATCAAACACAACAGAATGAAAGACTGTAAGTAGACAAAAATGGACGAGTGTGCTAAAATGTAAGTGCTTAAATGAGGTACATTAATAATAACCATACTGCAGAATCGCATTTTGTCATAATTTGATATTACAGAAACTACAAAACGCCAACTACAGTAAGACACATTATTGCCTTTACATTGTAACTGTATCCCATACAATATGTATTATAATATATAAATACATACAAATTCCACTTGCTCTGGCCTGCATCATACCATCCTGTAACTGACTTCATTCCTTTTAACTCTCCTCTCCTCCTCACCTGTACTCTTTTCTTCATTCTTTCCCTTTTCCCCCTCCTCTAGAGGTCTCTGGCTATTGTGTGACCTGCTAATGCATCATCCTGATCTAAGGGCATGTTGAAACTAGTCTGTTGTGACAGTCAGTATTTAAGGAAATGGACTTGTAATTGTGCAGTGTTATGTATAATTCTTGCTCTCTTTCTCTGTTTCTCTCTTTCTTTTCACCCCTCCTCTCCCCTCCTCTCCCCCCTCTCTGTTTCTCTCTCTCTCTGTTTCTCTGTTTCTCTCTCCCTCTCCCTCCCCCCCCTCTCTCTCTCACTCTCTCTCTCTCTGTTTCTATCTCTTTCTCGCCCCCCCCTTCCTCTCTCTCTCTCTCTCTCTCTCTCTCTCTCTCT
>JBBPDA010000145.1:21654111-21670872 GCA_037974385.1 Arnoldichthys spilopterus
TCTCTCTCTCTCTCTCTCTCTCTCTCTCTCTCTCTCTCTCTCTCTCTCTCTCTCTCTCTCTTTCTCTCTCTCTCATTCACTCACTCACACACACACACTCATAACAACACTCTCCCGCTCATAATTCCCTCTACATTGAACATCTGAGAGAATTCTCCATATTCCTAATTCCCTCCCTGGTTCTTTTATATTGAGGCTAGCTCCTCTCATATTTCATGTCAAAGGCTTACTCTTTTATTGAACATCAAATCCTCAGTGTCTCAGCTGATGCTCTTTTCTTTTTCCAGAGCATACATATTCAGGAGCCGGGCGGCTATATGGCTTCCCACACCAAATCCATGCTTGTGCGCATTAGCGTTGCAATAACACTACATGAATGGAGCTCACACTCTATATTTAGGAGTTAAGTCGACTGTGCGAGCCCTCAGACACAGGCGGCCGGGGGAAACATTCATTTTCCTTCTTCCGATCTTGGCACCCTGACCATCTGCTGTGGCCAAAACTTGTGCAGGGCCGTGGATGGATCCTGCAAGAATAGCATGCTGTGACACTTTGCATGCTGCTTTCAGCTTCAGAGCTGACACACAGCAAAGAACAACAGACTGCAAAGAATGTTCAACTGCTAACCGTATGCCTGAGCCACACTCACCAACCACACAATTACAGTAGATAAAACATGCTGAAGTAAGAATACCACCCTCACATGCACATGCTCTCTCTCTCTTGCTCTCTCTCTTGCTCTCTCTCTACCTCTCTCTTTCTCTCCCTCTCTCTCTTTCTCTCCCTCTCTCTCTTTCTCACTCTCACTCTCTCTCTCTTTCTCACTCTATCTCACACACACACACACTCTCACTCTCACACGCAATTTCTCACTTTCACTCTCACACGCGCTCTCTCTCACACACACACTCTCATTTTCTATCTCTCTCTCTGTCTCTCTCTCTCACACACACACACACTCTCTCTCTCTCTCTCTCTCTCTCTCTCTCTCTCTCTCTTTCTCTCTTTCTCTCTCTCACCCCCAATTCTATGACTCTGGCTTGTCAAAATATTGTTGCAGTATATCCCCACTGTTTCTGGCCTGAAGTCAACTTCCATCTCTTCTAATGAAAAATGCAGAATGTTCAGTAGGGATTACCTGGAAGACTTCTGCAAAAAGGATGAGGGAAGGCGTGGGGCCTGCGTTATGGCAACACAACTCAATCATTTAGTACCTCCAGCTGACCATTTGACCTGCTGCTTAGAGTTTTATTCCTCCCAAATAGCAGGGCAGGGGGAGAGGGAAGTGCTTGAGTTTGCGTTTTGCTCTCGTACTGATAAATATCTCCTGCACCTCAGCATGTGTTCCCATTTATCTGAGTGGGAGCCCAAGCTGTAGATACATTATTAAGTGTGATTAAACACATGCACACAAACCTGCGCAACACGGAAACGCTTCTGGTGCATGGCGTCGTTTTTCATCCCCAACCTCTACAAATTTTTACACACACACACACATGTACATGTACACAGATGCACATTTGCACATGCAAACAGAGTAAAAAAAGTGTGTGTGCACTAACTTAAGAACATTTGGATTGACCTGAAAGGACAAAAGAGAGAGGAAAAATGAAAAAATAAAAAATTATATTATTATTATTATTGCTTTTAATTATTACTATTATACATCAATCAGCCACAACATTTAAACCACAGACAGATAAATTGAATAACATAATCTCATTACAGTTGCCCCTGTCAAGGGGTAGGAAATATTAGGCAGCAAGTGAACAGTCAGTTCTAAAAGTCAATGTGTCAGTAAAAATGTGGAAAGCGTAAGGATCTGAGTGACTTTGACAAAGGCCAAATTGTATTGGCTAGACGACTGAGTCAGAGCATCTCCAAAATGACAGGCCTTGCAGGGCTGTTCCCAGTTTGCAGTGGTTTGTACCTATCAAAAGTGGTCTAAAGATGGACAAGTGGTAAACCAGCAACAGGGTCATGGATTGTCACAAACTGCTGAAAAAGTAAATACTGGCTATGATAGTAAGGTATCAGAACACTAGCAAAAGCTAGCTGCATATGGAGGTATGTAGTTACTCATAAGTCAGAGTGCCCATGGAGCAATGGAAGATGGCTTGGTCTGATGAATCATATTTTGTTGATTCATTTTTGTTAACACCTTGGTGTGAAAAAGAACAGCACACTTTCAGAGGTTGCATGGAATCCATGCAAGAACACTTTCTGGCATTCCTGTTTTTTAGAGTGTACCTATCTTATCTCTGTCAGAGAGAGGGCCATCCCAGGACATACAATGACTGCTTTATAAAAATGAATCCGTTGTTCTGTTTTTTTTATATTATGACTTCAGTTTTGCAAAAATAGCATGTCTTTTTAATTCCACTACATACATAATGCAAGCAGGGTGGTGTATAATTTATGTAAGTGGACATGCAATCAGTTCAAATTAAAGTGCATGAGCGGAGGTCAGGCTAAGTGCCACATGTAAGAGTGTGTGTGCGCGTGCTCGCATGGACTGGAGCAGAAAAGAAAGGGAGGCAAGACAGGTCAGAGTGCCAGTAACCACCCCTCTGTAACACACTGGTTGCTGGTGCTTTAGCTCAGGTTGAAGCCACGTGGCTCACCAGTGACTGAGTCGCACAAAAGCAGGAGGCATTAAGACATCAATAATTAATTAAACCAACAGGCTCTCATAGATACCTATAGAGGAGGACATCTGGCTGAAAGCACACTCAGTCTCATTAAAACTGGGCTCCAAACGGGAGCTGATTAATCCTTTCCAAATGTTAATTGGCGGGGTGAAGTCTGGACGCCTGTCAGTGGAGACGCTGAGCCTTTGCTGGGCCTGAGCGCTAAGCAGTGCTGATGGAACAGGCCTGGATCAGAGCTCAGGCTGCTCTCCTGCTGCGCTGGCCCAGACACAGCACTCAACAACACAGCCCAACCACTTCGTTAGCCTGTAAACACACCACAGGCCATTGCACTATACTAGCAGCTCCCAAACCTGATCCTGGATAGAGGTGAAAAATAGTGAACAATGTCTGTTCTCACATTGTTGCTCAAGTACATTTGTGCTTTTTCAACAATAACTGAAGAACAGGAGTGTTCATCTTTACAATGATTTGATTCATTTAAAATTTTAATTGAAATGGTTAAAATGATTCAGTGCCACTTTAGGGAACTTAGTACAAAAGTAAAACTGCAATAAGTTTTTTCATGTAATAAAGTAGTTTAACAGTTTTAATGTAGTCATGTTACAGTTACTGTCTTCATAAGAACTGTTACTCATGTGCCTTTAAGATAAAAAAATAAATAATGCACACATTTTACACCAACTTTTCCTCTAGATGGATTATCCATATCCATCCTTTTATGTAATTTTTGCGTGTATGATACCTATGACAGCTGACTATGCATATGAGCAGTATACAGTATGGAGCTTGTTAACTCCACAAGCAATCTGTCAAAGCAGTTAATCCTGCTAATGTGAAAGTGATGGATTAAAATTCCCTTTGGAGAAGAAGACAGAGCCCCGGCCTTACCTAAACAGGGCAGACTCATGCAGAATCAGAGCTGTAGGCTTTACATTTTATTCATAAAGATTTTAATTTGAGGTAGCAGTTCTTTTAAACTGTTTCTACTGGCTAGTTTTCAAACAGCATATTGGGAGGCAGACATGCAGTACACCATTGTTTTTGATGTTATGTCACACAGCAGATTTCAATCTCTGTTGACATCATTACATGACAACAAGCTATGCAGCAAATGCAGTGTCCGTCTCGCCTCCTCAGATGACAAGAACTGTTTCTGGTACTATCACTGTAAACAAGTCTATGACAGGTTTTAAGATGATTTAGTTTCTAAATACAGTTTTAACCTGTATTAATAAATATTATTAATAAATGATGATTCATGAACATGCAACTTTTGTGCAATTTTTATTTATAATGTATAGTCATTTGGTGGTAAATAAGCAGTCAAAGCTGCAGTTAAACCTTTTGTTTTTCTTTTTGTTTAGGCAGTGGAAGTGCAAATACAGGAGGTCTGCTCCCAACTACGACCAACATTTCCCCAAAATTTAAATAAAACACAAAAAGAGGAAAACTTTTTAATTTCTGCATTAGAAGCCTCCTATAATAACATCTGAAAGGTGAAAAAATGCTAATTTTGTATATTTGGGTTTTACAGCATAACTCGCATTAAACAGGTATAACTGGCTGTGTCGTTCTAAGGCAGACATCTTTAAAAATTATGTGTACTACACTGGCTATTTCTAACTACTGAAAGGAACTATGAGGTTTCTCTGGTTACAGTTGGTACAAGTGGGTTTTTGAGTAACTGTCCCAACACTGGCTCATGAAGTCTTATACTTCACCATTATTTAAGTAATTTTATTTGTTTTGGACCTTTTCACTGTTAATACAGTAGTTTACAATAAAAAACAATAAAACATAAAAAATACAACAAACTTCTCAGCACATTTAACCAAAAGAGTAAACAGACCAACTTTACCAACAACAGAATTTTCACATTTAAAAAATCAGAGCGTACTTTATTTAACATGTCTGAGGATCCAAATAGATGGATGAGTAGGTAAATTATTATTAATTTTATTTTATTTTTACTTTAACATCTCTTTAAACACAAAGCTGTTTGTTTTTGTATTCTATTGTGAGCAGGGGTTCATTTAGACAGGAACTGTGAATATAACTGAGCTTTGATACTGATGAACTTGTAAAATGTTTCAGATACTGGCATATTCTCTTTTACTCTGTCGATGATGTAAACATATATTGAATGTTTTATGCTGTTTCATCATGTTTGTATTTACTACATTATGTGTTAATTATGCCTCAACATGTAGTCTAGATTATTGGCCATTTTTTAAAAATTTGACAGGTTTGCAAAATACTACTGTTTTACCTGCTGACTGGTGTTAAATGTACTCAGCAGCACACATTTGCATCTCACCAGCTACCTATGTGTATTTGTAGATTTATATTCCCAGCTTCATCATTTCTGCAGAGTTAAACTGGTTACTTATGTTGGGTAAGAATGCTGGAGTTTGGCTAAACATGTTTCCAAAATCTAATTGTAAAGCACTGAACATTTAATGATGAAGTGATGTTCAGGGGTGATCTATTTGCAAAGTTTTTTCGTTAACTGTTTTGTCTCTAGCACCAGCCTTTAAATTTCAGGAGGCAGCTGCTCAAAGAGTACAGTTCAATGGAAAGGATGGGTTCCTGACCTCAGAGAAGTGGAGTCATTGTTTGGAAAAGATTGTTTTGCTAGTTTAAAGTCTTTAATGTGGTTTTAATTTTGTCACAAAATAACATGTTTAGATTCTAAAGATATTTGATAAAGTTTGGATTTCAAAACCAACAAGCATTAAATACTTATGTATATTAAAACAGACATATGAAGTAATTTACTTATTAATAGTTATTACGACAGAAATAGGCTATTTGTTTAAATTCAGTTTTCATTATATCAGTGCCAAAAACATCATATATTGCTCCCATATTGTTGAAAACCCCATATAAAATAGACCTTCATTCAACTACAGAAATTCAGTTTAATCTGTTTGTGAACCTGTTAGCTAGTTCATTATTTTAAGATGATTTATTTAGATTAGGTAGCCAGTAAAACCATAGAGACCTTGAACACTTCTTTTTACTCGATTCATATGTTTAACACGATTAATTCAAATAAACTGTCCTTTAAGTACCATCACACATTCTTAGGTAAGGATGCATAGTTCTCTTTCCATCTCTGGTACTGGAGAACCCCTGCCCTGTTTTTTTTTTTTTTTGCACTAACACACACTGTTAACATTAACAGGAAAAGCCTGTTAATGACCTGATAAGTTGGAGCAGGTGTGGCAGAGAAAAAAGTTAATTTCAACTAAGGTGAATAATGAAGTTAGTCTAATCTTAAACACAATGTGCATAGCAGGGTTACTCCAGGACCAGGTTTGTGAATCACTGCTCTACAGGCTGGCCTTACAGCATGTTTTCCACCTAGGATGGACATGTAGTAAATTACATTAGAGTGAGTTTGATTGATTTATTCACTGTGTGTCTTGATGGAATAGCTTTTATTGCTATTGGTACCAATAACATTATCGTGGCCATCCTTCATAACAGTGGACAGCAGTGCTTCCCGAGAGCATGTGCTGAGTGAGGCACTGAGGGTGTTTTAGCTCCTGCTCAGAGCCTTTGGGTTCAGTCCCCAAACGTGGCACATTTATGAATGCAAGTGCTTCCTCTAGAGTCACAGCGCTGTCCACCAGCTCAGTACATTAGCTGACAAACTCTCCTGCTTGTCATATGAGGCACTGACCTAAAACGCAGCAGAGTTCACCCGCCTACCCTTCTCTCTTTTCCTCTCTGCCTCTCTATATCTATGGCTCACTGTGTTGCCTCTCGCTAAGACTCTGTCTATTGCTAAGAAGGTGGAAACAAAAGCAGAAAATGCAAGCAAAGATTTCTGATATTACATTTTTCACAAATTTACATGTATGTTTTGTGCCCCATACATACATAATTTATCTTTTTCAAAGTGCATCTCAAAAAAACATCTGGAAAAATGCATTTTATATCTTAATAATGTATAATACTGTATATACTATATATAATTTTTTCTGCCTGTTCTAGATAAACACATCTGAAGCTTGTAACAGAGATTAAAGTATATTTTACTTTGTATACTGCAGTTTTGCAACAACGTTTTCATTAAAGATCCACAGCTTACTGAAACCTGGTTGCACTATGGATTGTGTTCACTCATTCATTGATTGTGTTCACTTGTTCACTCAAGTGGTCACAAGAAATATAGTTTATCTTTTTTAATTTTTCCCGTTATCTTAAGTAAGCTGCACAACAAGAGAAATGTTAAATGTGAATAATAAATGCAGCGAGAAACCAAGCTTGCAGGAGAAAAAATTCTGAGTGGACATTTTTCATATCATTTTTTTTTGTTTGTTTCTGACTAAATGCTAAGAATGAACTAAGAATAGTCTTCTAATAATTGCACACATACATTTTAATACAAAAGTGTGGGCAGTTTTGGTCAACCCTGGTCAGATAACCTTTTGTTGATGTTCTAAGTGAAAATAAGTGCACATCCTCTGCAAAGAACACACCTCCGCACATTTAACGTATAACCATATGACAATGAATGTGGACAGTGCAAAAGAAATTGTGCACAAAATGATCTGTAGAGGATGTGTTCAAGTCTTTTCTTTGGTATATTCTGCATTTTACTGTACAATCTTTAAGTGCATTATTGTACAGCATTTCTATAAATAGTGTATATGAAGAGTTCTCCAGCTGGCCTTTGAGGTTGTACAGAGAGCAGAGACTATGATGCTTAGCTCATTTGGTCCTGTGTGTGTTCTAAAGCCAAATGTTTTATTTACAGCTTGGCCCAGAATATTTGGGAGCCATGCCTTTGTGCCCTCCTACTGCTAATCTTCTACTCTCTGTAGTGACCAGCTATGCATACCACATTATGGAATAAATGCTGTGCCTGTATCCACATGTATGTGTGTGAGAGAGCAATAGTTCATGCGTGTGGGAGTGAGGGTATGACTTGTGTGCAGGAGGCCATGGTTTTGCACAAACAGCCTGCTTAATTACCGTGAAGAGAAATACATGAGAGTACATCATTAACTAAGCACACGTATGAAACAATGCTTCTAAAGATAACACATAATTGAGAGCGAGAGAGTGCGAGAGTGAGCTGTTGCACGGTGGTGTCAGCCACGTTTGCTGTTGGCACCTCACTGAAGCTGTGCGAGCCTCTATAACGCCCACCTCTCCCGCCGTGCCCTCTCACCCCCAGCCCAGCACACAGGTGTGCTCCAGCAAAAACATGCTTTACAATCTGCACTCTATCAACACAAAGTTAAAACACAAGCCTGAGTGTGTTTGTGAAAGTTTATTTACTGTTCTAATATAACATGAAAAATGCTTGTCAGTGGAGACATACAGTACCATTCAGAAATATGGACTCCTACTCCTAGACAGTCTTCCTGATTTTTGTTAACTTTTCATATTTAAGAATAACAGTGATATCATCAAAACATAACCTGAGTATTTACTCTTTAGTAGTCATCAATGTCTTTCTGTTTTACTTAGGCTAGATTAACTTTTTGGTCATTCATGAACATATGGATGACTAAAGAATAAATAGATAAAATGTGTCTCAAAAGTGTGACTTTCATAAACTGACCAATGGCTATAAAAATAGCTACATGCTTGAAATTCTCACATTCACTTTTAGAGCAGTCAAAAAAACTAACAAGACAGAGCTGTAGTGAAACTGCCTGGTGGAGAACAAGTGTATTTTACCCCCACATACAGTGTGACAGATGGTTAGTCTAAACAATTTGTCCAAAGATCATGGTTTGGGTCAATATTTTTATTTTTTATAAATAAATAATAATAATAAAAAGAATAATTTTCATTTTCCTTACACTATAGTTTGTTCAATTAAAGATTTAATTTCTCTTATGTTTTGACTGTATTATTAATAAGATTTTTTTTGTTTGCTTGTTTAGAATTAAATCCCTACATAAGACATTTTTTCCTTAAAAAGTAGTTAAGCATAAGCCTTACCGTCAAAATGGTATTTGGTATCCAAGCTGTTTTCATAGCATATCATAGCATAGCATATAACATATTTAGAGCATGTAGCTTCATGTCAAAGTATACCTTATCAGTGTGTCATGAGGTTTTGTGCTGTCATTTAAGCTCATCTAATGCTGGGCATGTTGAAAATGAATGACACTCCTCAGTGCTCAGTATAGAGCCTCACTCGGGGGTCTGCATGAATCTGAGTACAACCCCCCATACCTCATGCTCAAACTCATTATACAAACACCCTGGGACATGCTTTTAATACATCAAAAATCTCAATTACAACGTCTAATTGATATCCTTATTTGCTTAATTGGTCAATTTCCTTTTTTTCTTTCCATTTCTTCATGAAAGGAGAGTCTGTAAGTGAAAAACTATCATAAAAAACTACAGTTCTATGCTGGCACTTTGACAGAACCGTTATGTAGTGGCAGGGTTATTTTTGTGCAGATTGAAAAAGATAATAAATACATTCTCTTCAACTTAGTTTCAGACTGACTGTGAAATTAAACCAATCAGCAAAGCAATTACAGCAGATAGAAGAAGGCCTGATCGATAGGAGTCCATTATGAATAGCAGATAAAGAGACTGAGAACACCCAGGGTTTGGGGAATCCCCAAGCACGTGATTAGGTGATGGCTACAAATGTGATTTCACTCTAATATGGGAAGTGGAGCTGGCACTGCCATTGATGTAGTGGGGGCTGAGCTGAATAAAAAGAGGCTATTATAATAAGTTGGGAACGTCAGCTATATTGTTATAACACACATGTTCTTGTTTTCGTACTGGTAAAACATTTAGTACAGTTGTATGCAAGTAGTGTGCAAAGAAAAATCTATGCCTTATAAATAACCAGTTAGTAAAAAACAATGCAATTATCTCATTGATGGCTATACAACCATGAGACCTTCTTCGATTAACCTTTTTTTTTTTCCACCAAGGCTCTTTTAATCTGTGTACTAGGCCAGTGTGTTTTGGTAATTTAATGGTTGGAAACACAACAATACCATGTTAATGTCGTTCTAAAAGAGCACTTTTACATTCCTTGTCTGGTGGCAAACTGTGCTGCCCTGTAGTTATATCACAGATGGTGTACATGCTGTCATGAAGTGTTATGACATAGTCATGCAGCGGGTAATAAATATTTGTAACTTTCTGTCAAGTAGTTAGTGCTTGTACAAAAGAAAATGCTTCTAAAATGAGCTTACTATGTGACCAAAAATGTTAATGTATTACCAAGATAAACATATAGCATGTTTGGATGCAATTGGTACAAAAACTATGCATTTTAATCTTATTCAAATCTAAAGTTCTAAAGGTCATCATTATTATCTGAAGCAGGGTGGAGGATGTCCAAAAATACTCTGGATGTGCCTTAATAATTCATGCATGAAAGCGTTAAGTGATGTACAGTTTGGCATGAAGTGTTACAGAATAACCTGAGCATCCCTTTCCCTCTGCAGTGAGAGCCGGCAAACAATGGTCCAGGCCAAGGCCCTCTCCACAGCCTTTCATCTCCTCTGTGTAGATTCACCCACCGCTATTGATTTCTTATTGACCTGAGATGTCCTCGGCTTCAATGTGCTCTCTCTTTGCTCGCCACAAACCCTCGAACTGAATGTAAGAAAGACGAGTCTCCAACATTGATTTTTTTCTTTCTTTCCCCTCTCACTCTGTTTCTCTCCCCCTCCTCTGTCTTCCCTCTCTTGAGATTAAGATTTTAAAAAAAGGATTATTTGTCTTCAACCATTTCTTGCTCATTATATGAATGCCAACGCTGTTTTAAATACCGGATCTTTTCATCTAAGGAGAGTATAATTTTACCTTGGATGTAGGTGAGCTCTGATAAACATGGGATGCACAAAGAGAGACTAAGGAGCACAGATACAAAGGTTGAGTTGTCTTAGCCTCGGCAGTTGAGCTTTTAGGACAGGGCACAAAATTCCTCACAAATATACTTGTTCATGCACAGGTATCAGCCAGCTAAAGCTTTTTCTTATGTTTTTTGCCTACTGAAGGCTGCAAATTTATTTAAAACATTATTGAAATTGCTTAAACAGATTAATATCTTTTGAAGTTCTTAAGGCCTGTGACTCAAGTTGTCCCAGGCCCCTAAATCACATGATTTTCTACTCTCTCCCGCTTTCTGCTTTTCGCAATATTCTATGTGAGAAACTCAAGACCTTTTTAAAAATTATAACACCAGATAACCAAGTTACAGTGCCCTGTCCTTCAGTTCAGTTACATAGTCATCATGATCATGCAGATGCAGTGGCACCAAGAACTTCCAGAAGCTTCCTGAAGTAAATGAACGTTCACTTTCTAATGTTGCTCATTGGATAAGCAATTATGATAAGAGCTCCAGTAAAATAAATGTATGCTTATTCTCATTTGTAGTAGTAGTAGACTCAGACACTTTACAAATAATACTAAATTTCAATATTCACTTGAATCTAGATGTTCAGCAGGACCTATGGTAAAATGAATGTATAACAAGTGTATTGGTTGTTTTTGGGCCAGTGGAGCTCTGAAATGAAAAGAGCAGGTGGCCTTGCTCTCTATGCTTCATTACAGTATGTGTGTGTGTGTGTGTGTGTGAGAGAGAGACAGAGTGAGTGAGTGTGTGATCTATGGGCTGAGGGCACAGCAAAGGAAAACAAAAGCGCATGGCTTCCTGGGATTAAGTGCAATCGGAGGCCTCTCATAACACACATCAGCCTGGGCAATTGAAATAAGATGATTATTCATCCCTCTCAGCTAATTAGGCCCCTCCCCCACCCACCCCAAGCCCAACAGAAAAGCATAGCTAGAAAGAAACAGCTTCTGCTGAGAACTCTTTAATTGAATCTGCCCTGTTGAGTTAAAAGAAAAAGAAAGACAAAAAGGAAAACTCAAGGGGGGAAATTCGATCATTGAGTCTTCCTTGCATTTGTACTCATATTTATTTATTTGTTGCTTTATCTACTTATTTCATTATGTTTCTTCTCCTGTTTTCCCTTTTTCAGATCCAATATTGTTTAAAATTGTTTCAGCTCTTTGATCTTATTTGAAGAATGAGTAAAAAAAGAATCCTTTCAAGAAACCCTTGAAGTTTGTTCAATAACAGTGTGCTCTTTTTTTGCCACTTGCTGTGAAGTTCAACGGGAGTCTTTAGCTACAACTTTAGCTATTGATATTGGTAGAAATGAAGAAAACAATTTCTGTGCATGTGTCTTGAAAGACATTTTCTGAGTTTCGTTTACTGGATGTGTGGGGGGTTTAACACTTCATACAAACAACACAAATGACGGAACACATGAGACTGTTGCACATTTTTTCTATCTCAGTGTTTTGATACAGTCCTTGAAATAGAGTATGTCATTTTTTTCTGCTTTAATGAAGACATGCCATTCAGCAGGGCTAAATGGGTTTTGACCGTCTTGGTAATCATTTCCATTGAGTGCAGAGTGCTTTAGATAAATAGCTCCTAATTTGTGCGAGGTGTGTAGGCTGATCTGACAGAGGCTGCCAGTGCACATTACCGGCTCTGCTCTGCGTGTCAGAGAGGACAGCATTCTGCCCGATCCCTGCCATGTGCTTCACCCAGGACTGCAATCACTGACCTCCAATCAGAACCATACAAATATACAGTTCAGTCAAACCCACACACAAGTCCTACTGACCCCAAAAAGCCTGCCCATATATGTTGCACACACACACACGTAAACACCGCAGGCTAAAAGAGTACTCTTTACAGGCTTGGACATACCCTAGTATTGTCCTTCTATTACTCTTATAACCCAGCGTTTTCATTCTTACACACATATAGTGCATGGGTTAACTAAACAGATATAATTGTTATCGATCAATTAGATTTGGACCTTAACTGAGCACAATAAAGGTTAGACCCTTTTGCCAATGCAGTAAAAGCTATTTATGTAAAGCAAGGGTGCCCAGTGATGGACCAGGAGATCGATCAGGAGATTTTAATGAACAACAGCAGTGCAGTATTTTAACTGGAAATTCTAATATTTTAGATTTTCTAATATATTCAAAAGCATGAATGCATAACTTTTCCCCTGGAAGCCTAGGATCCAGCACAGTTTGGCAGTTTATTTGCACTAAACCTTGCAATGAACTGAAGGACTGAATCAGATATCACAAATCACAAAACTAAACTGTGTTAGACACAAACATACAACACAATGATTTTAGGTTTAAGTTCAATTTGCTACATTGCATCCAGTTTCATATTTTAAATATTGCCCTACTGGACTGTTGCTGTAGTTAATGTAATTTAGGTGGGCATAAAATGACAACAAATGTGCCCACACCAAAAAACGTCTATACAGCTATATATATCCTGTATCATTTTCCATTAAGTGTCTTAAGCCCGATTCTATAGGTACTAATTAAAGTGTTCATTTGTGGAGCTCTTTAGTTGAGCTGGGGAGTATTACACTCTGACCTTTAGAGACTCAGATCTGTGTTCTCTGTGTCTAAAGGCATACACTTCAAGTGGTGCTTCAGAAACCTGCCAAAATTGATTTCTACTCACACTAAGCATACATTTGATATAAGCAATGTTTACAGATATTCACGAACCCTCCTTTAAGAGCTGTTGTGGTTTTGTGTGGGAGTGGGTTGAGCTTTTATTACACATAGCCTCTGTGTGAAAACTAACCTGAATGTGCTGCCTCTGTATGAGTGTGAGCAGTATAGTAGAAGCCAGAAGTAATTAAGGCAAAGGACAAAATACTGTCATAGATCTCACCTGTAAGAAATGAACTGCTAACTGTTCCTCCAATCTGACAACATGTAAAATTCCAGGATATTTTCTATTTCCAGCTTTATTACATTTAATGACTTATTATTCAATAACTACATAATAAACAATGAATATTCTCTAATTTATTCTCAAGTTATAGTAGTAAAGAATGAAAGCTGACAGGTCTTGTCTTTTTAATAGGTTAATAGCATGTGAAGGTCTGCAGGGCAGAGGTGAGCGCAATCCATGGAACTTCCGAACATAGAATAATCTAATAAAAACAATTTGTGAGATACTGGTGCCCATAACAATTATAAAATGGCAACAGGTACTATAGGAGGAAAGAAAACTAGGCCCAATTGGCAAATAGTATCTATAAAGGTAACTAGCATTCCTTTATGTTGCAAGTAGCACAAATCAATTACCTAGTCTTTTCTTTACCACTGTGTAATGCACAGTATAGTGTATTTCTTTATTGTTTGAGAACTGGGGGCTTATCAAAGTAAATCCAGAGACAGTATTTGTGTAATAATGGACTAGGTTAGATAAAACACAGGCAGAAGATACAGACTTCTACACCTAACAATAAAAAAACACTTTTGTCAGTTGGAAAGTGTTCATTAGAAGAGTTATTTTACTCTGACTCCATTATCTCCAAAATTGTAATTTTTTACCTCTTCAACATTTTTACTGTGCATAACACTGTTTTTTTTGCTTGTTTGTTTGCTTTGCTTCATCTATACCCTATATAAACTGAATGATTAGTGTACTAAGAAAGAAGCTTGAATATTGGCATAACCTAGCTGTCTGAGAATTAAAAGGTGAGTTAAACAAATACAAGAATGTCTGTCTGAGTAACTAAAAGTGTTTTTTTTTTCTTTTATGTGCCTTATGCTCTAAATATATAGGCGAGAACTACACTTTTACACAATGCAGTAAATTCATTCAGGCTCTCTAGTGGTTTACAGCAGCAGGCTGCTGTTAAAATTAGCGCCATAACTTTTCGCACTGTAGAAAAGCTGCTTGGCAAACTTTTGGAATCGTCCCTGTGATCTGTTTCTTATTGCAACAAGATCAGAAATTCTAGAGAGAGATGGGTTGAACAAAAGAGGGGGATAAAGAGAAAAAGAGGGCCTGCTTTTGAATGACAATCACAACATGCAATTAGCAGCAGTGTGTGAGTGTGTGTGTGTGTGTGTGTGTGTGTGTGCAAGGATGGGGGCAATGATGAGCAGCCTTGCTCCAATGGTTTTGGACTGCAGCAGAGAGAGAGCGCTGAGTGGAGACACATAGCCCCTGCCATATGGTTTAAAATGGTCTCTTCCATCCCTTTGCCCATGCCAAAGAGGTTCCGATGCTTTCTTTTCTCACACACACACACGCAAGAACGCACACAAACACACACATACACACACACTCACAAGTAAAGGCAGAGTGCAGCACTGTCTCTCTCTTTCTCTTATGCACACACACACACACACACACACACACACACACACTAATCAGCCATAACATAAAAAAAAAACCTTATACTTAGTAGGTTCCCCTCCTGCTGCCAAACCAGATCTGTGTATGGTGCACAATGTGTTCTGACCTCTTTCTATCATAGCCTGCGTGAACTTTTTGTCATACAGCACCTCTTCTTTAGGACTGAACCACATGGGCTAACTGTCGCTCCCCACATGCTTCAGTGAGCCTTGGGTGCCCATGACCCTGTCACTGGTTCACCAGTCGTCCTTTTTTGGATGACGTTTGGTAGGCACTTACTACTTCATACTGTCTCCACCCTACAAAAATCCCATTTGGGAGATGCTCTGACCCTGTCATTTGTTCCTTGAGTTGCTCAGATCTTTGTGCTTGGTCATTTTTCTGCTTCCAACACATCAAAATCAAGAGCTGAGTGTTCACTTGCTATCTGATTACCCTCACTTTGACAGATGCCATTGTAACAAGACAACAAGACAGTCAATGTTATTCACTTCATCTGTTAGTGGTGTTAATGTTTGGCTGATCTGTGTATATTCACATGCATTAAATAGAGGATCCATAAATACATAGGTAGATATACATCCAGGCAGAAAATGGATAAATGGATGTACAGACAGTACTAACCGCTAATGTGGGTGCAAAAGCAGCAAAAATGTTTTTATTACTTTAGTAAAAGTGACTTATTTGTCATTGTCAACACACTCAATCACAAACAAAGTGCACCACAACCAAATGTGTCCTCTGCATTTAACCCATCACACGTGCACACACGTGGAGCAGCGGGCAGCTATCAACAGCGCCCAGGGGGCAGTGTAGCTGGACAGTACCTTGCTCAAGGGTACCTCAGTGGTACCCAGGCCAGAACCTTTTGTTAAGGCAAGGTCCTAACCACTAGACCACCACTGCCCACAATAATTATATGTATAATTGTATTTAGAATTATATGTGTAAGAAATAGACTAAATTAACACCCACTACCCCTATTTACACATTTATACAGTTCAAAAACAGCAGTGCAAAAAACATGACAAAAAGTGCAAAAGGCAACAACAAAAGGAAATGCGGGCAGCACTGACCCGCTGCTTTCAGCAAGCTTATTTACCTCAAATCACGTTATTAATGACAAAAGAGAACTTGATTAAACAGCGGGCCTGTGTGTAAATAAATGCAGAGCTGTAAGCGTGCGCTGTTGTGGGCTTGGTAAAGGTCAGTCAGACAGGTCAGGTCCTGCAGCAGTACTTTGTTGTGTGTGTTGGTGTAGTTGTGGAAACGGCTGGCTGGCCTGCTGGCAGTGGGTCTGCCCTCCTCCCTCCCGTAGACCCTGACTGTAGGCCTGCATGCCAGTGATGGATGGCTAGTTAGCCCAGAGCCAGGGGCCGAAGCTGGGCAGGGCTGGCTCTCGACAGGGGCTTTTACCCCCACCTCAGCCCTCAGCCCTCACACACCCACTCTCATTAACACACAGCCAGGGTCTGGCCTACTTCCTGCTACTGCCTCTCTAGCGACTTTCTGTGGACAGTGCTACTGTACTTATGAGCTTTTAACATTGCTTAAACCTTTAGATAATAAAAATATAAACTCTGCTATAAGAAATCTGCTATATTTAACTTTTAATTTTAACTTAATTTTTAACCTTATGTCTATCTGTTGCAGTTGTATATGGTCAATTACTTTACTGCAGACAATTGACAACATTTAGTAAAGCAGGTTAAAACAAGTTGACACTGGGCAGGTGCCTCCAGGATAAATACTGGGCAAACTAATGTCCTTTAAAAAGAAACTTGACTTTAGAATTATATTATATTGAGGGCAGTGGTGGCCTAGTGGTTAGGACACTGCCTTTGGGACCGGAAGGTCACAGGTTCGAGTCCCAGCCCGGGCACT
>JBBPDA010000145.1:21671916-21706180 GCA_037974385.1 Arnoldichthys spilopterus
ACTGCTCCCCGGGCACTGTTGGTAGCTGCCCGCTGCTCCACATGTGCACGTGTGATGGGTTAAATGCAGAGGTCACACAGGTCGTTGTGGTGCTTGAGTGTGTTCACAATGACAAAGCTTCACTTCACTCATATTGAAACATACTTATGTATAGTTTTACTTGAACATTGTACAAGCAGATTTTTAAACTGCTGTGTATTTTTCAAATTATATATACATTATTAGGTTAGCCTAAAGACACATGATATAGGATAGAAAGGCAATTTTCCTAAGTGTTTTAGTAAGTATTCAAAGATGCAAAAATGAAATGGGAGCAAATGAAAGATTTTTAGGTGAAATGATATTAAAAGATGATTTTGTAAAAATTATTTAGTAACCATTTAATTCATATAGATATTCCATATATGCAGATTTTCATTGAATGTGACTTGCACAACAGGGCTTGGCAGCAGCTGCGTGTCCACCATTCCTCATATGATCAAGTGCACAAAATTGTGGATTTACAATCCGTGCTGACTGTGGTGTTGCTAAGGTTACCCACTCCGAGGGCATGCAATATGGAAGATAGTGCTGGTGATTGGGTCATGTCCATCTCATGCCCTGATGTCACTTCATTTAGATTTACATCAGGTACTAAATTAAAATAGTCACTCAGCAAACACTCTCATCTCTCTTTCTCCCTCTCTCTCTCTTTCTCTCTCTTACACATACACACACACACTCAGGAGTTGCGTGCACTGAAGCAGAAAATATTGCTGTCTAGATATTTGTCCTGGGGCTGATAGAGGAGGCATTGTCTTGGGACTCTGTCGGGCCTCTGAGCTGATAGTTGTGCATGGCAGCTGCAAAGTGTGCTTTGTTATGTGTCTAAGGATTAGGGTTCAGGACCTTGTTTTTTCTTCAAATTCTAGGCAGATCAGAGACGCATGTGTTCCGAGGAGATCAGGGGTCAACTCTTCTCAGTCCAACCTTTTTCCTTTTTTTTTAAACATGTATTTATTTATTTATTTATTTATTTATCTATTTATCTATCTATCTATCTATCTATCTATCTATCTATCTATCTGTCTGTCTGTCTGTCTGTCTGTCTGTCTGTCTGTCTGTCTGTCTATCTATCTATCTATCTATCTATTTATTTATTTATTTATTTATCCATCCGTCCATGCTTTGTAGTTTTTCTTTTCTCCACGCATTATTTCCAGGCAGCCTCTGAGAATGCCCGGCAGCACAGAGGACCCCAAGGGGTTTGCATTTTCGTATTGTTCCCATTATCCAAAACACAGTACTTAACCTACAGGCATTTAAAGCAAAACTGAGAACAGCTGTCACATTAGAGGCAGACAATGCTGGCAGTAATAGCCAAAATACTGTAATTGATGCCGTGATGTAATGCAAGCGCAGGCAGAATAAACAATAGTCTGCTTTTTGTTTGTTTTGCTAAACAGTTGAACAGTAGTGGGTTTTCCCTATAGGTAACCAGCAGAGTTACACCATGCAACAGTACATTGGGTACTTCAGCAGACCTACACTGTTTACTCATAATGAAGCTGGATTTGCACTGCCAGCACCCCCCCCCCCCCCCCCCCTGCAGTCTCTAAACTGTAGCAGAGGGTTGATGTCGTATCCTATTGTGTGTTGGGATAAGGGAGGGGGGATGTCAGTGCAAGGATGTGTGGGTGTGTGTGTGTGTGTGTGTGGGGGGGGTGCATGTAGCAGCTGAAAGCAGCAGGGGGGAAACAGCTCTCAGTAACGAGGACATACTGGTCACTCGTCCCTTCCCACCATCCTCTTCAAGGTGCTCCACCACTCTGTGGGTGCTGTTTCTATCTTTGTCCAACTCAACAGACTTGTGAAAGCTTCAGTCTTTGTCACTGACGTTCTCTTCATTACCAAATGCTGCAGTAAACAACCTGGTATAGTTTAAGGGGACCACTAATTTTTCAGCCCTCTCAATTTGTTGTAGAGATATTGAACAGTTTTATTCCAGAATCTATAAAGCTTTACATTTCCCAGAGTTTATTAGCACTGTGCCAGGTTAGCGGGTGTGTGGCTATAATAGTCCTGCATGGCACACCCCCCCATCTACCTTGAGTTTAGCATTGCCTCTTTTGGTAAAGGTCTGTGTTTCCAGTGAAATCAATAAACATATTTATTTAGAGTCAGTCAATATGGCTGCTTGGGGTGTTCAAGAATGTGTAGGAATGAAAGTCTGTCTTGATCACACATTGCTGAAAGTCTGTGAAAGGGTCAGCTCAGACGAAAAACACACCATTAGATGTAATCAGAGTAAGTGTGTTCCACACACTTCAAAGAATATTTTAAGAAGGATATGAAGTTTTCATGTTTCTAACATTAAATCCAGTCAGAAGCTAATCATTCTCTGTAGACTCATGACAGAAACATCACCAAACAAGAGCAGAGGTAGACAGTCTATAACTGTAAACAACTAATATCAGAGTTAGCATTACCTAGTTATTGAACAAGCTCAGCTCAGCAAAAATGCTTGAAATAAACAGTCAATTCATCAATAATTCATAAACTTATCTCATAGACTTCAGTGCATGTTTTTCCCTTGTGTTGCAGCCAGACTCACCGTTTGTGCCATCACCTATTTTGTTACTTCCTCAGGGAACTGTGTTTAAATATTATGTGGTTTCACGGTTGTTTAGAATCTAATATTTCATTTTCAGCTGCTCTGATGTCTACTGCATCAACTAGTGTAGTTAGTTCTTTATTCCAGGCTGTTGTTTCTGTTGTGGATGGAAGTGAACAGACTGTTTATATGGGTGTATTGAGAGTGAGAGAGAGAGAGAGAGAGAGAGAGGGAGATAGAGAGAGAGAGAGAGAGAGAGAGAGAGAAAGAGTGAAAAGGGCATAGGGTAAGAAAATTGTGATACATAGACTGTTTCTTTTTAAGCCTGAAGGGGTGGAGTCCTCTCACTGTTTGAAACCTGCCCAGACATGTAATTTTTTCTTTACTCTAAATTATCTAACTTATAATAAATCACATAGTTAACATTTGTGTTCACTGTATATTTTGTAAAACTGACAAAAATGTGCCACAAAACAAGGGAATTGGTTTTCTTTCTACAAAACAAGAATATACAGTTTTTTTTTCATAAAATTCTAGTCATAATAAAATATCTCCTATTTATGAATAGAAGTTTGAAATGAACAAAATGTAATAAAGATACAAAAATAGGTGGAATATTTGAATATGTGTGAATAGTAGTCAGTGTACACTCTAGATGTTAAATTATACCATCATCCATAAAGGGTGTAATGCTTCTTGTGTCAATATGAACTAAAGCAAGGCATCCTACTTGAAGTGTAAACTTGAGTCTGTAATAACATTGTAATTGAGTGCCAGATCTCTCCTTTAGTGCACTGTTATTACACAGTGAGAGAGCCACTGAGCACAACTTACTGCAATCAATTCAGTGCAGCCTTCACTATCTGTGTTGACACTGTCCATTTAGAGTAGCGGGCTGCAGAAATATGGCCTATTAATTGGTGAATCATGGCTCGTTGCAGTAGCCATGATTGCCACCAAAGTGAAAAACAGTCAGATTATTAGCCACCCTGCAATGAATTTTATTATGATGTACAGGGCTGTGCGTCTGCCGAGACCATTCCACCTCAGCGGGAAAGCAGCAACACCGGACTTATTAGTCATACTTCACTAGCTGTCAACAGGCACAAAGCCGGCTCGTGATTAAAAATGAACATCCCACACGCGCTCAGGATCCCTCTCGTGTTGGGTGTCAGAAGTGAAATGTTGGGTTATTTGTGTGCTTTATTGATGGAGTTGCTTGGAGGTGAAGGAGATGTTTTTAGATTGTCTGTTAATTCTCTGAATGCAACAGAGGCACAGAGTGAGGGAGAGAGAGGGGAGAAGATGGCTAAGGGAAATAAATCAGTGAATCAGGAATTCTCAGTTTCATAATTCTGTGGAAAATATGGGGAATAAAAATCCCATTACAGAGGAAATTGAAGTCCTTTGTTCTTAAGTATTTCACTTCTTCAGATATTTCCCTGGATGGAGCTGGGGATTCAGCGGGCCGGAGTTACCCAGTCGAGACAAACAGGAATTAAAACGCCATATGCTCTGAAACGCTGCTTCGCCACTGCTCAAACGCTTCTGCAATTTCTTCCACTACAAAGAGGCCTAGGATTTCAATGCCGCCTTCATTTATTTATATATTTTCATCCTTATTTGTGTGCTTATGTGCATCTCCTTTGTCAGAGTTGCAGAGATAATACCCACGTTGTTGTGCAGAATGCTAATTGCTGGAACCATTTAGCTGATGAGTGAGAGTCATGATGGAAAAGGAAATGTTATTTTGAAGTTTTGAAGTTGAAAAATAGCAAATCAGGTATTTTATCTATTGTTATCTGTTTAAAATCCATGATTGCCATCTAATTGTCTGCCCACATGCATCATGAGCATCAGGACAGTGTACATGTCCAGCAGGAGTCTGTGTTTAGACAGGTAGCAGTGGGACTTAGAGCCAGGGACACTCAGCTTTGATTTGTTAGGCCAATGAGAAGATTCTGTTTCGGGAGTTGGGCTCAATCTCAATCTAGCAGCACATTAGAGGTCCTGTTCCCCTACGCCCCACCTAGCTCAGTTAATTGTGTGTTTTCAACCCGCTGTTGGAGGCTAATTTAGCTATAGATTGAAATGAAACAGCCCTGGCCTCACATTTTCTGGCAATCAAGACTCCAATTTGACTGTGTTTTCTCAGCAGACATTAATGATTCTAAAGCTAATACTCATTGTTTGAAGTGACATAGCAGCCCTGGCATTTACTTAACCTTTTGTCTTATGTACAAGTCTGAGTCAATGCAGAATTTACTCTTAATTAATATCTTTTCTTCCCCTTCCGCCAACATTCATTTCTTGAATATTCAGGAACAGTCAAACTAGACAAAGGTGAATAGTTCAAAGATAAAGAACATTTTTTCTGTCAAAAAATACATTTTCTTTTTCTGGTCTTAAAATTAAATTTGTCAGGCATAATTAAGGCCAAAAGAAGTTATTTTGCTCCAGTAATTAGATAATGGTGATAAATTAAGAATAATATATATATTAAAAAAATCTTGAAGTGCTCTTGTGAAGCCGATTACTGAAGCACATTGGATGCTGGGTTTTCAGTGCAGTAGTACTTGCTGTTATTAATGGATCTGTAATATGTGTGTTTTTTAATATATAATATTGTTTTTTTTAGGTGGCTCGCACAGTATTACATGGCCGGTCATGGTGTACAGAAGATAAAGTGATGTAAGTGCTGAACTCTGCATCAGACAAAAGAGACAAGTACGTCTCACTCACTTCTCCTTTCTGTCTGGTAGCTCTTAAATACGAGTCAGTATGTGGTCATGACAGGATTCTTCCAGGGGGTTACATGCATGAAGCTGTAAAACATCACATTGGGATGACAAAGGAGACACACTGAATTTATCTGATTCATATATGTGCACATTTATGTTTCCATGTGAGGGAAATATGTGACGATAACAGATCTCAGAACAGAATCTGAAAGACAAAATTGTATGGAAGTGATATACACATTGGAATCCAGGTCACATTGATTCTTTTTCAGTAAATCCTTAAAGTGCTTTTGATTCCCTGTATAGTTCAGGGAAAATTTTAAAAACACTTTTTTTCCAAATAAAGAAATAGATCTCCTACCCCATCTGCCCTCCAGAGAGGTCCCTTTGTGTACATTACCCAGCATACACAGAGTGTGAAAGTGGCATACATGTTTAAAGCATGTGACAGAATTCATTAATTATATGAAGAACAAATAAGGTCATGAGGCAAGTACAGGTTGCACTCAACACTTGTGTGGTTTTACATCTCTCTCTCTCTCTCTCTCTCTCTCTCTCTCCCACTGTCTCTATCCCTCTCTGTCTAAGAAGACTCCCACCTGGACAAGGCTGAGGTCAAAGTCTGGTCAAATAGCAGCAGGCCTGTGTGGCTGCGTGTGAGCAGATGAAGTGGTCAGTGGTGTGACAGCTAGTGGGGGATTTTGACAGGCCTGGCTACAGTGTGGATTATAGGTATGTGTGTGTGTGTAGGGGTGGGTGGTTGGGGGGGGTATGGGGGCTAGCAGTCCATGCTATGCTGTGCTGTGAAGCATGGAAATAACAAAGCCTCAGAGACAGACCCAGTCGGCCTGCATGAATATGGTCATCCTGAGCGAGCGACTGCACTTCCAGTGTGTGTAATCTTACATAAGGCTGGCAGAGATTAAAATGGCAGCATAATTATGGTGAAGCGGGAGATTCCTGCTGTGTTTGCATACACGCGCGGGATTTGTAAGCTGTGCATTAGCCGCACAGAGAGAGGGAGAGGGGGCCACCACAGAGAAGGTAATTTAAGGAGAAAATTCCACTGGATTCTCTCTCGGCCCGATATCATTACAGGCCCATATATGCGCTATCACGTCCCTACGTAGCTCACCCCGCACTGTAGATGAACACCATGGCAATTAATTGTTCTGGGTTTTGGTTTTATAGCTTGTTCGTTGACCAAAGCTCAGGGAGTGGTTTGTTCTAGCCACTGGTATCTAAATTAAATTGTCTTTATCTCCTGCTGGAGAAAAAAAAGGGAGAGGGGAGGAAAAAATTAATTTGTTAGATCAAAAAAATATTTAATTTTTCAGCACATCAAACAAACTTTTATTCAGGGTGTACCGAGGCAGTACTCTCTCTCTTTTTTTCTTAATTAAGAAAGCATTCTATTATTAAACCAGATGAAAAGGAAACATCAATTCAAACAGTACAGTCGTGTTCGACTACTACTAATCTTTTGGTAATTATTTTTTAATTGAATCTTTTGAACACAAAAAAACTCAGAGCAGATGCTTGTATTACTTGAATCCCTCATCACACTCGGCACTGTGTGCGCGAGGATGATGCTCCTGCGTGAGCAAGCAGCAAAGGGGAAGGAGAAGTTAAAGAAAAGAAGGGAGAATTAAAAAGTGGATGGGGAGGGAGAACAGTGGGGAGGGGGCGAGGAAAAAAAGGGGGCCAGCGCATAGACCCGGTGGTGCTCCGAGGAGACAGAAACTTCTGCATAAAAGAACAGCTCAGCAGTGAAACTTCTTCAGATGATAACACGTACACGAGTGCACGCACGCACCTACACAATTGTGTGCACACGCAGGACTGTGTCAGGAATCTGCTGATCTGCACAATATTTTCTAAACGGAAGGGTCGAGTGGTTTGAATTGAAACAGAGATCTGTGCTATTTTACCTCGCATTCCCTCCACAGAAAAAGCCTGGACACGCATAGCCCCTAAACTTTCTACAGTAGGGGAGTGCTGATCTGCGGAAGTTCATATGATTAGTCTTAGGGGGAGCGCACTGTAAAAGTGTATTAGCAGAAACCTAGTGCAAAGTTGGAAGGCTTGTGTGGAGGGGGGCGGGGTGGTGGCGCGAGGAGGAAAGAAAACAGACTGTGGAATGGGAAACTTGATTTTTTTTTTGACACTTGATATGCTCCCTAAGTGGAAATTTGTGAAGTGCGCTCTCAGGCTCTTCAAAGTACTTAAGGCGGTCGGTGGAGATGCAAAGAGGGGCTTATGAAACAGGGCTGTAAGAACGGTCAGTAATAAAGAGACATCTTTAACGTTATGCAGCAGCGCATAGGCCATAATCAGGCACAGCCCAGCCCAGATAAACCTGGGCAAATCACATTAAACACGCATTATGCATGTGGCTACAAAATGCCGTGCCACAAAATGGCTCCTCCGCCGGCTCAGACGCACTCAGCATCTGAAGCTGTCAGCATCATTTCTGACAAACATGATTTACTGTATTACATCCCTTTTCACACACACACACACACACACACATACACACACACTCCTACACCATGCACCAGGTCTCTTTCTGTCCACCGATGGCAAAATTGGCTGCTACTTTCCTACAATCTCTAGCATGCCAAAGGGCTAAAGTCAGTGTTTTTGGCTAGTTTGTTTAAGAAGAGGTCAACGAAAGAAAAAATCAGTTGAAAAGCTTAATTCCAAAATGCTGTATATACATTTGCAATAATAGGTTTTTGACAAGATTAAGAAAAGACATATAGAAAACACATTAGCATTTTTCCAGTAAAGGTGGCATTACTACTGATGATGCATTAGTAATCCATCTATGTGTAAAGTCCACTTCCAAAAATGTAAATCATTAAACAAAGAACAAAGAATTTATGAAAATGTTCAAAATATTGGGAACAAAACCTTTACCTGCTGTTCGAAAAATCTTCACTTAGTTTCTTCATTTACTTCCATTCCATCTCAGTTTACCTACATTTACTGCCAATATGGAATGTTCAGAGCTGAGTTATACAGCTTCGTTTCTAGAGAAACAGCAAGAAGAAGTGGTTTGCAGAGATCAGCCACAATATCAAAACCACTGAAAGGTGAAATGAATAACACTGATTATCTCATTATGTTGTTACAATGAAACCTGTCAAGGAGTAGTCACAGAACAGTTAGTCCCCCTTGTGATGAAAGCAGGAAAAATGGGCGAGTGTAAGGATCTGAGCAACTTTGACAAGGGCCTTATTGTGATGGCTAGATGACTGACTCAGAGCATCTCTAAAACAACAGGTCTTGTTGGGGTTCCAACTCTACAATGGTTGGTACCAGCCAAATATGATCCAAGAAATGATAAGTGGTGAACCAGTGACAGGGTCATGAGCACACAGTGTTTATTGATGCACATGGGGAGCAAATGCTGGCCATCTGGTCCAATCTCAAAGAAGAGCAGCTGTAGCAAAAAATAAATTGCTGGCTATGATAAAAAGTTGTCAGAATACAAAGTGCATCACCATCAGAGATGTTTTAGAGATGTATTAGGCTAGTGGTTTTAATGTTATGGCTAAATGTGGTATATAAGTGGAAACAAAAGTAATATAGAGTGAAAACAAAAGGATTAATAGTAATACATTCAAAATAATGATTCAAAGTATTAGAGAAAAATGAAATAACAGACTTTGTTGTTTATCTTCAAGCACATTGAAAGCATAGTATTGCAGTGGCTACCACAGTGGCTTATAACCCATAAAGAAAAGGGTTCATTAAAAGCCAAGGCTAGATGAAGAGTGAAGAGACCTTCCAACAAGAAGAGAGAAAAAGATGGAGAGATTTGATGTAAAAGGGGGCGGTGTAAGGGGGGTCTGCATGCAGAGTGGAAGAGATAAATAAACAATTACGTAAATAACCTTCAGAAAAGTCACCTGTCCTCCATAAGGAGGCTGCCGACAGCTCGTCAAGGGAAATTAAAGGTTTGTCATCGTCATCTAGCCGCGGAGCCTGGCTCTTTGAAAATGGTAGTGCTTTTGAGGTTGGAAAAGGGTTTTTAAGCCAGATATGTATGGGTGCAGGCAGTGATTTTGCAGGCAGTCTGTCAAAAGACTAGAGGACTAGAGAAACACAAAGATCCTCAGCACTATCAGAGAAAGGTATGAAACGTATTATTGTAACAGTTAGAATTCCTCATATATATATGCTATGTCCAGGGAGTTTTAGTATTCACACTGAGAACAGAGGACAGATGCGCAGGTAGAATGTGCAGGTGTTGGAGCTTTGTTTAGACTCCAGGTGAGTGTGGTGAAGCCAGACTTACAATACGTGCAAAAGCTTCCAAGATACTTGATTACCCTTCACTTCACTGAGAGCAGCAAAACAATAACGCGTGTTTTCTTCTGCAACTTTGCTTCATATTGTCTAGTGACTTTCCCAGGCTCTGCACAATTCTGTATGAAATTTGTCTAACTCTAGTACATTTAACTAAAGGCCATTGTTTGCTCAGAACAATTCAATTTAATTTGATTTGACTGAAAAATAGAAGAAGAAGATAAACAATTATAGAATATAGTGATGGCAGCACTTCCCTTCTTCTTCTAGGTCTCAGCAGCAGTGTAATTTCACTCCTTGTAGCCTCATCTTAAAGACCAGCCAAAATGAAGAGACCTACAGAAATGTCTTTATTGCAAGTAGCGCTAGATTTAGTTCTGTACGAAATGCAATTTGGGAGCAGTTTCATGACACACATTACTGTCTCTCCTGCCTATGTCAAATCTACAGAATAGAAAAAGCACCATTTATTTTAGTAACATGACCACTTACATTTGAAATGGATTCTAAATGCAAACAGGCGTAGCTCTGGATGCTGCAGTGGAGAAAACCTCTTTCTTCAAATTTCACACTGTGTATTGTAGTTGGATAAAAATGGAGTGAAACAGAGAATGGTAGAGAGAGAGAGAGAGAGAGAGAGAGAGAGAGAGAGAGAAAATCAATAGGGAAGACATTGCTGGAGGCTTACATATTACATTTTGCATAAAAGTCAGACTTAATTTGGCTTTGATCATCATTCCCAGAGATGACTCACTGGAGCCACTGTCATTAGTGAATCCTGGGAAAAAAGCAGACACTGACGGAGAGCAGAGTTGTTCCTTCTCCCTTCAGAGCTGTTTTTCGACACAGGGGTTTTCATAATCGGCTACACTGAACGAGAGAACATCGTGAACATTGCTTAAAGAAGTGGACACTTTGAACACAAAGCCTTTAGAGCTATCAGAAAAACCTTATCTCTCATTGTATCCCATGTTATCAAGGCTGCTTATTCTTTTATGCCTAATTTATTACAATTAAAACTGCTTTTTTATTTTTGAGTAGGAAAAAAATCTGGGTCCATCTGCCTCAAAGCTATGTTCTATGCATTTCACCAAGTAGTTGTAGGAAGATAGCCAGCTCTAAAACTTCTGTATAAGAATAGCTTGGCCTTGATTGTTATCATCCTTGTTTTACAACAGATTTTTGGCAATCAGTCCACGTCAGATCAAAAGATTTTTTGTTCACAATTATAAAAGCTTTAATAATATTCAGCATTAGATTGCGGAGCTTCTTTCACTGATTAAAAATCACATTAGCTGTATAAAAAAGGGGGAGAAAACTGGAGAAATACAATAAAATAATGAATGAAGATATGAATGTAATTAATAGATAGAAGAGTTTCACAGAAAGAATAAAGAAGAAATTTGTCTTCTCTTCCACACACAATGCCATTGTTCTTGGGATATTCTGCAGTCACTTCATTATTAATGATACTGGGTTTGATAATGTTCTTCTATTTTTTGTTTCTTTTTTGCAGTTTCAGTGTTTTAACATATTCAAAGTTGGTGCTTTCTCACAAAGCTTTTGATATTTACCTGTACTGCTGGAGATATGATCCATAACAGAGAGCAAGTTTCTGTTTGTGTGTGAGTGTGTGCAATTTTTTTTTTGTTCTGTTTTTTTTTTTAGATGTCAAATAGCACATTATCATGTTTGAAACTTCATTGTGGTTACATGGTAACACAGTTATAAGCTTCAAAGTAGAGGTCTGCTACCTGACCAAAGCACAAGGTCCAACAAAATATCAGATTTTTCTCATGGGACATCAAGCTCAGGTGGGGCTCAGGTTTGTTTTGTAATGACATATTTTTTTATGCAGTAGCCTAGATTTTTTTGCACCCCCCCCCCCTTTGTCTTACTCGCTCACTCTCACACATACTCTCTTTCTCTCTCTCTCTTGCGTTCTTTATTTTCCCACTTTCTCATAATATTAGCAGCTTTTGGATAGCTTTGGAGATTGAGGAGTGAGTGAACGTCCCCTTAGTGGAAGCTTGGATAATGAGAAGGATGTGCTGGGTTGATGGAAAGGTCACAGTGGATCTTTCCCTTTGCTTGTTAACTTTGTCCCAAAGTGTGTCAAGCATTTCTGCAAGTACCAAGAACGCTGTGACTATATTACAGATGTGTATGACAATTTATCTCTTCTTTTTAGTGGCTCATCTCAAGTAGTCAGTAAGCACAGTTTCAGATTCAGTACCACTCGGCCCAGGTTGGGTCGGGTCTCGAAGCCACAGATATGGGTTGAGTTCGGGCTTCAGTTTCAGAGTGTTCTTCTCTCAGCAGTGTTACTGTACACATGAACATTAGCTGCTTAAGGTGGTTGGAGGAGACTGAGTTACTTTCCTGAAAGACTGCAATCAAATGCTGACTTTCCATTGGCTTTTTCTCTTCTTTTTTGGCTTCAGAAAAATAGGCGTCAGTGTCAGAAATGACAAGGCAAAGTTCATGTGCTTATTTAAGGAGCTTATTTCTGGGTGTCTGTGGCAAAATGCTCTGTGATGGGGAGCTTAGTTTTAATAGTCTAGACTGGGCACATTACACAAAGCCTGGTGTGGTGCTGCAGTGTAACATAATAGGAAAACTTGTGAAGCGGTCTTAAACCTCCAGCTCAGTCCTTTGCTCCTGTGGCCATAAAGATGAAAGCGGCATCAGTTGCCATCATGTGGGAACACTAATTATTATTAGAACCAGACTGCCACAGTGTTTTTGCTGGCGATCAAATCAAACGCGTAGACATAATGGCATATAATCTTCAATGATCTGGAGTGTTCAGAAAAGTATGATTTAAACAGAAATAGTCTTAACTCATATTTCACCTTACAATGTACAGAAACCCAGCCAACATGGCACTTCTGTACAAGAAGCTTTTCTGGACACTTTGTACATCAAGCTCTGTTGTTTATGGCCATTAACCAACAGATGCAAATTTCACACATAGATCATTTCTATGCGAGAAGAACCTCATTTTTCCATTTTCCAGAGTTGTCTGCTTTTCCCCCAGCGTGTGCTGATTGAATTAGCATGCGGCCATGTGAGCTCTCTGCCTCCTAATGAAGAAATGAATTACACCATCTCCCGTCGAAGTACTTTAATCTTATTAGAGTTAACCACAATGACCAAGTATTGTTCACAGACATGACAAAGAAGAAGAATAACATTTGAACTACAATGGACCCTGGATCTTACTTAGTGAATTGCATTAATATCAAATAACATTACATCACGCTCTTGTCAGACAAGACGAGAAAAGGGACATTTTCATTTCAGGTCTATCAACAGCTTCATCAAAAGCTAATGTGGTAAAAATGAATGCTCTCCCCAAGTTATTTTTCACTCTTTTACAAGTCTGCGGTGTTACAGGCAGGGTCACAGCCTGCTGGATTGTGCTATTTCTACGTATGATGGTGGAAAGGGCTCTCATTTTTAATTACTTGTAGGCTTGTAGACAGCTCTTTGGTGAACAATTCCATTACAAGTTCAGGTGCAAAGTGGCACTCGGTTCAACTTCATTGCAAATGAAGGAGTTGTGTGGTATGTCTCAGAAAAACTTTTAGCCAGTGAATCCTGAAATAACAAGTTGTTTTACTGCAGCACAGCAACAGCACATGAGTGTACATTTGAGGCACATAGATTGCATTTGAAAAGCCTCCTTCTTTGCATAGTGAAGTAGCAGCTAAAAGTTTGGGCACTCCTGATTTTAATCATCTTACCAATGTGAAAATTATTTTGAAAACTTATCCATAACTGATTGACATTTGTGTCTAAAATGAATAGTAAAGTGATGCCTATGATTACATTTATTTCCATAAAAGGGGGTAAATTAAAAAAAGAAAACATTGTCAGCACAACGGTAACACTGACATGGATGATATTGATTGGTGTTATTGGCTGGATGGCATGTTAGTGTGTGTTGTGCTGGTAAAAATTAGACATACTAGTGCTGCTGGAATTTTAAACACTGTGTCCACTGAATGTCCGCTTTTATTAGACAGCTGTTGCTCCAGATCTAACCTGTTGGTCCACATTGTAGAAATAAAGTTACTGAGTGACATGCAGTGTGTATCTATATGTGTGTGTATGTGTTGCACAGGCTGGATAACACACAACATTGCGGCTGGAATTTTAAACCCCTCGATGTGACTGCTGGGTTGGGGACCCACCAACTAGTAATATTAAATCAATAATGTCCTTTGGCCAGAAGCTGACCACTGATAGGGGATGATTAAAAGAAATTGTGCAGCTCAAGATGAAATATCATTAATAACTTTAGATCTGCAGGGTGGACCAACAGGTTCGAAGTGTCTATTAAAGTGGACAGTATTTGGACACATTGTTTAAAAACTTGTAAATTCAATTTGACATGTGTGGAACTTGTCGTGAAGCCTGTTAAAAAGCATCTCAGATAGCCTGAGAGAAAATACTTGAGAAAATGCCAAGAGTGTGCAAAGCTATCAAGAACTAGCATGATTTCACTGTAGTATATGAAGCCAACAGCCACATAATTTCAGACAGCTGTCCACATGTCACTGGATAGCTCAGCATTTTTAGAGAGGTGTGCAAACTTTAACTTGTCAGTTCTGTGTGCATGACATGACATTGCTCTTGACTGGTAAACATTGCTGTATGTGGTGCCAGAGAGGATTCTTTGAAATTAAAACAATTGCACAGAGGATTCTATATATGAACCGCTCTTTGTTTACAAGACTTATGAGGGAGGTTCTAGGGCATCACACTTTTTGGAACCTTTTTTTAATGAATGTAAAATTGTTACATTTATTTACCCTAAAAAACATTTTGAACTCTTTTAACCATCATAGTGTTCAGTGTGTTCAAGTAGATGCTAACAACCACCTGTAACAAAAGTTGAGATGAAGAGTTAATGAAATAAGATTTCTTTTCCATTCAGTGTTCCTAAGCCACTACTCAGTATACTTAATGTATATTATATATACAGTGTGTGTGTGGGAATTCAACTGGGAGTTACGTGCATCTTCCTGCTAATTCTCTGCCTATAGGGAGGTGGCTTTATGGTGGCTCAGTGGACGCTGGAGCATGGGGCTACACTGTTTTACATGATTACTCCAGGTTCCTGAAGCACAAGCTTAAGAAAGAGCCTTCTCACACACCGCAGCTCTGGGAATTGTTAAATGATTGGCCTAGCACTTAATTCAATAATTTCCTTCTCTCCTTTTCCTGCACCCTCTCTCTCCCTCTCTCCATCCTCTCCTCATTGATCACGCTGGTTAGGGAAATGTGATATTTTGCATATCTGGCTAAGTGCTCTTAACAACCCCAGCCTGTGCTGTGTTAAAAATTAATAAATAAAAAAGGGGGAGGGGTGATCTTGTCAGGGAAGTAATTTGCTTCTCTTGAACCAATGATGGCTTGCACTTTATGCAAATTGGTGTCTGGGGACAACAAAATCCCTCTTAATACATATGCAGACTTCATAAAAACACTGTGAAAAGAAGGGAGGGAGTGAGGGAGGGAGTGAGAGAGATGATAAATAGCGAGTCAGCGCAACGCTCCGTGTGAATTTCACTGTCTGCAACAACTGACACTATCAAAGGCTGTGGCTACACTTCAGATTACAAATGCAAGCGTTACACTATTCCGTCCTAACAAGCATCAGTTTAAGGGATTAGCACCTATATTCATCAAACATCCGAACAAATCCCAGCATGCCAGTGGGAAACAAAGAGCTGTGCCCTTGTATTCAGAGTGATTTGAAGGTTCTGTACTTATCGTCTGTTGTTCGGGACTTTATATTGCACTGAACTCTTTATGGTCTGTACTGAGTTGAATATTTCCATAGCACTTTTAACTATTGTCATTGTCACAAAGCAGCTTTACACAAATACTTCAAAGTCAGGATGGAATAAATGAAAAGGGTTAATTGGTTGTAGACAATCTGGCCCCTGGTTCCGATCACAATTACTGTAAAGGAATCTAAGTCCGTACGTGTCTTGACAATGATTTATTTCACACCAAACAGCTGAATTCAATTCCACTAGGCACTTGACAGTGGTGGCCTAGTGGTTAGGACACTGCCTTTGGGACCTGAAGGTCGAAGGTCAGAGTCCCGGCCCGGGCACTACTGAGGTACCCTTGAGCAAGGTGTCGTCCCACTACACTGCTCCCCGGGCGCTGTTGGTAATTGCCCGCCTCTCCACGTGTGCACGTGTGATGGGTTAAATGAAGAGGTCACATTTCGTTGCGGTGCTTGAGTGTGTTCACAATGACAAAGAGTCACTTTCACATCAAGAATTACGTAACTGAATATAAAGATGGATATATTCCAAAATAAAGGTTCTGTAATGTTCTTGTATTAGATGTGTGGTTACAGGAAAAACCTGGCAACCACCATCTCAGTAGTTCTTTAACTGGTTGATCTAAGTACATTTCCATGTTGCAGTCTTTGCCTGTCCATGGTGTTTACATACTGTTCTTACAATGTCACATTATATTTATATTTAAATGCACTGTCTTTCAAATGCCCCCACCCCAACCCCCACTCAGTTACACAGTCTTTCTTAAAATAGTGTATCTATCTATCTATCTATCTATCTATCTATCTATCTATCTATCTATCTATCTATCTATCTATCTATCTATCTATATTTTAGCAGTATATTTATTTATACCGTCTGTGTACAAGTACCTAACCATATGGTTCGAGGAGAACATCATTTCATCTCTTCTGTGGGCTGTACTCTATATGCAAGGGCACAGGATTAGGTAGATTACTGAAAAGTTCCTAACATTAATGTTGTTCAAAAATAAAATATAATATGTTTTTCATCAGTGTTAGCAATACAAATGGTAAACAGAACATGTGCCCTACTACGACTTCCACCCACTACTGTTACAGGATCAGCTTTGCCATTTCTTGTTATGTGATTGGCTATAGCAATATATAGCTGTAAGAAGTGCCAAAGTTTGGTCATATGCTCAGTCAGGATGGCAGCAAAGAAAAGAAAGATGGATATTAGGAGCTACTTTACAGCAAGTCAAAGTGTAACAAAGCCACTTAAATGTGTTCTCAATATGTCAGTCATTAGTTGCTTTTAGTCTATTACACTACATTATTAATGAATGAATGTATTATTGTATTCAGTACAGAAAAAAACCTTAATGCCAGTCATTGAACTGCATTGTATTTCAGTGATAAACATTTGCTTGTTTAAATGTTCAGTACAGAAAGCTAAACTGTAATGTTGTTGGCAGGGATGCTGCTAGAAATTTTGGATCCTATGAAAGACAAAACAATGGGTTCCTAATATATAATATTCCTCCTTTGCCCTAGCTTGCCCTAATTGTTCTAACTTTCTCTATCTTACTTGACATGGCTGTTGGTTTACATCATCGGAATTGTGTAATAACTATCTCAGGGACATATTTATAGAAAATAACTTTCTTTATGAGTGTGTAGGCTACTACATCTATATATAGAAGTTGTAGATGACATGAAATTATGATCAGAAATGATGAAAAGCTTCTGGAGGGGGCCCTGCAAACTGCTTTTGTGTCCCCATCAATGTCAAAATCAAACCTACGCCCTTGTGTATATGGCTGATATAACAATAAAGCTCTACTTGACTTGAATTAGTACAGAGGCTTGACATAATGTAGAGGTTGTTTAAACTTTCACACATTCACACATTTCATTAGCAAATATAGTTATTAAGGAATTCATTCATTTAAATGTTTTTTATGGAATTAAAAGTGGTTCATCGGTGTCACACCAAAGAACCCTTTTCAGCACCATTTTTATAAAAGTGTAAATGAAAAAAAATGTCATACTGTAATATGAATACTTTACATTTTTGTATTAATATGGTTCTGAACTGCCTTTCACTCCTCACTGAACACCTAGCTGTGATGAGAGGAATAATAATAAAGCCTAACTTGATTTGATGTTTGCTGTTTAGCAAGGTGTGTTTTCCAGTCAGAGGTCAGAAGCTGACCGAGTCTCCTGTGGTCAAGAGAATTAATACAGTTATACCAGGCACAGCTCGCAGCAAATGAGCAAGCTAAGCCATCTGCTTCTGCCACAACACGGCCGTATCACACAGCACCCGACCCAGGGGGAGTGTGTGTGTCAGAGTCAGGCTTCATCCTCGCCGCTGCTGTCAGCGTGGCCAGCATTTGAGGCTAACTCACAGATATGGGCAATAAGCAGAAATATGTGTTATCATTATGGATGAGGCGGGGGAACGTCGCAGTGCTTTATCGGAGTAGTAATCTGGCATGGTATTTGGTGGAAGTTTATTGCGAGTCGCTGCGTGCTCCCCGCGAGAGCCTCCCTGCGCCTTTCATGTGGCTCCGCAGACGGCCTCCTCCACACTTCTCTCCTTTTGTATTGTTATATTATTTATGTATGGGAGCAGCCATAAGCAGGGTGTGCATTAAGACAGATGGGGGGTACGGGGAGTCATTCATATTCTGTTTCTGTGACATCTTAAGCAGCCGTCGAGTTCAAACATTTCCAGGCCCCGCTGCATAAAAAAATGAGGGAGAAAGAGTGTGTGTGTGTGTATGAGAGAGAGCAAGAGAGAGAGAGAGAGAGAGAGAGAGAGAGAGAGAAATGAAAGAAAAAAAATGACAAGACACTGGGGGTAGGTGCGGAGTGTGAGCATCCTGGAACAGATGGAGATGAAAAGAGCGTGAGAGAAGCAAATGAAAGAAAGCAAAGGGAGAAAACAGAGCACGGAGCAGAAAAGGGAAAAAAAAACAATGCACAGCCGAGCCAGCAGAGACTTGGTAAAACTTTTTGTTGTCCCTAACTCGAAGCCCATTAAATATAGATTTAACTTTTGGCGGCTTAAAGGGGAGGGATCCAGAGAGTTCTTGCAGGCAATGAGGTGATTGTTGTAGCAGCCACTCCACCCAGGAGTTCTGTGTGTGTGTGTGTGTGTCTGTGTGTGTGCCTGTGTGTGTGCCTGTGTGTGTGTCTATATGTGTGTGTGGAGGGGGGGCAGCCACCAGAAGCGAACAGTGGTTTCTATGCCATGCCAAGTGGATCAGAGCACAACTCTCCTCTGAGACACAAACATACACAGACACAGGCACACACACATTTACAGACCACATACAGGGATTCCTATTTCTGCATCTCCTATAGCATACGTGGGATACTTCCTGTCACTAGAGGCTGCTGCTCCACATTTTATAGCAGAGCAGCATAATCAGCAGGTGGACTGGGGAGGAAGTGCTAATGTGAATGTAAGTGTCATGTAAAAGCCAGGATGCTCTGTGCTGCAGATGGGGTGTGTAAGCTGCATTGAGAGCAGAGAGCCAGAGGGTAGCTGAGTGAGGTGTAAAATGCATGGAAAAGGGTCAGCGCCTTGAGGAATCATTCCACATTTCTTTTTTAGAGACCCCTGATCACTAAACACATGAAGTCTTATGGGAGGGACTAGAACAATGTAAAAAAGTGCACATTCTGTTCTTTTTTTGTGTAAGTCTGATAAGTTGCGATTGGCCTTTGAAATGGGCTTTTCTTGGGAAGCAGCTTCCATATTAAATATAACACTTTCAAACTTATATCTGCATTTTGTTTACTTGTTTGTTTTCTTGCATGAACTTACATAAACACCACTGTCTTTCACATTTCTTGATGAATGGATCAATAAAAATAGTGTAAATTGCAAAAAAGTTCCCTCGGGATCAATAAAGTATCTTTCTATCTCTATCTAAAATTACTCATTTTGGGATTATTTTTTGTTCTGACAGTGATGCTAATTGTGTTCCTTTTCAGGTGCCTTATATATTATCAGGGTCATAAAAAATGCCTATCTTACATTTTTTACCTTTTTTTATCAGAAAAATCTGAAATGTGTGATAGTTATTCAGTATTGCGATAATGATATGACTTACATAAATACTGAAGAGCATCTTTTTGCGTTAATAGGTACACCAGCATGTTAAGTTTGCTAGGTTATAGCTTGCTCACTGAAATGTTACCACATTCCCTGATGTGCTGAAATGCTTTACGTGCACACGCATCGCTTTCTCCAGTGTGTTCTCCGGGGTATGCTGTCTGTAGACATCGCATTTTCAATTTAAAATCTTTATCCAAGAAGTGTACAGTGAGGCTGATGTAGGGCTCTGTCGTTTGACTGGACCAAAGATCCTGTGGAACAGGCGTATTATTCAATTTGACCCAGTTCCTCCACTGTCTTCTACATGTATCTTACATTTTTGTAATAGTGACTCGGGAAAATAATTATGCTATCTTTGGTCCAATTTGTTTATCAGATTTATGAAACCATCTTTGTTCACTTTGTTCACTTAGTCAAATAAACACACTCGCAAAACTGAAATGCACTGTTGCTGCAGCGATGGTGGGTTTTTAGATCTGCTGTTAGCCGACGATTGTGGTGTTTAGGTTTGGAAACTTTTAAGTTGTTTATGTAGTTCTTGGCAACTTTTAAATAGTTTGTGTAGTTCTTAACCGTTGTATTACAGGTGGTGATGGAGGTTGGTGGTGTTCCCTCTGAAATCTGCACACGACGCTGGTTTTGAACAGTACCTGTTTTTGTAACACACTGTCCCTCCTGAATCCAGATTAATTCCAAATAGCAGAAGTGCTGTTCCATCAAGCGCATTCCACCTGCTCCTTTCTCCTTCCTTAGCAATGCTAGCTAACCTTGCGCTTACCACCAAACTGATGGCAATTAAGCTGAGTGTCAATGACGCTAGGCTGGGACTTCATCCAACTGGCCAAATGGTGTGAATGCATGGTCCATGTTTTCTAGGGTTACATCTGATAGGTTAAATGTTCACATGCTGAATGTGGATGCATGGTGCATGCTAAAAAAAACTTTTTCAATGTGTTTATCATGCATGTTCATATCACAATGATGAAGAAATTACATGTGGGTAAAGCCTACTAAAATCTCAGAAACATGCAATTGTTTTGAGACATGTCCTTCACTATTTGTCATGGCCCATTTCATCTCCACCACTTTTGAAAGCCTTTAGTTAAGCTTAATAATGATTAAAATTACTTTGGTACAGATCATGTCAACAAAATTACTGATCAGTAAACATTTATATTTAGAGGTGTAACGTGGCATCAAACATGGTGACTTCAGCATGTTTGGTGGCTGACAATCAATGTTCTGCCAGAGAAAGCCTTGCTGATGTTGGCACTAATGCCAGCATTACTTGTTTCTAAAGTGCTGCAGTATGGCTTGGAGTAGCAATATCCATAGGACTAACACAGTTTCAGTGTTTGAAAAAATATGCATAGGTGGTGTGCTTGACAGATATAACTTGTCAGTTATGTGGTTTACATAAGCTTTTATTGTTTTTCATGACAGTGGTTTTTAGAAGAGTAAAGTAAAAGACGCAAATGTGTCTACCTTACCATGAAGTATTATATCATCCATGTAAACAGGTTAACTTTATAGCATCATAACACACATAACAAGCGCTAGAAGCTTTTAAAGGCGATCCTTAAAGGGATTCTGTTTACATCTATCGGCAGCATGTGGAACACTGAAAAAGATGTGAACACGCTGAACCTGTCGTTGCCCCCAGTACTTTGTAAAACAGATTGATGCACAGTGATGACATTCAGAGTTGGATTTTGAATTAACATCGCAAAACCTGGCTTGTCCTTCCATTATTGCATTTACATACTGTATTTTTGTTCTTAAGAAAGAATGAGGGGGGAAAAAAAGAGAAGAATGTGAAATTGTGGCTGTCAGGGGAGAGGCAAGGCTTGATTTGTGGTGAAAAGTAAAACAAAGGAGTTCAGTAATGGCCAAGCTCGGGGCGGCTGATTATCCGCTGTCTTGTCAAGATAATACCATAGATCAGAGATATTTCTTTATTCAAATGATATGTCTGCATCTGCTCTCAATTGGAGGCCATCAACTCGTGTCGAGGCGGCAGACGACATTGAACGCCCCTCCCCTGGGTCACACATGCTGCCTTCAGTACCCTGCTAGTGTGGAGGGAGCTAAAGTAAAGTTGATATCGCAATAATGCCCTGTCTGTGTCCTCCATGTCACTCCTAACTACTGCCTCGCCCCAATCTGACAGAGTGCCCAAACCAGAGAGTGCGGCAGTGCCACTGAAGCTATCCAACCCAATCAGCATTGCATATTTCGCATATTTTATCTCCCCCTTCCATGGTCTTTTCCTTTTTTTCTCTCTCTAAAGTGAAAAAGCTTCGCAGCTTAAGCACATGGCATCAGATCAAACACTGACATTCAAAATAGAAACATATGGTAAGGTGTACTGATCATTGTGCATGAATGTGTGTGTGTGCATGTGTGTATGTGCATTTGTCACTGAGCGGTATCAGATTTCCTTTTTTTTACCCATATGTTAATGGTGCCTTTATGTACTAAACTGATTTCAATGCTTTTTATTGCAATATAAATGTAATATCGCAGTATTGCATGTTTACAATAAGACTTGACTGATTACAAATTCTATATAAGTGGGTTTTCTAGCATGTATAATTTCATACAACTGCTATATGAGTCAACCTAATCAAAGCATGGAAAATTGTACAGTAACAGTATCTCAGCATGTAAACATGTGTTTCAATATGGATCTTTGCAAATTCCTATAGCACAAAAATGCTGAAAAGAAGCTCACTATAAATGCTTTGGAAGGTTTGCAGTTTTTCCTTTCTTTTTTTAAAATGACTCTCCTGCCAGTTTAAAATAGAAACATAAAACACTTTCATCAATTGGCCACATCATATGTTAATGCTTGGCTTTTAAGGTATAATGTCTAGCTTTTAAGGCAAAAGACCTTAGTGTAAATATATGTTACAGGCCTGTATTATCGATAGGTTACATCAATCAACATAGTCCATATGTCACACATTAGCTGACCTCTCCGCTTTTGTCCATTAGGAACTAATGCAAAAAAACAAAAAAAAGAAGAAAAAAACTTCTGTTCAAATGTCTCTAATACAGAAACATTTAAAGTGCCTTGATCACAATTCTACATGTAGGAGAACAAGTCCAGTCTAAATACATTACACTGTCCATATGAAGGAGTTAATCTGAGAAGATGCTCTGATGTATAGAGCGCTCTTTATTCAGTGCGAGCCCCTGCCTCTTCAGGGATTTCTAACCATTTACTCAGATGAGTTCAGTAATGCCATGCAAATATAATTTAATTCAAAGTTAATTCTGCTGCATTACATTTTAATAAAGAAATGATAATTTATCATCTTCTGAGCCATTTAATATGCTTTCGCTGTTTTGTGCCTCGATATGAAAAGCAGTAATCGAGGAGAAATTCTGAAATGCTGCTGTTATACTGATGTTCTGAAGATGTGAAGATCATTTATTTCACATTTCTGCTTCTGCATAGAGATTTCAAACAGTCCTACAATCATACAACCACTCAGCCTTCAGCCTTTAGCCTTCAGCTAAGCATAGTTTAGATTTCTCCTTAGGTAGTGTCATTTTCTTCTTTCATGAGAGATAACTCTCATGAGAGATAACCCTTATGCTCATTGTTCATGGAAACCTTGTCTACTGTCTTTGCAAACATAGTTTAAATGCAGTTTTCTATAATGTTTTATGTTTGAATATAGTTGCCATATTCCATAACTGCAGTGCAATAACGTGATAGCTCTTCTCTCTCCCCTATACCCAATAATGTGCCCTCAACAACAGCCTGCTGTATATGCAGCAAGCCCGGAGCACACAGCCTAACTGTGTTACAAATGCAAATACGGGTTTAAGCTCACCCTTTTTTATTTGCATGATCATATGCAAATGTACTAATTAGCACATTGTCTGGTTTGCCTTAATAGTCAGCATTTTTGACAGTGTTTAACGAGGGTGTTTATTCTGCTCAGGGTCTGAACACTGGCAGAGAGACAGCAGGGCCAATTTTCTTCCTACTGCCAATAGGCTGAGCATCACAGCTTCTTTTAAAAGCATATCAACAAAAATATATACATTTCATATATTTTATATACACTAAATATATGAAAAATATTTTAAGTATATGTATATATAAGTATATATATTTTTTAAATATCTATGTCAAACTATATCCTAAAAGAAAAAAAAAATCTTTAGTTGTTAAATACTTGATTTTCCCAACATTCAGCACATAATCGCAGAATTATTATAAGTTTTTAAACAATGGATTCTAAAAAAATATCAGCAATGATGACACCTTAAGCAGGGACAAAGGATCAAAATGATAATGCTCCAAGGCTCATTTCTCAAGCATATGCACTGATTGGTTGATTATACAATTTTTTTCCCTCAGAGGAACTGCTTTAATAGCCTTGTAACACTGTCATAGACCACGATGGGTAAACCTCAAACAATTAGAATAGTAATAGAGCTAATTAACAAAAAAATGGTTTTGAAAGAACTTCATATTTTGGATATTCATTAACGTTTTTTTCTTTGCTGCACTGAAATTTATGTATGTCTCAGAGGCATCACATGCCTAGTCTCCCTCCAGGACTCAACAAGGCCACAGGATACTAGACAGTACATGCTTTGATTATTTATCATGGATAGATCTACACACATGCATACAGTTGAATCTAAAAATGCATACAGCTTGTCCTTTGTATTATTTTCTTGAAAGGGTTGTTATCTGATTGCCTGCTTCACCATGGCACCCACTGCAAAACAATGTTGCTGTCTATGGACCACTGCTATGGACCAGTGCACCCATTGCCCTGGTCCCCAGGCAGCAACATTGTTTTCTCCAAGGCAGTATTTGGCCATTTTTTATTATAGCTACTAAAGTTTATTTGATTACGCAGATCATTAAAATGTATTTATTTATTTATTATTTACTTATTTACTTATTTATTTACATACATATTTTGTTTACCAACCTGACAGCACTGCATTCAGAGTGTAGCCCAAAGTGTAGCATGTATGGTCAAGCTACTGCTTTAGTATTAACACCGAAGAGACATGAATTACATTAAACCAAGTTTGAACATTGTTATCAGCTTATTTATAGCCAGTGACCCTGTAGTTTTCAGTCAGCAATGCCGCATCAGCATCCTTTGTATGTTGTTCATCTAATTTACTAGATGATTAATAAGAAAATAAAGATGAACTGCCCCAGCACATTGCAAGAAAAAGAGGGTGTGATACTACCCTGCATGTCAGGCTAACCCCATTGCTAACTTAGTTCAAATATACTTGTAACAAATGAATATCGTTGTTCCATGCCATCTCAGCCTCTGGCCAAATATTGCAGCTGAGACATCTGATGTCATGAGCACTCATGTAACATCTTTCTTCTCTGTCTTCCTTCTGAATCATTTTCTAACACAGTTTTCTGTCTCTTAATCAAACCAAGCCCTGTAGTTTATAAGTAGCTTACCTGAGCATAAGTCATTTTTCAAAAAACAAAACAAAACAAATTTTATACTACTACTACTACTACTACTACTACTACAACAACAACAACAACAACAACAATAATAATAATAATAATAATAATAATAATAATAATAATAATAATAATGACAATAATAATAATAATAATAATAATTTGCATGTTGTTAGACATTCTTCTAAAATCAAAATCAAACAAATAATTTAGAGAAATCTGAATTTTTAAACAAATTATAATGCTTTTTATTAAGGCTTTTCTAACCAAAGATTCTCCTTGTTGACTACAACTTAGCCCTGAATTAACTAATCAATGGAGTGGTGGCACAAAATGTTTTGGGGCGTAAGAAAATCGTTTGAGTTCCAGGGCTGAGAAAGTTGTAAGTACCATTGTTAACATTGTGCTACATTACACAGGAGAACACAACCCTAATAATGAGCTTTTAGAATGAACCTTTTACAAGCACGTATACACATGAAGAAAGTCGCTTATTAACAGCAGTGCTAATGGCAAAAGCTGTGATGATTCTGAATGTGTCAGAACAACCAGTGATGAGAGTGAACATTTTGTTTATTTATTTAAGCCATGTTGCTGTTTTTTCTGGCCAGTTTTTGCATGAAGAGTTTATATGTGCCCTTCTCAGGGACATCCTTTACATGCTCAAAATGATCAAATTTTGGATACTTGACAGGGTCTAGTAAGTTAGTCAACAACTTTCAAAACCAGGGCATGGGTCCTGGATGGAGTGTTATGTTTTTTTTCTGTGCCTGAAAACCACCTAAAATTCTTCTCATCCACTATGGTTTGGCTGACTAATAAAGGGCAGCCTTACTTTTATTAACTCTGTCATGTTAAATTTAGTTATTGAACTTGAACAGCTTGAGTATTGCTGCTGTTGTATTAAAATCTCTTATCTTTAAAATGTATCTTTGTTTTTATTTGAGAACAGATTTTTATTAAAATCTGTTAAATGTATTAATGTAAAGAAATGTTTAACATAGTGATGAACATAATTCAGGATGTTTTCTATATTTCATGAAAAAGTAACCCAATGTAAAGGGTAGATGGTATGTTCAAACTGTGGAAAAAAGAAGAAAACAATTACAAAATTAACATCCCTAAAAATGTAGCTGCAATGTTTTGATATGAGGTAATGGAACGTCCCTTTATAACTAAAAGAAATCTGTTCTCCAGTCTGTGGACCTTCTCTTCTGTAAAAGTGGTAGATAAATTGTTATTGATAAATTTTTTGGTGAACTGAACTGACTCGTTGCACATCTCTAACCTGCTAATAACACACATGGGAGATGTGTTTTATATATAATATATATAAACACAGGAAATTCTACTAAAAGTCCTTTTTTCTTGATGACCAGGTCACTGCAAAATGTCGACAATGTCTGTATAGCTACAGTTTTTTTTTCTGTGGCATTTAAACACCAATTCATCAATAATTTGCAGCCATGGTTTTAGAGTGCGTCCAGTCCCCCAGTGCAGTGGCTGTTCTACTCATAGCCTCAGGTCACTTGAGCGATTTCACTTAAGGACTGCTGCACACAGCCCCAACACCATATGGCTGACAACACAGTGGGAATGCTCCCTCTTTCTCTTCTCTCCACCTCTCTCACCCGCTCACCCCCTTCCTCTGTTCACTGTCCTGCTCCTCTCTCTTGCAATCTGTGGATGTGTGTGTGGTGGTTGTGCAGGCTGTTCGTTTTTTTTTTTTTTTTTTAAAGCTGACATCCGATTGCTCTTAGCCAAGGCCTGTCACAGTTTGAGAGACGCCAACGAAAACAAAACCGAACAAAAAGGACAGCAGGTAGCAAAACATCCCCTGCAAGCAGAGCCGAAGCCACCAGGTCGCTGTGTTGGAGCCACTGCCATATGGTAACCTGGGGCGAAGCAGCTTTTCTGTTTACCTGCTTTACTCAGGGTCATGTCAGCTTAATTTCTGCTTAACCACAACATGCTTCTGGTGCCAGCCTCTCCACATCAACCCTCCCCTGCTGCCCCCTTTCGTGCTCTGTCCATCCTATAACATGCTGCTTTTTTTTTCTTTTGGTTATGATCTAGACCAACCTGCATGCAAAGGTCAAATCTATAAAACTATTATACATAAAGTGTTAAAATTATAAGAGATGCAAAATGCAGCAAAATGTTACACATTTGCCCCTTTAACTTTATATTGTCAAAATTCCCAGTTTAAGAGCCCAAATGATTTGGTTTGATGAATGGTTTTATCCAAGCAAACTTTCATATTGCAATCAAGTGTAAATATGATCGGTTTATACAACACATTAGAGGTGGGAACAAGACTCTTGACACTTAAGTCTGATGTCAAGACAAGCAAGTTTCAAATCAAGCAAGCATTCATTATTCAGCTAGTTAGCTGTTATATATCAGCACAGTAAATTTAAACATTCAAGTATTTTTTTTTATTACTTTTCCCAAATTACTAAATTCATAGTACATGAATAACCATCACAGACATAATGGTAGTAACAAAAAACACTGTGATTTCATTTAAGATACTTGATCTAACTAACGGGCAGTGGTGGCATAGTGGTTAGGACCTTGCTCTTGGGACCTCAAGGTCATAGGTTCAAGTCCTGACCCTGGCACTGTTAAGGTACCCTTGAGCTTTGTACCATCCCGATACAATGCTCCCTGGGTGCTGTTAATAGCTGCCCGCTGATCCACATGTGCACATGTGATGAGTTAAATGCAAAGGTCACATTTCGTTGTGGTGCTTGAGTGTGTTCACAATGACAAACAGTCACTTTTTATCTGGTTGAAGATGATGTTAAGTTTTTGATTCTTTGAAGTTTTTGTATTTTTAAGTATTTTGGTGTGTACTGTGTTTTGTGTCGGCTGTTGTGTGTGTATTACTGTTGCCTGTCATGGCCAGGACCCTCTTTAAAAAAGATATTTAAAAGCTCAGTAGTTATTTTTCTGGTTAAATAACTGGATGTAAGTAAGTAAATGAATTAATAAATGATTGCTTTAATGACTGATAGTGTTAAGTTAATGCAGTAAGATAGGAGTGTAAGTTATAAGCAAAGGTTTACTGATGCTCTTTTGAATTCAGCATGTTTTCAGCATATGAAGACAAACTCCAGTCCGCACTCTTATCTCGCTTGTGCTCTAAAATAAAATCTGCAAAGCGTAGCCATAGTAACCTGCAACTAACAAAGCTACTGTCAGGGGTCTATATCAAATATACTTTCTGGCATGCCTACAGCAGGAAACAAATCCATTTACACAGAAAGTAGCTGACTGTAGAGGGTCCTTTCTGCAGCCAGATGCCTCATCGCATTTCTCCCAGTTTGGATCTCTTGTCTTTTTGAGTCATAAGGCTTGAGTCCGAGTCAAAGTAAGAGTCACTGGTGTTCAAGTCAAAGTCGTTTTTTGATTTTGTCGAGTCAAGCTTCAAAAACATCAGTTCATCACATTCAGAACTTGACACCCTGGCCGAGGGTGCTGTGAATGACAGACATACAACATAGGAAAATAACACCTGTTACCTGACAGATCAATGAAGAGTGAAAGAAATGAAGAAATAGATCACAAAACAAAGCTTTCTCTCTTAGCCCTGAGAATTCCTACTTAAAGCAAGGCTTCTCTGTTTTTCAGACTTACATATTCAATTGTAATGACTTAAATTGCTTAACAGTGTACAGTGACCACAATGCACAGAGATGAAATGCACACTGATCCACCCAACAATTTAGGCAGGACAAGGGCATATTATTAATGATTAAAATAGTTTTTAATAACAAATTAGTTACATCTACCATTACATTCTTAGTGTCTGTAGTTGTCTTCCATGAATATTGGCCAAACCTTCACACAGAATTGTTGAACATTGTGTTTTTTAATGAGCATACATTGCTAATGTGTAGCCTTTATTTTATTGCATACCTAGGGAAAAGTTACAGTGTAAAATGAAAGCTATCCAAACTTGTTGTTTGCCTATTTACACATTTTTTAGCATCATCTTGCATTGCACTAACCAATTAGGCTTTGCCAAAGCATGTTTGTCCATGGAAAACATTCAGCTGCCATGTGTACAACAAGGCTCTGTGCAAGTCTGTGACTGTTCGATTGCTTCATAACATTATATTGTATGCCAAATCCAAGCGAAGATCATCTCTCTTAGAAATCGACAAAGGCCTTTAAGCTACTATAACTAAATGCACAATATTTTTTTGCTTCAGCCTCCAGGCTCTTAGGGATACCACACATAAAGCAACGTTACCTTGACATGACAAAGTTTTGGTTTACTCAGTTTGTTAATTTAATGTGTTTATTATCTGAATATTGGTTAATTTTTCAATTATCATATAAAAATGGTAATATAATAAAAAGTTAATACATTTAGTTTGACCAAATTCCCAAGGCATGATAAGCTTGTGTTGTGTGCAATAAAATGTCATGTACATGCACTTGCAGTTCACTGGTTTGGAAGCATCTTGCAACATAAATCACCAATGCCAGCAGGCATCACAGCTGTAGAACTAGTATACTATGTCAGAATTATCCTTTAACATACAGACCCTGACAATAACTGTCCGTCTAGGGTAGGTGTGGAAGAAGCTTCTCCATAGGTAGGATGAGAGCCTTACAGAACTTTCAATCCAGGTTTCAGCCCACAGGGAACAACATGTGGAGCTCTGCTTCTTTCCACACCTCAACCTCTTGGTGACGCCCCTCCAGCGTTTTCAGAAAAGAGCTTTGGGTGTAAGAGTCTTCTGGGTGTGAAATGTTCTGGTTCTACCACTCATCTCCCTTAGTAATCCCTTCCCATGTCTTGCTTGACTGATTCTTAATAAAGTTATCTCCATCTTGGAGTCCAGAGGGTAAGCAATCGTATTGGATGTTGTATTTCTAATTGTGCTGTCAGCTCATAAGCTTAATTATGTCCAATCTAGCTCCAAGGGAAAGATGGCCAGCCATGCTGGTGCATGTGTGCCTGGTGTGTGTGTGTGTGTGTCTGTGTGTGCGTATGCGTGTGTTTGTGTGTGCGTCTGTTTAGACATATCTGCCAAGTGTCACATCAGGGGAGCATTTGGAGGCTGAAGAGTCCTCTTATTAGGTCACAAATGATCACAAGTGACCTTTCCTTCTTCTCCAATGCCCATGGCTCAACATAATAACATCAATTCACATCAGTCAGTAGTCCCATGGTGTGAAAAATCATATGCTATCTGACATGGCATGCTCTCATCAGTGGCCAAACATGGCCTGTAGTGTCCTGTAGTCTGGATGGCAGGATTTTTTTAGGAGGCCTTGTCAGGCTCTGGCTGTAATTAGAGAGCTTTGGCTGCATTATACTGAACTGATGTCCATTCCAAATGTTTCTGCATTTTGATTTTGCTTTGAAAATGACAGCACAAGATGAGTTTTACAGTGTAGACCACATGCTCATGCACACACACACACACACACACACACACACACACACATGCATACACACACATAGCAGTAACAGGTGTTTACATGTGCCTGCTGGCACAATGCCACACCACCCGCCATCTTGGCAGCCGCTGCCACTGAACCTCCCGTCCCATAATCGCTGGCTCTCAGCACCTCTAATTGATTTACTCGGCTCTACAAAGTGCTGGGATGCTAGTCAGCCCACTTCTTCTGATATCTAATGAGCCTGATTTTTACAGCCTTGTGTTTATTCAACTATTCAGGCACGTTATATTATTTAAATGACACTATCTTATAAATGCCCCACCCCCACCCCCACCCCCACCTACAGCAATTCTACAAGACAGAGTCTTCTATTTGATGGAGGTGGTCCTGCAGAGACGACTCCAGCCTTGCCATGTGTGGAAAGGAGATATGGTCAGAGGCCAGTTGATGTTCAATCTTGCATGGTGTGTGTGTGTGTGTGTGTGTGGTAAGGCTGCTCTCAGTGAAAGGGTGGAGGACCATATCCCTTTAGCGTCAGAGACGACAGCCTGACACCCGCCCGCCCACCCTTTTTCCATTTCAGATGCAAAGCCAGTGAGCGGCGCATGCATATAGTCACAGCGGCAATCTCATCTATGTCCAATCTGTCATGCCACTGCTTTTCATTATTCTTATTTGGAGATAGGGAGTCATATTTTATAGACACTTGAGCTGCAGAGCGCGGCCGGCCGCTCTCTGGCCAGGCAGACATGTCACTCTCTCTCTCCCTAGGAATCTAGGTCAAGGCAAGAGAGAGAAAGAGAGGGAGAGAGGGAGAAAGAGAAAGGGAGGAAGATGGAAAAAAGCTCTCGGCATATCTGAGAGGCAAATGAACTGATGAAATTTTTCAAATTCTGTCTTGAACCCTATGGTCAGTTTTCTCACTGCCAGCCCATTTCATCTCACATCCCCTCCTCCATCGTCTCTCTCTTGCTCTCTCCCTTTCCTTCCCTTTCTCTCTTTCACTCTCTCATTCTCTCTCTGTCTTTCTCTTTCTCTCTCTCTCTCTCTCTCTCTCTCTTTCTCTCTATCCCCTTTGCTCTCTCGCTCTCCTACCCTCTCTTTATTTCTCACTCTCTCTCTCTCTCCCTCTCACTCTCCTGATATCTCTTTCTCCCCCTTTCCCTGTCACTTTCTTTCTCTCTCTCTATCCCCCCCCCTCTCCAGGCAGTGCAGTGTATACTGATATGCATGCAGAATATGAATGTTTGCTATATAAGATGCTAAACATGCAGAAGTCCAAAGCCGACTGTGTAAAACAGAATGAAGGCTGGTGCAGGGCTTTTCTGTCACCTTTGTTGGCTGACTGCGTCCCGGTTCTTCAATGCTACCGGAATGATTCTGCCATGGCTGCAGAGAGCGTGTGCACTTTACATATATACATACATCATCCACACATACGCTTTTCAGTTCTCTGTCAGCAACAGCAATGTGTGTGCGTGTGTGTGCACGCTGCATCCAGATGTCACTGCAGTCTCTCATTCTGTGGCTGTCATTGAGGCAGCAGCGGGGGTAGGGTTAAGGTGACCTGCTTTAAATATAGACATGGTCATGACAACATGCCGCGCTCGACTTATAAAGCACATTTGCATAGCGGCCCTTTAAGCTTTTTTCCCCCTTTTTTCCCTCTTGATTTTTCCCCCACTACTTCCATGGCCAGGGAGATAGGACAGGCTCTCCCTTCTCAGGCTTTGTGCCGACGCACCCTGCTGATTAGCTGGACACACAAAGCAACATCTTCAGTTTCCCTTTATTACACACAAATTCTTTACATTTGATGTTAAAAGAAAGGGTTTGAGGTAATTTGTGAGCTAATATTTATCAAAATGGACAGGATGCTCTGAAAGAAAATACACTGGATGTAGCCATCATTAAAGAGACTATTTAGTTATTAGGCTTATTTTGCAGCTCAAAATCCTTTCTCAAACGCAGTGACACAAATCCTATTCAGACCACAGAGACTAATAATTAAATTAATTCATTCAAATATTATTTTCTCATGTATTTATTTGTTTGTTTATTTATTTGCAATGTATTGCTCCATGCAATAAAATGACTGACAGTATCACAGTGTCTTTAAATAAGGATAAAATGCTTATCAGTCTGACAGAAATCACACTTATTATGAATTTGGCTCTATGGGCTTCATGTCATTACATGAGCATGCTGTTGTACTGCCTTTTTACTTCTATCTTTGCTCATCTCCACCTGCAGCAGTGATCTCGGCCTGAGACAGGCCTCACAGGCTGCTATAGAGGGATTCAGAGGCAGGCAATGGAACTGCTCAGCTATAATAAAGGCCTCAAGCCACTATTGCGGCCTTCCGGCATGGTGTGAGTATTTCACAGGCTTTCAGTATCATGTTCTTATGAAGGACATTCAGAAATACTCTCATTTGTACAGAACCTACAAAGATCACACTCTGCTTCATGAATGCATGTTTACCCCAGGCTGCTTTCTTTACAGTGAAGATAAAGAAGTATAGGGAATCGATGGATGTGTTAATTAAGTTGACAGTAAACTGTTACGAACTTTATTTCAGTAAAACTGCAATAACTGAGAAAATCTGCAATTCTTGAAATTCTCTTTACACATTTATTTAAAATAAAAAAAACATTTATTTAACTGACAAAAGTGCAAAGAAATAACTTTTTTTTTTGTTTTTTATAAATTTAAGCACATTTTGAACTCAATGCGTGCAGCACACTCAAAAAAAATTGTGACAAAAGCTAAATAAAAGTGAAAAGTTTATACACTATCATACAATGTTACAACATTCTGAAAAACTCCACAATAAGCAAATGAATTGGTAACATGTGAGGGTATCATGGCTGGGTATAAATGGAGCATCTACAAACGTCTCAGTACTTGCATGCAAACTTGGATTGTGGTTCACCACTTTTTGCCAAACTTTGTATTATCGGTCAGCTTAAAGAGAGCATTTTTCAGTGCAAAGTTGCAAAGAATTTAGGTCTTTCATAGTTTACTATAAATACAGTGAAAAGTTAGCTAATACAGTGAAATCTCAGTCCATTTAGATCAAAGCCAGAAACCAGTGTTGAATGTGTATGACCCTGGAGCCTTCAGAAAGCATTGCATGAGACTGTTGTGCTATTGTTATAAATATAGCCACACAGGCTTGGGAGGACTTTGGACCTTTGCCACTTAACATAAATGAATTCTCTTCAGAAATGCTCTGGTCCTAAGCTCCTCTCAGATGGATTGGAGTAAGGTGTGATCTGATTAAATGAGACCATGTTTCAACAATAAAATAAAACAATTAAATAACCTGAGCCCAAGATGAAATGGACAATCCAGACTGTTTTCAGTGAAAACGAACAGTTATCACAGTCCATCAGTGCCCATGATTGCCCACAAGAAGAAGCACAATATTTTTTCATTGTTTGGGAATCATTTTCAGTTCCCCAACAATGAAAAATGTAATTAAATACTACATATATATAGCAATATATAGAGCAAATTACATTTAAGTTAGTTTTAGTGACATTGGAAATCTTTTTGTTCTGTTTTTATTGCATTTAACAAAATGTCCAACTTTTCCAGAAATGGGTTTTTTATTTGTAGGAAAGGTCATTTATGTCAAAGTATGCTCTATCAGGAAACACCTATTAGAAGTTAGAAGCAACAAGCTTCATATGATAACATCAGATTATTTTGCTAGGTTGGACAAACTTTACAACACAGACAAAAATTTTGTTCAAGTCTAATGCTTTTTTCTAAACAGTTGTATATA
>JBBPDA010000145.1:21714485-21750317 GCA_037974385.1 Arnoldichthys spilopterus
ACACACACACACACACACACACACACACACACACACACACACACACACACACACACACACACACACATACAGACACATACACACACACACACACACACATATTGTTGGATTTAAATAGACCAGTGTTTAAACAGAGAATGTTTAGTGAGAAATGTAGTAATTAGTTTACTTTTAGGTTTGTTTTGTCTATTTCAAAAAGGCAGGCCCAGTCTTATTTAAAGCCAAAAATTAAGACCCTATCCCCCAACCTCTCTCTCTCACACACACTTTCTCATTCACTCACTATCTGTACCTTTTCAGTATAGTGTGTGTATTGATCGAAGAAGGCAGACCTTGTTGGTAGAGTGGTATGGTGAATGTGTAGAGGAGGTGCAGGAAAATGGCCTACAGTACATGAAGATGTTAAAGATGAAAGACCCCCTACTGACACTGCTATAATTTCTTACAGTCCAGCCCTTAGAGACAGAGAGAGAGAGAGAGAGAGTAGGGGTGTGGAAAAGAGGCCAAACAGAATGAGAGAAATAAGATAGAGGGGAAGAGAGAAAGATAGAGAATGAGAGAGAGAGAGAGAGAAAGAGAGAGAGAGAGAGAGAGAGAGAGAGAGAGAGAGAGAGCTCTCCTTAATATCCATTTCTTTTTTTCCCTCATGGACAAGCAGCAGAGAGATGCTGTACTGAATCCTGTATTCAGCGCTGAATTACACACTCTGCCTCTGCTAACCCAGTTGAATGGGCTTAGTTTCCACAATGTACCGGTTCCAAGAAGTCATAGACACTGATATATCACATGCAAATTAAATGATCGGTTTTGAAAATGACTCCATCTTCCATGATTGCAGTTTTCTGAGCTGCTGCTGATGCTGCTGATAATGACAGCTGCAGTCCAAAGCTCAGGCAACACCAAGAGTTCGCTTATATGAATATTAACAATAATTATTTCCTAAAGCACGGTTATTACCATAAGCAGAGCTGCAGTGTAAATGTAGAGTTGCCGGGTCAGGTCCATTTCTCTTCTCCTGTGTGAGTTAATAAGTGTCCAGTGTGTACACTAATAAGGTGTCAGGGTTCATTATAGCTTTCTGCTCCCTAATGCTTGCTTCCAGCTGCCCTTTCTTCACATATGGTGCCCCCCTCCCGCCCCCCATCAAGATGGTTGCCATGCCAGCCGGAGAGATTTGCATGTATGTTATCTATTTAAATAAATTCTCATGGTTTATAACCACTATAATGCGTCTTGGCCGGGCCCAGCTCATTGCTAATTTATAGCCAGTCTAGTGTGTCTGCGGCTGATGACACCATCTGAAGCATGGAGTCTAGACGACATTGAACCCACTGTCCGTGGGGTAATTGTTTTATGCAAATGAAAAAATCCAAGGGTGACATGTTCATTGCGCATCCGTGTAATTTGATTGAGGTGCGCTGTGACTTCTGCCAACCAATTCTGCCCTCCTTTTTTTGATTATTACTATTGCTGATTATTGGGTGCAGCGTGAAGGACTGAAGAGTGCTTTCCTGCAGGGTGATGTCAAGCCTGAGAGGTGTCATGCGCTTCTTTATGTACACACTGCCTCCTCATACTGTATTCATGGTATGATGGGTTTATTCAGTATTGCATGTTTTGGTTCATGTTGCCAGTGATCTGGCTGTATCTTGACAAGCAGATTTTATGTATTGAACTGAACTGTATTGTGGTTTTTGTGTGAGCGTACAACGGGCAGGCCGTGCTCTGTAAACCCTTGCCCTGAATGCCCTCGGGGCAGAGCTGAAGCAGAGTGTCATGTGACGCAGTGGCTGAGGCAGAGAGATGCGCTAAGAGAGGACAATAACAGCAACCTGGTGCATTGTGGGAGTCCCATAAGCAGGGCATTGGGTGACAAAAACAGCGCATGAGCTCTATTGTTCTCCAGCACCTCTGCTGAACAGGAACGCTGTAGGCAGACCACCTGCTCCATCCATCCCTCTGACCTGATCCAGAACATTGAATTTTTTACAGTAACAAAACATTGTCCTTTATATTTTCATCAGGAACATCTCGATTCAATTAAAGCGATTACTACTGGAGCCATCAAGGTATTTTTAACCCTAAAGTCCTGTATGTAAGCCCACACTTTAGTTACTCTGAAAACTAAAGCCATTAAAAACACCAGCCTAATATTGTTTAAATCTTCTCTGCTGCCTCTTGAACCATGGACTCAACATCTCATTAGACCTCCGAAGGTGTGCTGTGATACGTTAGCAGTGAATCCATTATGTCCTCCTTTATGTCCTAAAAGTTGTGAGGTGGGCCTTCATGGATAGGATTAGTTAGTCCAGCACATCTCACTGATGCACAATCAGAGGCGAAGTCTACACCTTGAACCATTTGTCATGTTCTTCAAACAATTTTTGCAGTGTAGCAGGAAGCATTATCCTGCTGAAAGACATCACTGCCATTAGGGAACACCATTGCCAACAATGTTTAGATGGTGGTGTGTGTCATGAATGCCAGGGCCCAAGGATTCCTAGCAGGATATTCTTTAGTGCATCACATTGCCTTTCTCTCATAGTGAATCCTGGTGCCATCTCTTCCACAGGTAAGGGATGCACACACACCTGTCTATCCACATGAAGCAAAGGAAAACAAACAAAACAGGATTCCTCACACCAGGCCACTTTCTTTCATTGCTCCATGGATCAGTTATGATGCTGTCAACTTGGCACCCTGACCGGTTTGGAGCTATGCAGCATCAAATGCAGTAATGAATTGTGACACCTTTTTTTATCATAATCAGCATTAACATATTTAGCAATTTGTGCTACATTATCTCTTCTGTGGGATAAGGCTCTTTGCTCTCCATATGCATCAATGAGTCTTGATTACCCATGACTTTTACCAGTTTACCAGTTGTCCTTCCTTGGATCATTTTTGGTAGCTACTAAGCTGCATACCAGAAACACCCCACAAGACCTGCCATTTTGGAGATGATTCAGTCATTTAGCCATCACAATTTGGCCCCATCACAGTGGCTTAGATCCTTACGCTTGCCTATTTTTCATGCTTCCAGTACATCAACTTTAAGAACTCACAGTTCAGTCACTGCCTAATCTATCCCACCCTTTTACAATGAGATAATGTTATTCACTTCAGATATCAATGGTTTTAATGCTATGGCTTTTAGCTGTACATATTAGTTTCATAGTTGTTACAGATTCTGTCATAGTAGTAATACATAATATGTCTTATGATGCACAGAATACAAGTGGGTAAAGAAATATTTTGGCAAAATATATAATTTACTCAATTTTCCAGATATCCTAGATACAGTCACTCAGCCGAGATATGTATGTGTCCAAATGTAACTTTTTTAATTTGACACTGGATCTACTCCTCTAAACATATGTAAACATGATTTTTTGCTTACCTACTATAATACATTGCTGTAATAAGTCATATTTATATTTGTTTATTGATTAATTTACACTACTGACACATAAGTAACATGAATTAATTTGTAGAAACACATTTGAGGAGCTGACAAGTAATTAAAATGTCTGAAACTGAAATGTAAAATGTAAACTTGTATAACCACTTGCAGTATCTGCAACACAAATGTAACGGCAAGTGAACTAGCTGTCTTTCATCAAATATTGATTAAATTACCTGTTTAAATTTTGTATGTGCCACTATTACAAACTTCTTTTCAAAAAAGGTGGGAATTTTCATAAAATACAATAAAACAAGAATGTATGATTTGTTAACTCTCTTGCATGCTTATTTAGTTGAATGAGAGTTATCAGATCAAATCAGATGTGCAGTTTCTGAAAAATCAAAGTAAAAACACAACAATAACCCACACATTCAAAGCCAAGAGAGTACATAACCAACTTTGCACAACAAACCTGAAATTCAAAAGTTTAAAACTCAAGATAGAAAAAAACATTTACACTAATATATTATCAGCCTATTATGTCTTACCTAAATTGGAGTACAACTTTGATGTCCTTAAAGTGTGCATCTATGAGAGTACTAATATTTGACCAGACTTTGTTTTCAGCAGATAAATAACTCGCATGAAGATCGGAGATTAAAGATTTTGGGATTTATTTGTACTTATTTTACCTTTGATTATTTTTTTCACCAGTTCTCTCTATATATGGCATTTAGTGTATATCGGTTCATAAGTGCAAAACTGTTAAGCCTGCCTACCTGAGTCTAGAGTAAAGCAGGGGCCGATGGGAGGGGTGACCCCGTTTCTGTTGGGAGAGGTTGAGGAACGACAGGCCTGCTCAGAGCCTTGCCCTGACCTTTCCTGCTGCCCCACTCTGCATATGTAGCACACTAATAATGGTCCCTTTAATTATCAGAGCCACCATCAGGCCACAGCAGGCCAGGCCGTCATAAATCTTAGCGGAGAGCACACCGCACTAGGGGCTAGAAGGAGGAGAGGAGTAAAAGACACAACTCTCTCTCTCTCTCTCTCTCTCTCTCTCTTACTCTCTGCTGATGACCCCATGCCTGATCTCATGATCGAAAAAACCCTGATGGCTAGTTTAAGAAAAACAGTTGCATTACTTTTTCCATATCTCCACCTTCCTCACACACAAACACACAATCAGAGAAACACACAACATGTACAGCTCCTGCAGTTAGAGGTTGGTTTATGCATTGTTCATGTATGTAACGCAGTGACAACATTCATGAAATCACATAAAATCACAACAACATTCAATCATGCAATTATAGTACAAATTTGAAGATTAATAGTTTCATATATACTGTACTAAAAGTGTTTTAATTGATGATGGATCATACATCTTTCAAACTAAAACAACAACAACAACAACAACAACAACAAACACCTGTGTACAGAAATATCAGGACAAAAAAAACCAAAAAACTACTGAGTAACATATAGAACTGCAGTGGAACTTTTTAGGTGCTATTATTCTCTTTTGATTCTAAACCTTAAAAGTCCAAAGTGTGACCCTTTGCAAAGTAATAGAGATGCTGGCACCAGTGCAACAAAATGAAGAAAAAGCTGGATAGGGGATGACCCAAAACAGTGAAACACATCATTTATCAACATAAAAAGTTTTTTTTTTTAAAGTGTTATGTAAAATGTCAATAATAAGGCAAAAACATCAAATAAATGTCACCCACAAGCACACTGAAACCCCTCTGTGTAATGGGTGCACCATGTTCCCAATTCAATTCACATGTCCAGCATGCCCTCTGACCTTGGTGTCCAGGTAAAACAGAGAGCCCTTTCATTGTGTTCACACTCTAGGAACAGAATAGCTGCACTCATGCCTCCATGTTGGCAGGTTAGCACTCTTACACATAGAGTTTTGAATGTTATTATTATTATTATTATTATTATTGTTGTTGTTATTGTTGTTGTTGTTGTTGTTGTGTAATGAAAACCTTTGTGTTTAAATGTGGTTATAATAATAATAATAATGGTAATAATAATATTAAAAAATATCAAGGGTTATCCCTGTATGTGCAACATGCAAGGATGCTATAAATATCAACCAGTAAATTAGCACTAAAGCAGTAATGAATTCAGTGTCAGTGGTTCATACATTGTGTCTCCATTAAGTGCTTAAGAATGGGTTCTATGTCTCAGGAGACTACTTCTAAGTAGTCCTTATGAAATACAGGCAAAGTACCAAGACACACATAAGGCACACTTACACACACACACACACACACACACACATACAAACACATGCATGCACACACACAGCCCAAAGACAAGTTTAAAAGTGATACTGAACATGGTACACTACTGTTGACCCTTACTGTGGTGTCTCTGAAGTAGCATTTTACCTCTGTGGCCTCTCAACAATTGCTTGCAGCACAAACATATTGCACACAGGCACACACACACACACACACACACACACATGCAGACAGACACACACACAGAGCACTTCCGCCAGCGTTATCTGGCAAAAAATCAGAGAGGAGAAATGCTGCGGTCCAAGTTTTAAATTTAATTTCATGCTGGATTTGCGGTGCTCATCTGAATTGCATGTGAGCTGATTGTAATGGGGTTCACTCTGCGGCCCCTGGAGAGACACAGCACAGCTCTGCTACCCATGACAGCATCTCTGGAGCTTCTGGAGCACCTGGGGGAGGGGCCAAGTTTCTCACAAGGTCACGGTCATGCCTGCCCCTGTCCCGCTGACCCACAGAGCACACTCCATTCAGCCCAGAGTTCAGAGCCGCTGGAGCTGTCAGTCCTGTGAGGAGAGGGCAGGAGGACACACTTCTCACCCCTCACCCATGCAAAACACACACACATACACACACAGAACCACAACCATGCAATTACACATACCAGCAACATACGCACAGTTCAAACTTCAGCATCAGTTTAAGCATGGCTGCATGTGTCACATCAAACATAAATGTTTCTTCTTTGTAGTGAAAATGACTGAAAGTGATTTAAATATGCTTTAAATTTGTTAACACGTTTTTATTTAAAAAAAAAAAAGGTCTATGTGTATTGTCCATTCACAATAAACTGTTCACACAATGCAAGGTTATTAAATGTTATTAAATGATGTAAAAAATAAATGAATAAATTAAAGTTATAGTGTATAGGTATATCAGGTTCTCTTAAGAGGGCAAATTCAAATGTGTGTCATTAACACTGCATACAAGTTTGCATTGTATAGTAAGTCTGGTGAACAAATTTATAAATATTCATGAACTAACAAGGCCCGGCAAACGTTGCTGCACATTTCTGGAAGAAAAAAAACAGGAGAACAAAGAGCATGAAGGACAGATAGACATTTTAGAGACCGAGACAGAAAGACAATAAACAGAGATAGCTTTGGCCTTAGCAAGAAGCAGAAGAGTGCGAGGGGGGGTGGTGGAGGGGAACAGGGGTCCGGCTGGGTGGCTGGCTGGCTGCTGAGTGATAGGGATGAATAGCAGGGCTGAGGGGCGGAGCCTGGCCTGGCCTGGCGCTGACCCTGCTCTGGCCAGTGTGGGGATTCAACAGTGCAGAGTAAACACACTGCTGGCCTTGTCAAAGCCGAGGCCCCAGGGCTGGCTTATATCACACACACATTAAACCCAATGGAGAAGCCTGCACAGCCCAGACCCACATGCAGAAACATCAGGAGAACGCCGCTAAACTTTATTAGGCTTCTTTTAAAAGACATGCTTTTGTTTGTGTGGGCCCATATGAATATAAAGTATTTCAAGATATGAATAAAATGCTTTATAAAATTTTTATAATAATAATAATAATAATAATAATAATAATAATAATAATAATAATCATTTTATTTGACTTAAAACAGTAAGTTGCCTGAAAACCTTAAATAGGAAGATTACATTTTTTCTATTTAATTCAATTGTCAAGCTGTTAACAAAGTTATACAAAGTGTTTTGATGTCAATTTGAATAAAATCAGTTTACAATGGTGGTGATAAAAACCAGACATCTGAAGAACGTACTACCTTTAAAAGTTTTCTCACAGAAAATGATCACATGAAATGGTCACAAATTTGCTTTAATGATTGTTTAATGATAGTTTAAGGGGGACATGCAAAGTATTATAAGGCAAATTAGTATACAAAGATAATATACAGCCATTAGCCATAACATTAACACCACTGAAAGGTAAAGTGAGTAACATTACTTCATTACTGGCTTCATAATGGCACTTGTCAGGGGTGTGGAGCAAGTGAATCAGTTCTTGAAGCTGATGTGCTGGAAGTAGGAAAAATGGGCGAGCGTAGGGATTTGAGCCATTTTGACAAAGGGCCTTATTGTGATGGCTAGATGATTGGGTCATAGCATCTCTAAAACTGCAGGTTGTGGAGTATGCAGTAGTTAGTACTTACCAAAAGTGATCCAGTGAAGGACAGCTGGTGAATTGGCGACAGGGTCATGGGAACCCATGGCTCACTAATGCATGTGGTAAATGAAGGCAAGCCTGTCTGGTCCAATTCCACAGAAGAGCTACTGTGAATGCTGGCTCTAATAGAAAGGTGTCCGAACACTACAAGTCAAGTCTAGTTTATTTCTATAGTGCTTTTTACAACTGACATTGTCAGAAAGCAGCTTTACAGAAACTGGGTCCGAGCCCCCAAAGAGCAAGCCAAAGGCGACAGAGGAAAAGAAAAACTCACTAAGCTGTAGGAAGAAACCTTAGGAGGAATCAAGCCTCAGAAGGGGGAACCCATCCTCCTTTGTTGGACACCAGATTGCAATTGCAAACAAGAAAAGAAATAAAAAAAAAAATTTATATAATAATAATATTTCAGTATAAATTGGCCGCAGCAGTTCTTCGTGTACAGGTGCCACAATGACTTTACATCAGTCCTTTGGAGGATAGGGCTGTTCATATGGGTTCCTCAGCAGGAGTGAGTGGGTTAAGTCTACAGTCGGAGCTGTTTTGGCAGCATGAGAAGGACAGACTTAACATTAGGCAGGTAGATTTAATGTTATGGCTGCTCAGTGTATATTTTTAATTTACCACTATTTTACCTATATCAACAAAATTTCAGAGGATGTATAGGTTCATTGCTTGCTGTGGATAGTAAATAAAATATTTGTGCTGGTGGCCTCACAAGCTTTATCTTCAAAAGATCTACAATGGTCATCCTCATATGATAACACCTTAACTCAGTTACCTTTTAGTCATTAGTATTTAGCTACAATGTCTGTTGTGTTTGATTTCATTATGTTTCTCTGGTGAAAGTGGTGGAGTATGCACTGCTTTGTGACTGGTAACACCTCTGACTTCTGAGTTTTCATCCTAATTATTGGATTATGCAGAAATTATGAAAAATAGGAATAGTGCCCTTTCCTGCTTTAATTCATCTATAGTGTAGCAGATGTCTGTGTCACCTAAAATAATTTTAAGTTACTTCCTGTACTACTTTAGTCTAGTAGCTCCTCTGCAAAGCAAAAACACTTCTTGTCCTATATTCTGTATATGGAGTAAGAGGAATTTCTTAAACTGCCAAACCATTCCTTTAATTTTTTAGTTCTTTAAATATCCAGTAGTTAATTAACAAAACAAAGGTAAACATTTTATTCAAATTTACACAGTCTAACAGCCGGCTCATTTTTAAAGCAGACGGGTTAATTCAATCATTTCTAAGTGTTAATATGTGACTTTTTTGTGTGGATGTTTGTGTGGACAGAGGATTTGCTCTCATGATTTTATCTCTCTGTGTTTTTGGGCCTTTGTGTATTGGTAAATGTTGTGGTGGAAGGATGTGGATGTTCTGTTCAGACGTACTACAACCTGCTTTGATTTGTTTTTGCTTTTTCAGACAGAATAGTTATTTTTTTGCACAGCACAGGCCAAACAGCCTAGAGCTGTCGTCTCACCACACTGATGGACAGTTTTAGCAGTTTATCGGTGATCTTCAGCACTGCTGCAGTTCAGCTGTGTTGTGCTGAGGGGATTTGGGAGGCAACTCTGTAGTGGAACTACAACCCATGAGGAGAGTAAAAAAACACACTCACACACACACATCTAACCTGGACCCTCTCAGTCAGCACCAGGTCTACTGGCCAATCAGAGATGTCACAGACCATCAAGCTTTCAATGGCCAAAAGTAATCTGATGGGAGGAGCCAAAAAAATACTAAAACTCTCTACAAATATTCTGGTCTTCTTATCCCCCCACTCCATTGCTTGCCCATCTGTGCCCCTGCCTTATTTTCACACTTCTTACTGTCTAGACATCTGTACACTAAAGTAAGGCAAAGAAGTGGCCAATTATAGAGGTTACAAGCAGCAGAGCAATTAAGGAAATGTACAGATCAGCAGAGATCAGGGATTAAAAAAGGCAGTCAAAAACGGAAAGCCCTATAAAAGAATGAGTCATAATTTTTCAACAATAAAGTTGGCGCAAATGGCCATGTCAGTGATAAGGCGGCTTTTTATGTGTTGAACGGGCCCCGGCCCGTGTGAAATAATTTACTCCCACTGGCGGTAAACAGCATTACATTAAGGTGATTGTTTAACCCTTTCTCATGGTGTTTATGACTTACTGAGAGCGACAGGTGCACGGAAGGCTGATAACAAAACAACCTAACTGATAATATGAGCCCTTTCAGAGGTTGAATATGCATACGAACTTCACATACTACTCCTGCTCACCCAGAAAGCCACACATGTCATTTAGATGTAGAAACATAAGTGGAGCTTATTACTCTGTGGATGAGAAAACAGTCTAATTACTACCTGTTTAACCCCAGGTATTATTTAGCCACTCAAACTTCAGGCTTATTTTACTGTTGTTAATCTTTATTATTAATTCAGTTACTAATATGGATTATTCTTTAACTACTATGAAACTAATATGTACACTATGTATTAGAGATGAGGAATTGAGTCAGTGACTCAGATTTGAGTCATGCACTAGTCACATGATGAATGTTAATCTGTAGCTGACTCACGACTCAACTCTGACTCAAGATCCATAGAATTTCAGCCTTAGATTAAAACAGCAACAAGGTTAGTTGAATTATGGCTGTTCACTTTAATGTGGTAACTTAAAATAAGCCCTTTTATTTCTGGTCTTTTGTGGCTCATTTTGGTTACTGTTATGTGCAGACATTACGGCAATCTTGCAGCTTGTAGCAGCATTAGGTTCCATATGATTTCAAATCACAACCTTTCATTATAGTAGAGACTTGAATCAAATGCTGCACACTGATGTGGTTTGTAAAGGAAAGAGGCAAAACAACTTTAACTTGGCTAGCATGTGGACTGGATGCCACTGTGCAACACCTAATGTAGCTGAAGTTTTAGTTTCTTCAAACTTATTAAACTTCATCTTCAGACTCTTACACCAAAGACTTGAACCATTAAGACTTGGGACTCGGCACACACTCACACCCTGAGAGTCCAGCTTTGATGTGGATCATCATGAGGATGTGACTAAAAGACCAAAAGACTCAAGACTCGACTTGGACTAGGCCCCAGAGAATCGAGACTCAGCTATTCATGAGAGTGATGAATGGAGAAATGGGAACTGTTGACCCTTATAGTGACACACAGTCAAAAGCACATTTAACCTTGCATGATGTTTATACATTTCTGAAGAACTGTTTAGATTTAACTTCATGAAACCATTTAGAAGAAAATTGCACATAGCTTCTGTGACAAAATGAGTACATATTTGTTGATGTATGGCCCATACACACACACACACACACACATATATATAATGTATTTTTATATTAATAAAGTTGCATGGATGTTTATGGACTTTCAGCAAAAGTGAGGGGTAAGACTTCAGTCAGTTTGTTTGATTTGTAATTAGGTCAAAAGAAAAAGGGGTTTATTTTGAAATGTTAATTTGTGATATGATTATTATACATTATGGTATTAAAACAAAATGATTTTAGGGGCCTTAAACAATGAAAAGGTAATGGCAATTTCACAAAAAAGGATTTAAGCCCTGGGGGCAGTTAGTGGCATTGCAAGATTGAGATCTTAATTTCAGGCCATGCTTTAAATTGTTTTGCAGCCGTTGAAAGGTTGCCTCTGTGCTCGGCTGAGTTGGACCGTCCCGTGGCGATGGTGGTGGAATGGAGAGTTCCAGTGGAAGAGCTTTCAGCTCCTCTCTGGAAGAGCTCTGCTAGATCCATTGACCTCTGCTGGACAAGGACTCTCTGTCTACACGTCCGCCCCCCTGCCTCGTCCCGCTCTCAGAGAGGGAGGGGGCGAGAGGGGGACAGTGAGGTGTCCAGGGAAAGGCAGGAGGACAGGATGATGTATCTGGGAGAGTGGAGCAGCTGTCCTGTTGGGTTGGAGAGCAGCGGAGCTGGCCTCATAAAGAGAAAAGACTGGCCCCTGACACCAGTGCCTCGCTCAGATGGAGAGCAGAGACCAAGCACACACACACACACACACATATTCGCACACATGCATGCAGCCCCTGGCTCCGGCCCTGTCCTAGCTTGATTAAGTTACAGTAGAGGAAAGGAGGGGGTGGTAGGGATGTGTTTATGTTGTATGAAAGTGTTCCTGCGCTTGCCAGCACACTCTTGTCTGCTCTCTCGCCACGTCGTTGCTCACTGTTTAATCTATCACCCTGCTCTGGCTTCATGGTCAAAGGTCACACAGCTTCATGGGTGGCGTGGTGGATGAGGACTGGCAACGAGCCTTACTGTATCCAGGAAAGGCCATGTTGCTATGAATACTCTTACTTTTGGCATGTGGATCATTTACTTTTACAGTTGAGTCCAACGTGAATATAAAACAAGCTTTGTGATTCAAATAAAATCTCAGTTCCGCTTCCTGGCCCAGACGTTCACTCAGCAATGTCAAATGCACTGACACCTATAAACATGCATTAGCAGCTCTCCATAGTGCTGTAAGGATAGGTGGTTATATTGTGGCCTCTTTGGGACCACCAACACATCATATAGGCATTTTCCAATGTGCTTCAGATCTAAAGAGCCTAAGTTTTATATACATACATATATATTTTACAACAGTTACATACATATCTTGACGCATATATTAACTCATCAAAACAAATCATCAGAGAATAAAATCATACAATGATCCCAAAAATGAGATTTTAGACTGGGATAGGACCTTTGGTGCTACTGTCATCATTACTTCATAAATTCATTTATGCATAATTTATCCCAAGCTGTGTTTAGGTGTGTATACTGCTAATAACACTACTGAGACATTATCCTATGCAACTATTTTGCAATTATTAATTACGCATATTATTATGTAATTTACTCACATATCAGTGCATTTATTTGAACACACCTAAATCTTGTACTTACTTAGCGTTTTTGTGGGGAGTAAAGTATACCTTTGCCACTTTAAGAAGACAATTAATCCATTTTATGTTTGTGTGTAAACATTTTGAACATGGCAAGGTCCCAGAAAAATAGCATTCAGTGTGACAGTTATTTCCATATTTGTATTTGTTCTGTATTGCATATTTTGTATTTTCATGCCATTTATTTGGCATCACATTCAGTGTGTCATGGCCTTTACTCTGAGGTATGTTTTTAACCGTGTGAGTGGTAATATTAGGTCTACATTGGGGTCCTAACATCAGTTCTTCACTCACAAGGAGAGATTTTATAAGCATTTAATAACAGTACAGAGTAACTGAATGACAAGCATGCAGTTTAAAGAGTTAAGCTGTTCAACAAATGGTCCCATAATCACTATTCCTGACACTGAGAAATCAGGAGCGCTGTCAAGAACATGGCTGTCTTCACACTTTCAGCATTCCAAGTGATCTGTTCCATTGCTGAGTCATGGTTTTCCGTCCATATGTGTACATGTTACAGAAACTCAGAACCTTTTAAATGAACCCACAATTGAACTAAGCTCAGACCACCAGTACAGTTTGTTTGTGGGTTGTTTTGTGGTTTGATTGATTTTTGCATTGTGAAAACAAAAAGGCCCCAATTCGTTTTCCATTTTGCATAAGAACTTTGAGGCATACCCTGTATACACAGTCACAATTGTCAGTACTAAGAAAGTAAAAACAAGCAAAGAAGAAGAATGACTGCTTGTGGACTTGTGTGATCTCACAAAAGGGAGCTGGCAGATTACAGCAATAAGAGTCTGTATGATTTTTCCTTTATTAAAAAGTGATGCTAGTAACAACATGGCATGGAGTTATACACCCTACATGTTGGAGTATTTTACCATGGCTTTGAAGGTAACTCAGCTGGTCAGATTTACAATATGATGAACTTGAACAATGCTGCCCAGAACCCAGGATTTCTGAGGTTCTGAGTTCTAAAAAGGTTGGAGAGTGAACAATTGGTGATATGAAATTTCCTCATTTCTAAACAAAACAAGTAAGAGAACTGAATCAGTTGTGGCTGTTTCAGTTTCAGGTGCATTTTTACAGAACTGAGTTTGGTTCATTTAAAAAGAACCTTTGTTGAAATCGCCCAGTAATCGGAATAGAGCTCCTGGTTCAGTTAAAGGATTTCATACTCTAACTTTGCATGGGTTTGCAACTTTGTCATTGACACTCTATGGAAGTTGATTCACTGTCCTCATCAGACAAGTTCAAGCCAAATGTCAGTGCATTGTGTGTATTCTTTGTCTGCTAGGGTCATTGTCTGAACACTGCTGGTGCATCGTGGGATTGCAAGAATGCACTGGATATCCTCCAACTGTCTTCGGACACTACTACATGGCAGACTCTCAAAGTGGTGATCCATATAATGAATAGGGCATAGTTTCAGACATAACCTAATGTGTGTGTGTGTGTGTGTGTGTGTGTGTGTGTGTGTGTGTGTGTGTGTGTGTGTTTGTTGAGATGCGCCAGCTCTCTCCCTTGCCTGCTGACACTGTCTGAGTGCAGGACAGTGGTGGTGAGTGGAGCTCCCACAAGGCGACTCATTAGAAGCAGAGCTGTCTGGCAGGCTGGACTGTAAACTTTGGAGAGGTCACCCCCCGTCCTGCTCCCCTGTACTGTAAACAAGCAGAAAGGTTAGTGCTGTTTTCACCTGACACTGTTTTATCTCATTAGGAACAAAGGACACCAACGCTAAGCACACTGACAACAGCAGTCATATAGAAGAGCATTTTGTGAGAAGTCTCTCTTCGACCTTTGTGTTTCTTTCTGTGTCTCAGCGGGGGTGTGTATTGATGTCGTCGCTATAAATATGTTGTGTTAAGTAAAAGCATCTACACATTTCAGAACAAATGTATAACTTACTGGAATGCAAATATGGCTAACTGGTATGCTAAAATGTATAAATAACTTGTATCTGCTACTTAAGTACAAATAAGAATAGCTAACTCAAATGCTAACATTCATGGCTAGCTCAGATTCTAATATGTAAAGCTAACTTGAATGCTAACAACATTAGTGCTAACATGAAATATTTAACTCAGGTGGCTAACTCGAATTCAAATGGTCAGTTCAAATGCCAACATGTATTGCTAACGCCAAGTTATAACTTGAATGCTAATGTGTGTATAGCTAACTTGCATATAACCAATCTTTAAATAAAGCTTATAATTGTAGTCCATTTTTGCTTTCTAGCCCTCTCAGTGGACCTCCTCCCCTCAACCTCACACACGCACAAACTGTTCTGAACACAGATCCACAGATGTTGCTATGTTAGCTGGAACGTCTCCTTTAAAGTGTGTGCTGCTGCTAAGTTTCTCCAGCTAGAGATTCATTAGTTCTTGGCCTCTTGCTGCCTGTCTCCCTGTTTGCTGACTGCTTGTGGAAAAAGCCATTTAGCCCGTTGAATGTCAAGGTTAGTGTGCGCTGTCCTTGTCATCAGTCTCGGCGGCAGAAGGTCAGGGATAAGCTTTCCTCAAATGGGCAGCGTCAAACAAAAGGGAGGCTGACTTAACTAGCCCAGAGAAAGAGGACCTTCTCTCTCAGTCGATAAACAATCCACTGGGCAAAGGCTCTCGGCAGCGTTAACCCTTACAATGCTGCTCATATGGTGAGTATTCCACTCAATGTGAGTGTGTATGTAAAGAGAGAGAGAGAGAGGTCACTGGAGGAGGAAGGATCATACCAAAAGACAAAGACTGTGCAGACATATTGCAGTCTTATATAATCATCTCTTATTGCACCCACTAACCATCTTTAGAAAGTGTATTACTGTAAACAATCAATAATCCTACACTGATTAAAAATGTAAAGACAGTCATAAAGCTAGAGTGAGTGAACGTTAGCGACGTGGTGAATATATTTCCCTCTATCAGTTCGATCAGGTAGACAGACACGTGTGTGCAGCACCTCTAATCCAAACAGACAGTGAAATGTCATCTCCCGCATGGTGCAGGCCTGATCTAACAGGACGCCTGCTTTTGAATCCCATTCAGCCAAAGGCAGTTGTGCAGCTCATAACAGGCAAAATGGCTGCAACTTGCTGGACAGATATGAGCACTCCACTGGCCTGTCACACAGGGCGCGTCACACAAACTAGGGCCAACAAAGCCCCTACTCATCCTCCCCAACCCCCCCCAACACACACACACACACGCTCCAATATACCTCTATTCACCGCCCCAGGGCCTCTATGCCCTCGGACCTTCGCATCCCCACATGAGCAGTGTCATTTAAAGTAATGAACGCTGAGGGGGGAAAACTACCATGGCACTTCAAACACTGTGTGTGTGATTGTCTGTGTGTGTGTGTGTGTGTGTGTGTACATGTGTGTGAAACTGCGTCCTGTTTCTGCAGCTTGCTTAATGTGGTGGGTAATTAAGGTGTGAAACAGCTCACAGACATACAGGCCCACTCTCTAGCCACCATACATGATTTTCTCTCTCTCCATTTATATACTTACTTACTTACTTACTTATTAATGACCAAGGGAATTTGAAATAAATAGAAATTTAAACTGACTGACCATATCTTAGAGGCAGAAATAAATAAAAAACTACTAAAAACACATAATGAGAAAAAAGAAAGCATACAGAATATCAAATGTATTTGTCTTCAATTGCACCCACATGTTTTCATAGTAGCAATAGTAATGGTAATAGCAGCAGTGTAGTATTGGTAGTAATAGCAGTAGCAATAATGGAAGTAGTAGCAGCAGTAGTAGTAGTAATAGTAGTTGTAGCAGTAGTCAGGGGTGCCATAAAAGGGGGCACAGTCAGGATGATTCCAAGGGCCCAGCACTGAAGAAAACCATATTATATAATATTGGGGGCCAATATTATAATCTTTCATATAGCCCAGAATTTCTAGGGGCACCCTTGGTGGTAGTAGTAGTAATGGAGTTTAGGAAACAATCATGAAAATATTGAGGTGTACTGAAGATAGACATGTAGTCTGCTCACCACATTGTCCAATGCACTACAAGCCTGTAAGCCCATGGATGTAACATCTTAGCATATCTGAAAAATTTGAAAAATCAAAAAAAAAAAAGATTTGTGTTGCATGTGCAGAATGGTTCTAAACCAGACTGTTCCTTCCTCTCTAGAAGATACCAGAGTTAATTTTGTCATGTCAAACCACGTAGTATCTGAAGTAGTTTTATGGAATCCATATGTGCTTTGAGCACACCTCTGATTAAACTAAATTACACAATGTTCCTGAAACATTCATTTTCAAGAGCGAATACTACCTGATAGTATTTCATGAGCTAGCTTGTGTTGTTTCTTAGAGATTGCATTTAAAAAGCCATTAAAGGTGTGTAAACTATAGAATTTTTGGGGTGTGCTTTAGCAGTAATATACACTTATTGGCAGATGATTTCACCACAATCCATCACCATAAGTTTTGAAAGTTGTCCCCAGATATGTAGACAGTAACAGTAGTTTCAGAAATGGTAGCAGTAGCAGTAGTGGTAGGCATGCCCTTAATCACTTTAAAATGGAAAAACATTTTGGTTCTCTTGAACAAATAGCATTTACATACAATAAGATTGAAATGAAATAACTCTGTTTTCTTTCTGTTATGCAGATTTTACCCACTAGGTCTACATATTCTTCCTTGTGGAACTGTAGATATGCTGTGCTGGTTGGCTATGGTGCCCTTGGGGGTATCAGTCCATGCTCAGTCTCAAAAATCCCTCCAATCTCGCAGGCTTATTCTCCACATCTCTCTAATGACGACTCAGTGTCCACTGTGGCTGCAGTCATCTTAAACGGATGACTGCAATTCCAGGAGCGGTCACGTATCAGTGTATTCCCAGTGTCACCTTGTCATTTGGAGCCTGTTTGTGCAGTACTTCAGTAAAATCGAGAGACGTGTGCGCGATTCCCTGCGAAAGATCTCATCGTCCCTCCGACACAAAGGTCTAAGCAAACACAGCTCGCCCTGCTTCATTAGCCTTCCTCCTGCTCTCTGTCCAGAAAAAATCCCTCTTCTCCCTCTTTTCCTCGCTTCCTCTCTTCGCTCTCTCCCACCCCTCCCCTTAGCCCTCTGCAAGGTTAATGTTTGCGCAGATGAACTTAATTAAGTCTTTTTCAAATGACTTTGGCAGTTTGTGTGTTTTAGGTATTTAGAGGAGAGACGCGATTATTATGCTTGAGGATTGGGCCTAATATGAAGCGGTGGGCCTCAGCCTCCTGTCTGAGGATTGATGATATTAGTGTAAGTGTATTCTCTGTCTTATTCTAAACACAGCCCTCGTTAAAAAAGTTGTTTATCATGTCTAACTGTAAACTTTAAAACAGTGAGGGGTTGCTTGCCCTCTGTGGGACCTCTTCTGGTCTCACAAGTACTCTGTTAAAGAATGGTTCCCTGGCAATATTTTTTTTTAAACTAAACTATATATATATATATATATATTATTTATTTATTTTTTTTCATTCCCATCAGCACTTGGGGACATCCATCATTCACTGATAGAAAGACAGAAAGACAGACAAAAGGTATATTAGAATCTCTGGACTTTGACAGGCTGATTTCTCTGAGGTGCTATAGAGGAATTTCAACCAGATTCTTTATAGGTAATTTAAAGTTGGTGAGCTTCATCAGACATCAGAAGAATCGCTTGAAAACATCCAGGAAACAAAAGTGCTGGGGCCGCTATAAAACGCACTTAAAGCCCATTTTAAAGTTCTTAGCTTTTCCAAACTGACTGATTTAGATGTTAATTGATTTAGAAAAACATAGTGTTCACAAATTTTGCACTATAATGCTTGCAGCATAATGGCAGTGCTACTATGAACATTTCAGGTGTTGAGCCATGCAACTTTACATAAAATTCCTCAAATTTGGGTAATTTCCTAAATGTAGCACATTCCTCTATGGAACAACATGAAGTCACGCATCACATTGTTTTCATACTGCTACTAAGTCATCACACAGCTCAGCATGCTTAAAGAAAAACACTAACTGCCAGAAAACAGACAATCGCTTTGGCTAGCATTACTCAGAGTGATGAGGGGAGATAGAAGGCCTTCCTTCCCCCCAGAGGGCAAGGTCAATTATGCTGTCTAGGCCATGGAAGGCTGTGGTATCACTAGGGATGGAGCTCACAATCTCCCAACAGTAGGGCCAATGCTTAGACAGCTATGCCCCTCATGAGCCCAGCTAAACTCAGCACACTGGCACATGGAGGCCTTGCTTGATGGCTAAAACATCAGAAATATAACTAAATTAAGGATTTGTTATGCCTTTATACAGAGGTGTTTTTCCAAAGATGTCTTTTCTATTTTTGGTTGCATTTCATTGAAATTTAGTTGAAGCATCTTCTTTGATTTATTTGCAGTTTTTCTGGTCTTTGTGGGTAAGTTCCAATGGCCCTGTAGAATAACACTTTTACTAAATAAGCAGCAGTTACAGTGGCATAAGTGCTCTGAATAAAAGGCATTCTGTGGCTGTTTGATAATTTCCTCATGGGGCCTCTGACCATGCAGTGGCCTCTGTCTGACACCGTGCTCCCCTCTGCAAAACGAGCAGATAAATAACGCTGGCCTTAATGATGACAAGGTTAGCCTGTAGATGGATCATGTGAAAGGCCTGAGCACTAGTCACAAGGCAGCTCTGAAAGCCACAGCCTGGCCCTGGGCAGGCCCCGGCCTCAGTGCGCCGCTTTTGAAGAGGAGAACTTCAGTCTCTGGCCCTGCTGCAATTTTCTCTTTTCCTGTCATGCTTTGCAGTTGACCTCTGACCTGTGTGATAGAGCGCTTTAGGGTGGCAAGAAAGAGGTGCAGAGGGGGCGGCTTGTGTAATTCCCCCTCACTGTCGCCCAGTCCAGAGTGTTCCTGATCTACACTTCAACAGCTGTGCTAGCCCTTTTGCCCTTTTGTGTTCCAGAGCCGCAGCTTGTTTTGCTGTATCAATAAGCTCTATTTATGTACTTTCTTTCACAAAAGGTGAGCAGGGTGCAATTATTTTGGCTTTTTTTTATTTTATTCGCTTCTTTTTTCCTTCCACTGATTGTGAAATCACAGGCATCTGTATTTCAGCTTGGAGAGGTTCACTCTGCAGTAATTGTGTGTTATGATGGCTTTACGCTGATGGCTCTTGTTGTAATGAAACTCTGCTGGCGAGGGGAAGTGGCTGAGCCACTGGCCGCCTCTAATTGTTTGTTTGTGTTTATTGTTGCAGAAGTGAGAGGAGCCACTGGGTGACACATGCCAGGAGAGGTTAAATGATCAGCCACTGGAACTGTGCATTAATTACAGCACCTAGGTGCACGTTACACTGATGCCCGAGGCTCTCTCCACCTACACAGAACCGGCCAGGGGTATTCTGCTGTCATCCCCTTACAATGGGCCTGATTTGTCTTTATTTAGACAATTGCAACCTAAATAGTAACTCCTTTGTAAGAGTGGGCTGAGTCATATATCATGGCTAGTTGTTCATATCTGAAATAAAAGAGCTGTCTGCTCCCTCTCCTTTTGTTGCACATCTGCATCTCAGAGAACAGAAGACAGAAGGAGGGGAATGATTATGCACAGGGAGGGAGGGTGTCTAGAGAGTGGGTCTAGAGAGAGTAGGGGGAAAGCGAGAAAAGGGGGGGCATGGGTGGTTTTTTGGGGTGTGCGTCTGTCTGGGAAGGTGATAGGTGGGGGGCAGGATTCTCTCAGATCAAAGCGGACGGCAGACATGTCTGTCGCATTGCCCCCCATAATCAAACACTCTACCTGCTCGGGCTGTGCCTCTTTCACTGCTTCTTGCACTCTGCCTTCACCAGCGCTATAAATTCCTGCAGAAACAGCCACTTATTCCACCATAAATCTCTACCTTGTCGCTTTCAAATTACAAAGATTTATTTGCAGATGAACATGCCAAGTGCAGAAAAAAAAGAAGGGCGATAAAAAAATCATCTTTTTCTGACCCAACATGGCGGTTGCTGTGTGCTATCTGCATATGCCTTTTGTGTAGGAGGAGAGTGGTGCTGGTGGCAGTCCCAGCGCTAGAGAGAGAGAGAGAGAGAGAGAGAGAGAGTGCGTCAGCAACAATAGCACTGACAGCTCTCACGGCCCAATCTCATCTGTTCCAGCCCGTGCGCTCCTCAGAAAGCATTTAACTTTCATTAAACTGTGTTTGATATCGGCTAAGAGAGAGAAATGCAGCCGACTTCACCGGTAACGCTCATCTGCTCTCATTCATTCCACTGCAGTCGTTCTTTTTTTCCCTTAAACCACCCCTCCCAACCTTACTAGCTATCTTGTTCCCTGGCTCTTCTGTCTCCTCTCTCTCTTTCCCTCGCCTAACACCCCCTCTCTGTCAGGCCCATGTTTGCTGGCTAAATGGGAGACCTTTGAAGCTGTAGTTAGTGCTCCGATTCCTTTATGCCTTTGTACCAGTTTCATAGTGTTGAAACAGTGATTCATGTACTGCTCATGCAGCCTCCATTAATTTCATGTAATGTAGCTTTTATCTCTCTGGCTGGGACAACTATCTCCAGCCCTGTCTTCCCTGCCCAGCATCTTGCTTGCAGACTATTACTTTTTTCCCCCTGCCTAACCCCCCCCACCCCCCACCGAACCTACCCCAGCATGCTTGTTACTTTTCTTTCTTTAAGGCCTGTTCATTCACAGCTCCCCTTCATGGGCTTTTACTATTAGAGATAGCAGAGAACTTCAAACCTCGACTGGAAATAATGGAAAAAGTGGTGGAGGTGCTGGCTATAGCCTGGGGGTGAGTCTTTTTTTTCTTTATTTTTGTCCTTTTACGCTGGCTCTTTGGAGCAGGCAGATAGAGCCTGTCAGATTGGCAGTGCAGGATCATAGATGGAGAGAGTGAGCTGGAGTAAGAGTCAGAGAGTGGCTCTGAGGAGAGGGGATTCTACCCTAGTTTCACATGCTCTACGCTTGACTCACAGCAACTTTGCTCTGATAGAGCATTTTGGTTTACCATGTCAAAGCTTTTTTTTAACACAGCCATTAAAGAAAACGCTCACTTTCTCTCTTCGTTGCTTGCTCTCTCTCTCTCTCTCTCTCTCTCTCTCTCTCTTTCTCTCTCTCTCTCTCTCGGCTGTCAGAAGTCCGCTACTGGTTACATTCGGTGCACTGTCACTCTCCTCTAAGATAACACCCCAGCACTGAGGCATGGAAATGTCAGGGTTCAAGTTTACAATTTAAAGTTTGAATGCAGAACTACAGGTCACCATGGGCCACAGTAAAGGCCTGCACCATGACAACAGCTGCTGGATACTGTCAGTTAAAGCATTCTATCTTTATCTCTCCTCTCCTGCACTGCTATTTGATTGCATTTGAGTACACTTACCAAGAAAGCATACTCTTTTTTGCACAAAGCTCCTCCAAAGAAAAACCATTACCTTTAAACCATAATGCAAATGAAATTACTTTATTCGCATAACATTTAAAGTGTCGCCTAAGTAAAATGTGCAGGTATTTCTGATCAGCTGTAGTCTTCCCAAGCTGGGCTGTAATTACAGAATAGGCAATGTAGCATATCAGTCCCACTGTGGGTTCCCAGTGTGCTCTCTCACTAGGACACCTGTGTCCCAGCAGGCATAAAGCTATAGAATTAGAATAAGATGAATGGCCCCGCGTTCCAATCAACGATATGAAGGGAGTTTTCATCCATTTTGAAATAATCAGCATTAATAAACCAGAATAACTAACTGAAAAAAAAAGTCAAACTGATTATGCTCGGGTTGACTGTACTCATTAAGGAATTAGGTGTCTTGCTGTGTAACTTCTAAACGATTTTCAGTCTAGATTGATCCACTCTGTTAATGTCAATAAAAGAAGTAGAATATACTGAAGAAGGGATTTGCTGAAATGACTTATGCATTTGTCCAGTTAACCCTTCTAGTTGCACTATACAGTGCTAGATTCTATGGTCATTAAGTAGATGCCATAGAAAATAACCTTAACACTCTGTGGCAGTCAGCACGGATTTGTCAGCACAGATTTCTTCATTGCAATGACCTGTGTCCATTTTCCATTCAAAGTTTATGGACAGAACATCCCCTTCTGCTTTCCACTACTCTCACAAAACAATGCTTAATGGCTGAACAGCATCACACAGTGTGTGGCGATAATTGTCTGTCTCAGCTCTGCAGCAGTTAAGACAAGGCGGCATTAAAAAGCAAGCATATTGGCAGTGCTCAGTGCCAAGGAGCAGCCCTCTCCCCCCTTGCCCAGCCTCTAGCGCAGGCACACTGGTGCTGCTCTCTCCCTGCAGGGGGCCCCGGAGCTGGGCTTGTCCTGACACCGCTAACATATGTAAGGACACCTGAGCAGCGGCCTCCAGCCTCATCACCATCAAGGGTTAATTTCCCTACCAGCCGCGTGGCAGCCAGGCCCAGCCAAGTTTTCTGTCGCCCACAGTGCACCACAAGCTGTGTTTGGGCACCGGCAAACAACATTAATCCTGCCCCTTATGACGGATCACATATGTAAAATGTCCACTGTCCTACGTGCTTATGCAGCCAAGTAGGTACAGGGAGGAATACGGATGGTGAAAAGAAGCTGCAGAGATAGAGCAGGACAAGAAAGAGCAGGACTGACGATCCTTCAGCTAGATTTAGGTTCAAATAAGACACATTTGCTTACATGATTGCTGTTGTGTGGCTCCACAGTTTATGCAAAGTGTACATGAAAAATGTAAATTATCTTTCTCCTCCTCACACATACATTTGAGGAAAAAATTTTAAAGTGCTGAAAGAATGTTTAGCAACAGAATATTTAATTTACATGTTCTAACCATAACCCTAACTCTACTTTTTTATGTGTGGGTGTAGGATGACACCTGTGTAGAATGTTTTGGTGAGAAACTCCTTAATTTATTAACACTGCAATATCTTTATCTCTCTGCACTTGTACTTTCCCTTTTGTCTAGAGCTTATTGATGGTGGCACTTTTTCATTATGCCACTGAAAACTTTTTAATGCCTCAGAAGCACAGCGCAATTAGACTTATGAGGTATTATGCACAGTTTGCATGATTAGACATAGCTTAAATGAATTGAATGTTAAAGGGAAATTATGGCGATTAAAAAAATCTGCATAGTTCAATCATTGTGATAACTATAAATATCACTTAACGTGTTTTGATGTAAAAGGGCTCATTGTGAAGAAGTCTACTGACTTTACATTGGCGGTGGTAGGAACCAGGAGTCACAATGTCTACAACACATATGCGGCCGCCACTTTATTTGCCGTTCAAAATGAACACTGATTCCACTTTATATGTAATATTGAAATCCAAATAAGGAAGATTTTCTTCTGGGGACTATTTTGATTATATATACCTCTGCACCATGAAAGTAATTTTTTTTATAAATTAAAATCTATTTATGCAAGAAGTTTGAAAAACCAGTGGAACTCCCCTGTATTGTCAGGCACATTTAAAATCACAGTTCGCCCTCTGTCTGTTCACCTGTGCACATCTGGTCCAGATAGTCCTAGAGAAAAGAAGAAAGAGCATAAAAGCTTCTTCAAAAAATAAAGAAATAAAAAAAGAAAGGATGAAGAAGAGAGAGGCTGCAAAGTCTACTTCATCACTCCTCTGCAAGTCTCAATTTTTCTCTTGTCTTTAACATTTGGAGCTGGGAGGTTTGCCACGCCAGGAAAGGTCAGGCTGATGATTTATTGAACATTTATTGAGGCTTTATCTGTGAGTCCTGCCATGGGCCTAAGCCAGGCTTTTTGGGGGGTCGCCAAGCAGACAAGGGCCGAGCAGGTCCAAGAAAATAACACATCACTAATACTGAGTTCCACATTAGGACAGTGCTAAGAAAGGAGTACATTCTTTACTTAACCAACAATGGCTAAGCGTAATCACTCATGTCTTCTTATCCTACATGGCCTAAGACTGAGCAGAGCATGTGCCCATTTTCCTCCCAGTGCGAGAGCACAGTTATGTGTACATGGCTGCTCCACAATGGAAAAGAAAACTCAGATTTCTTTTATTCAACACATTCACACTAACTCTCGCCCTGAAATTGTGGGTGTCAGTGCTCATGGCTTGTACTAAACTATTATTCATAGGAGATGTCCTTGTGCAGTTAAATATCACAGAATATGAGAGAATGTCCTCATTATATCCATCCTGTGAGCCTTGAATAAGTTGAAGGAAGTTGATTTCTGACATATTTTAAATTATTTTCTATTTGGTTTTATTCAGTGAGTAGCTCTTAAATCAAGGGCTTATTCATGACTTGTTTTCCCCATCTGTGTATTGATGTTCCATTGACACCACAAGGTCTTGACTAAGACAGCACGCCATTGTGATAGAATTCACATTTTAAGATTGATGTAATTTATTTAAAGAATACACATTTTGACATTAGTGGGATTTGTTTACATTGAGTCTTGGTTGCATGAGTATAATTAATTTTGATAAAGTGCAATGCCTGCCTTTTTCAGGCAATCAATATTAGCCCACAGCATACTATATATCATATTGTATTGTCTTTAATATATGTATATATCTACCTATATATATTTTTTTAGTATTTATAGTTTATTTAGACCAAAGTAGGGGGGAATAAAAAAAGAAAAAGAAAAAAATGTGTAGGCTTCTCAGAGCTGGGGTCACATTAAATTACATGAAATGGTCAATAAGCTGAAGTTGTTCATGTTTAAACTTTTGTCCTTTTCATCCTATAAGAAAGCACAGAGGCACATCCCAGAAGGGCTAGAGAAAAGTCTAAGTAACAAAAACAGCATTATTTCAGAAACAACCATGGGTGACAAGGGGTTTTCATTGCAGATTAAAAATCAATGATCTCTTCAACTCGCACCGGCAAGGGTTAGCACTGTGCAAAAAGAAATGGCCTTCACAACAACCATTTGATTAACCTGGATGATTTCATGTGCTGATAGCACCCACAGTGAGCAAATCATTATTAGATCTCATTTTCTGTACGGAGAAAAACCAGTGAAGCCTAGCTCCACACCGTGCCCCTGTGTGCATTGAATTTCTGCCTTTGACTTAAATAGGAATAAAGATGAGAACCAAAATGGTGTGAAAAGCGTATGGCGGGCACCTCAATGCGATGAACGAGGGGGAACTGACTCTCTGTATATTCACTGCCATAGGAGGCCAGCGCATGCAGAGCCATTACACACTCTCAGCAGTGTGTGTGTGTGTGTGTGTGTGTGTGTGTAAAATGTAGAGACAGGATGACAATATAAAACTCCTGGAGAAGAGAGCAGTGAGTAATGGATCCAGTGTGTGCAATACATATACACTCATCACTCCTCATCCTCTGCAGCCAAGGTCACACCAGACCTGTACATCTCTCTCTCTTTCTCTCTACCTTGCTTTCAAGCACATACACACACACCCACACACAAATACACACTTCTTCCGATGATGCCATTGCTCCTTCACCTTTTAGTGGGATCAGTGAGTGAGTGTGTCTTAGAGCTTCTGCTAGAAGCTCTTGATTTGGAGAGCAGAGCTGATGCGCCTGTACTGTCACACTGTCATTCAAGCCAGTCTCAAGCAGTAGTAATCCTCTCTGCCATATTTAACTGCTTTCACCACATAAAAGCCTTTGACCCTTGTCTGCTGACATATAGCTTGAAAAAGCTGCCTCCAGATTGGTTTCTTAAGGTGGAAATTGAACACAACAGGTACTTAAGTTATCTGATTTGGGACCAGAAAAAAATACAAAAACACATGACAATGTACAATGAAGAAAATGTTCACTGAAGAAAATGTTGCACTTCTCTTCTCGCAAGAATGCATCTTCTTTCTACACACCAGAAGTAGTGCATTAACTTTGACCTGCAGAGGAGGCCGGAACCTGTTTGAATACCAGTCTAGTTGTCTCATTCTATATGAATTCCCAGTCTACAAGCATAGCTCTTATGTCTATGCTAGGTCCTTTAGTGCAGTGATTTTCAACTTTTTCAGTTACAAACAGAGATGGGGTTTGCAACCCTCTCAACCTCTCAGTCACCCACAGCAGTTTTAACATCCCTTGAAACACACCACAGCAACCTAGTAGGCTTTTCCCATGTATGGGGACATTAATCTTTTGTTCCTAGAACAAGAAGATTGGTTCTGTTGTCCACTTCTTTTGTAAACACATGCCACATTGCTGTATTGCTATATACTGCTAAACTGCATACTGCTACTATGTTCCAAACCAGGGGTCCTGTTTTTGTGGCTATACTGCAAGTATATTTTTATTTAATAGCCTACAAGTCTGCTATTTTAAAATATCAAATAAGAAAACAATGCAATAAAATATATATTTTACAGAATAAATTTTATAAATAGTCATTAATCTGAAAAATCGTTTGATTTGTTGATTTTTATACTGAAATAAAATGTTTTAATTCATTCATTTTTTTGCAGGTTATATAATAAATTATATGGGTTAATAAAATCAGACAAATAAAACAGATATATTTTGCTAAGCATGTTACTATAATTGTTAAGAAATATGTAGATGTTTCCAAAGACTGTAAGAACAGTACATTATGTTTTAATAACTTGTGTACCTGCGTTACCTGTACCTGTGCATTAATACTGAATTCAGTTATCATGTCTATGGGATCATTTTGTGGGGCAATGCATCACCAAACACCATGCCCTATTAAACACACACACACACACAAACACAAACACAACACTGCAGTAAAATCACTTCACAGGCCGATTTCCTGATTCTTTGTAGAATTTGGAAAAGCTTCAAAAGCCTTCCATCACCTTGTATTTCCCACTTGGCATGAACATGTCTTATCCAATGAGATTTCAGTTTTGTTGGACATTCTACTGATTCTTTTAATTATGTAATGTGATGTGTCTTGTTGTGCCAACAGCCTTATTCACGTTATGTAACCATAACTGAGTTGTATTTAGTGACCAATCGGAAAAATAAGTTACTGATTTGCATTTAAGAGCAGTAATGAAAACAGTATTCATCCACAAAATTGCACTGTGAGTAATTGGACTTTACGTTTGTGAAAAATATTGTTTTGCGCATTTGTCTTTGCGGTTGTTTTGCATTTGCAGTAAGAGTAGAGCTGAGCAGGCAGTATAGCGCAAGCACATTTTTTGAAAAAAGTCACATCCATCGTTGCGCCACTCCACTCATGTCATCACAGTCACTGGCATTTCTGACCACCTAAAGAGTAAATGGGCATGAATGGGCTTGGGTCCAACTAAATTAGTAATATGCTAATGTTATAACATTAAACTGCTTTAGAGCATTAGGAGTTACTAACATCATGCACAACAACTACCAAACACACAGAAATACATGGCATTTGTGGGCAGGGCTGGATTAGTGGTTAGGACATTGCCCTTGGGACCTAAAGGTCGCAGGTTCAAATCCTGGCCTGAGCATTACTCAGGTACCCTTGAGCAAGTCCTGCTACACTGCTCCCCAGGTGCTATTGATAGCTGCCCGCTGCTCCACATGTGCACGTTTGATGGGTTAAATAGGTCACATTTCGTTGTGGTGCTTTAGTGTGTTCACAATGACAAAAAGTCACTTTCACTTCACATTGCTGACCATAAATAAATACAACAACTATCCTTTCTGATGCTTTTCTGACGCTTTTCTGACAAGCCAGCATTCCATATGTGGATACTTTGTAGCATGACTAGCTAATATTCATGCAATACTAACACACAGAGAAGGCAGTTAGCTGCGTGCACACAGCTACTCCCTGGGCCAATGAAAACTACTGGACTGTTTGAACATATTTGTTCAAACAGTGGCCTGGAGTAAAGGAGACACAGTGAGTGCAGTAAAAAGTCACTAGCGTTGATTGTAAGAGTGTGTTTTATACAGTGCAGTGGTTAGAACAGGTAGTTATATGGAAAACAGTACATGAGCAAGAAAGAGAAATACAAGTTACAAAAAGTTACAAAAAAAGATCAGGTCTTAGCATTAATAAAAGACTACAATCACACTTGTTAAGCATAGAGTTCTGTTCTGGCAGGGCACCACCAAAGGGGCAGTCATTACCCAAGCCCAAATTAGAGAGGTAATCAGCATACAATAAACTAGCCTGTGGAAGAAAAGATGTCACACTTTCATTATAAATATTAATCAAATCGAAGCCTTTCAGACATGGCATTTCGCCTTGGGAAAAGATGTACTGCTTGCCTGTCATTAGTTTGAATGGAGTAGCCAGCTAGAGGTCATGATGGCCTTTCCACAGTGCCATTGGACTTGATTTAGCCTGTCCTGCTAGTACACTTTTTTAAAAGTCAAAATTATTTGAATTGAAAGTAATACACCAATGAGAGCAGAAAATAAGAAAATAACCCAGTGGCTGTTACGGTGCAGTAAATATATTACACTGAAAAAAATTGAAAACTCAAAGTATGTGTATGTGCACGGTGCTGTAATCAGATGCTAGCACAGAATCTTCTTTTGTTCCTTTTTTTTTTATCAAGCTCATCTCTTGGCAGGCACTGAAGAGTGGGGTCTCATTTTATTTCTGAATCACTCTGAATGGCATACTACAAAGGTTGGCTGTGCTGCTGCCCTTTCCATCTTAAATGGTACGTTGGCATTTAACTTTACTCATGTCAGCAGAACTTCACTTACAAGTTATGGTTTAATGTATGTGTATTTGTTCACAATGGTAGCCACTTTCCTGATTAGCTGCTTTCCTCAGCAGAAGCAGGCAACATTTTTAACATGCAAAAAAAGAGAAAAGAAATTAATAAATAAAGCTATTGCTGAATACTTAGACACCAAAAATGAGGTCTAATACTTTATTAGGAAATCGCGAAATCACTTCATTCTAGACATTAGTCAATTTTATGAACATTTAAGTAACAAAAATATCCATAGGATATTTAATCTTTAGAAGTCATGCCTATCATTAACAGTGTGTTGTGTAAATGCATATCAGTTATTTCTCACCTGATGTTCATTGAAACAGTTGGCAAAATTCTGTCAAAATGTGTGAAATCCAAACTCATTTAATAATTATTACTTATTTAACTTATTTTATGAAACACTTTTTGTCATTTTTCATTAGCAAAATAAAGTCTTGACTACATTCTACAGAATATAATGTACAATGTATTCGTTAACTAAAAAGGTAATTCAGAGATTGATTAATTGCTATGCAGGATTGCTGACTATCTCACAGTAGTGTTTATAGTGACAACATTTCTACCACTTTGTGTGTCATAGTGTAAGGTTATGTCTAACCGCTATACAGTAACAAAGTCATTGTGGCTGTGCAGGGCTCTCTGTGGTCATCTTTCTCTCTATGCTTCCATTATAAATAACATACTTGTCCTCCTCTGATCAGCCCTATTGGGGATTTCCCCACCATGTGGCATAGCCTGTCTAATGGATTGCTGTATGCTAATTTGGCTGGAGGATGATCGCGAGTGTTTTGCTTGGGTCACTACTGGAATAATAAGGCCTACTATGAGTCTGATCCACGTGCCTGTTGTAAACTAGAGCACACTGTTTATACACAAACAGGCATGTGCACCTGTACCCGTTTAACAGATTGGATATTTAAACTGCATTGCTCCACTTAAGCATTCCTGATGTTTATGGCTAAAACTGTCCCCTCTTTCTAGTGTTAGCTTGACTGGCCTGTTTCCAGGCCTTAGTCCATCACCCATTAGGCCATTAATGAAGTAACCTCACATCACTATTGACTGGCTTGTCAGTGGCCCTGTCTAAGCCCTTAATAGGAGTCATTGGTCTTGAGTAAAAAATGGGCTGAAAGTGAGGTAGTTCAGGCTATACACTGCATCGTAAGTGCACAGAGAGATCAGTGCTGGCTGTTCAATGCAAATCTACTATGGTGGATGAAAGGAGCCTTCTTGAAGAGTAAAACATTAGCTGTACATTCCATAAAGGGGCAGGAGTTATGTGTAGTAAGTTTCTGCCAATTCTTAATTTTTGATTCATCCAAAATGTAGTCAAATTTATGTTCCATATAGCCTTCTTTTGCAATTAGGGTAGGTTGTTTCTGGCTTTATTAAGTTGAGTGAGTTCACACTCATTTTAAGTAAGTGAAGAAGAGGCTGTGTCTCTATGTCTCTCTGGAATGGTCTGCCATTAACTTTACTAAAAATGTCTGCTGGTTTCACCCAGGCAGTTAGGATAGCTGAGTCTGAATGGGATCCAGAATCTCTGGTATGGCTTTCAGTAATGACAGAGAGTTGTTGTGATAATTATTGTAATTTTCTTTGATTTAGAAAGTCGGTGTAGTTTTAATTGAGCAGACAAATTTAGCTGTTTTGGACAGCTGAGTTTTTAGACCTTTTTTCTTCCCTTGGCCAGTAGCCTATTCAGTCTGGAAATCAGTATACAGTATATGTTTATATCTGATTCGCTCCTTCTGTTCGGCACTTGCAGCTGCATTCTTTTGCAATGGTAAAGTGTAGCTACTCTGGTATATGCATAGTATAAATTTATGCAAGCAATATGTGCACACATTTTTGTGCTCACTGTAGGTCCGCACTTTTTCGGCAGCCTATATTCTAGTAATAATGTATGCAAGCACATTTCTGCAGCCGTCTATAGCAGCATCTTGCTCTCTCGGGGGCACCATTCTGACTGTGGCCTTGAACTATTTCTACTGCTCATATGCAATGGCAGTGTATCAGTAAAATAAGCTAGTTAGCATGTATTTCCTATCATTGACGATTTCTACTGCCATCTGTCTTCAATGAGAGAACCTGTAGCACATTACAATGCCATCAAAGCCTCGTTTTCTGGCCGCGTCCACACAAACAAGGGAAATTGAGTCGCGTTGGTTCCAATCAGGATGTCAGATGAGATGTGTGCCTTTTGACATCCCACTATGGCACAAACAATTACTTCCACACTATTTACATTTTCGGGCATTTCTCCAATGAATTTATGAATGCAAATTTGATAGGTTTCCATTTCCTTAGGCATAAGTAGATGGGTTGTTGTGGTGTTAGAGAATGGCGCAGCGTGACGTGTCAATGCAGGTATGGCTATAATCCCAGATGAGCCGGGACTTGTGAGTGGCTTTATGGCCCTTGTGGGCTAAGGTTGTCACAAATGAGAGGGTGCTTGCAGAGCTGAGGCCAGTCTCTTACCCTGACTGATAAACTGAAATATGGCACCACAATCCATCCATTCTGCTCTTACACAAATATGGCAAAATATATCATGGCTGGAGGCATTTAGTTAATATCTGCTTTTAGAGTCTGTGATGTGAGCATTGTTCTAGAGTAGCATATTACTACCACCACCAATAGGTCTTTATGACTTTGAAACAAAGTAAAGCCATAGTTTATTGACTGCTGTGTTGGATATGAATGATTGCTTGAGTTTTTCCAGCCCCATTTCACCCTGGATCACTGGATCAGATAAATGGAGAGATATGGTTTAGATTATGAGTAGGTCAGTTTTTCATAAGGTCTGCCTGTCTTTTTCTGTGTAGTTTCAAGTGATTTGTTGAAGCCTTCTTATGTGAATAAAGAGCTTCCAACTGGCTAGGAAAGTGTAACTGGACAGCTAGCAAAATAACACTCCTCATCTAGAGCTGTCTTAGGCAACACTGATCAAAGAAAATAATGCTTCTTTTAAAGCAAAGAGAACAGCACCTAATATTCAGGAATAAATGTCACAAAGTTTCCATTTGTACACTTTACACTTAAAATGATGGAGTTTAAGTGGTTCTTGGCCTGGACATACAGTTCTAAGGAGAAAACATTTTAATTGATATAGAACCTCTTTATGATGTGGAGGTAATTTGATTTCTTTCTGCAGGCCCTCTAGTTGTAGTTGCTGGTTTGCTAGCAGAATGGCATTTGATTTGAATACTTTTAATCAGTCTAATCACATAAAATGTTTTGTTCACCCTTACTCTGTTATCAGATTTACCAGTACACTGCTTACAGTTAGAACCACCCCTGCTGTGCTTCTGGTTAGCTTCTACTTTTCTTAATCATACACACTGCTGTCATACAGTATATATTCTAACACCATGAAAGAAATACATACATAATTCAAATGAGGGCCCACCAAAATAGATAAGAAGTTGCATTTTATGACTACTGTGAAAACTTTGGGAAAAAAACTTACACACCTCATTTACAGCAATGACTCTTTTAACAGCTATCCATTGCAACAATTTTTAAGGACCCAGAAGGCTGTTACTGCAGTAAAGGGAGGATAAACCCCTATTGATACCCTTGATTTCAAAAGAAACATTGAATGAGCTTCACAGACTTTTGGGTATATAGTGTATCTTAACCTAGAGCAACACCAGAGAAGGAGAAAGGGTTGGTCTGTCATTCTACCAGTGTGGCTACTGTATGTCATCACCTTATCGCTATAGTACAGTGGGCTTTGGAAAGACAGACAGTGCTGAAGGCCTGAGGGCAGTGCGGATATGGGGGGGGGGGGGGGCTGCCACTCTTTCTCTCTTACACTGTCTCTCTCTCTCTCTTTTCCTCTGTGAGAAATGTGTGTACCTCCGAGCACTGACAACAAACCACTGAAGCTCACTCAGAATAAAAAACGTGTGGTGTACTTCTTTGCTTGTGTGTATTTGTGTGTGACTGTTTATGTAAGTACCGCTGCCCTACCCTTCATTTCACTGGAATCCTCCTTCTGAACATGCTTTTTGTCAGCTTTTTGTGCCGTACCGTAAAGAGTGCAAACAAATAGAGATGTTTGGTGTTATTTGGACAATTACCATATAATCCCTCTTTCATAGCAACCACTCATTGTTGGATGTTCCCTCCCCGGACAGTTGGAATAATGAGATAACAATTTGAACAATGGCTGCACATCTCAGGATAATGTCCTCACAGGAGAACAGTTACAGAAAGACACGTAAATATTCCTGTTTGATTGCCCTCCTGCTCAACCTATTTCCGCTAATCCACAAAAAAGTTAGCTTTGATCACACCATTTATTTGTGCATAGCAGCAGCATCCTTGTTAGCCCCTGTAATGAAAGAGGCTCAATTTGCAACAAGGCTCTTACCAGAACTATTTTTAAGTGCACCAAACATGAGAGGGAAACAAACAAAGGAAGAACAGAACAAAGAATAATACTCATAGAGAGAGGGGGGAGAGAGAGAGAGAGAGAGAGAGAGAGAGAGAGAGAGAGAGAGAGAGAGCTGAAGGTGGCAGGGACATGGGGAAGTTAAAAAAGGGAAAAGGTTAGTTGGGTGGCCTTTATAGATCTGTGTGTCTGGGCAGGGGGATCAGCAGGCACTGGCTGATGAACTTCACTTTCTATTAGCGGCCATCGCGCGGATGTTCTTTCCATGCCGATCAATAGGCTGAAGGACAAGAGTGTCAGAAAAATGAAGGACCCTTCTCTTTCTTGGCAAGCTAGGGTGGGAGCGGAGGGTGAAGTGCTGAGTGCCAGGGAGCTCGGTGGTCCCTCTGGAGCCACTTTGACTGAAGGGGCCCATTTGTGTCGCTATACTGCAGGATTCCCATCAGCAGCATCACTGTACTAAAAATTGGCAAGTGAAAGCACTTTTAAAAGTAGGCAACATAGACAGACATCCGCTAAAATATCATATTTCTCTCATCATGTTCTAATAAGATTATTCAACTTTTCTAAACTTTCGTTTCACACCGTCGTACCATAAACCATGTATGTCAGAAATGGTAACAAAGGAAAAGGAAATATTTTTCTTAAATATATGTTATTGTAATATAATTTAAACATTTCTGATACAAAGTAAAGGGCAGCTTGAGTTTACAATAATTGTAAAAAATATAAAAATATGCATATATACATTTATAATTACACAAAATATTTTAATACACTGGGCAAAACAAAATAATCCTATTAGGTGAATTTATTTTACTACACTTGCTGATCATTTCACTTCCCACAAGCATTATTTCTTGAAACATGCAAAATAATAATATTAGTTCATTTCATGTGATAACATTTTTTGAAATATGTGAAAATATACAGAAATAGTTTTGAATATTTTTATGACACGCTCATGTTGAGAAACATGGACATATTGTGTTGATCCAAAATGCCTTTAAGATGGAAAGGGATCATTTTTGCATTGCATTTGCAGTTTGAATCAGTCTGAATTGTGGCAGCTGCAGCTACTCCTTCCTTTGAACAGTCCTAATATACAGAACAGGCTGACTCACTTCATTCCAAGTGTAATGGCAACAAAAACAAACTTGGAGTGGAACTTCCATTTAAAACTACATGAGACGTTGTGATTATCTTTCTCTCTCTCTCTCTCTCTCTCTCTTTCTCTCTTTCTCTCTTTCTCTCTCTCCTTCTCTCTCTCTCTCTCTCTCTCTTCAGTTCACGTTCAGTTTGTTTCTACTCTAACCAATCCGAACTCTTCTGTACAGAATCTCTGCAGATTCTTTCGATCATTAGTAACTGACTGTATCTAGCGTGTATCAGTGTGTATCGCTCACGGTGCCGCTCTGTACAGTTCTGGCTCTTTGGCACAGAAACAGAAGCGATGAAGCAGTGACGTGTCGGGCGGTTTTCCTCTATAACTCTTCAGTGCGACGGTGAGGACGTGTGCTATGGGGCTGTAGTAGTGTGTGGAAAACAGCTGTGATCTCAGCCCAACGCAGTAACTGCAGGGTTCTTCAGCCCAGACACCAGCGCAGCTCAGGGACTCAGGTGCAGCAGCGTTCTTCACATTCTTCCACTGATGGAGATCACGCAGCTCATCAGGACGGAGTAACACTCAGCTCGACTCTCCGTTCACATACAGCCAGAAAAACACAGACGCACCAGGTTAAACCCACTAATATCACCAACCAGGATCAGGATCAGGACCAGGACCAGGACCAGGATCAGGATCAGGATCAGGATCAGGACCAGGACCAGGACCAGGACCAGGATCAGGATCAGGATCAGGACCAGGACCAGGGCCAGGACCAGGACCAGGACCAGGACCAGGATCAGGATCAGGACCAGGACCAGGACCAGGATCAGGATCAGGATCAGGACCAGGACCAGGACCAGGACCAGGACCAGGATCAGGATCAGGATCAGGACCAGGACCAGGATCAGGA